>NW_004624742.1:15464724-15667881 GCF_000247695.1 Heterocephalus glaber | reverse complement strand
GTCTGATAATATACAGGGGGTAACTTCAGTTCCTTTGCACTTACTTAAACATGTTCTGTGAGAGAGTATGTGGTCTATTTTGGAGAACAATCCTTGTGCCACAGAAAAGAATGTGTATTGTGATTTTGTGGGGTGGAACACTGTAAACATCTGTTAAGTTCATTTGTTGAAGAGTTTGATTGAGTTCTAGTATTTCATTGCTTATTTTTTGTCTAGTTGAGCTATCTATTTGTGATAGTAGGGTATTGAGGACTACCACTACTATTGTATTAGTGCTTATTTTGATTTTTCGTGTCTATTAGTATTTGTTTTATATAGTTGGGTGCACTAGTATTTGGTGCATATATGTTTATGATTGTCATCTCTTCCTGTTGGATTTTTCCCTTTACAAGGATATAGTGTCCTTCTTTGTCTCTCTTAATCAGTGTTGGTTTGAAATCCACTTGATATGCAAAGAGGATAGCTACTCTTGGTTTTTCTTGGGTTCCTGTCTCATGGAGTATTGTTTTCCACCCTTTTACTTTCAGTCTGTGAGTTTCTTTTTGAATTAAGTGTGTTTCTTGTATGCAGCATATTGTTGGATCATGCTTCTTTACCCATTCTGATGGTCTGTTTGTTTTGATTGGTGAATTGAGACCATTGACATTGATGGTTATAACTGATATGTATTGACTTGTCATTGTCATTACTTTTTCTTTTTGTTGGATTCTTCCCCTTTGTGTTAATTTCTTGTCATCCCTGATGGATTCATTCTGCAGGGCTCCCTGGATTTGTGGTCCTTGTGGTCTTTTCCTAGCATATTGTCTAAAATTTTTTGCAGTGCTGGTTTGGTATTCATCAAGTTCCTAAGTTGCTCTTTTTCATGAAAGTATCTTATTTCTCCATCAATTTTGAAAGATAGTTTTGCAGGGTACGCCAATCTGGGTTGGGGGTTGTTTTCCTTTAGAGCTTGGAATACATCACTCCGAGCTCTTCTTGCCTTGATGGTTTGCGTTTAGAAGTCTGCTGTGATTCTGATGGGCTTTCTTTTTTATGTGATTTTTTTCTTTTCTATAGGTGCTTGTAGAATTTTGTTCTTCTGTTGGGTTTCTGGACTCTTAGCTATTATATGCCTATGTGTAGATTCTTTTTTTGATCAAGGCTAGTTGGAGTCCTATATGCCTCACTTATCTGTATGTCTAGTTCTTTTCCCCTGCTTTGGAAGTTTTCTGCCAACACTTCTGTGAACAAGTTTTTTATGTTGTCTGCACACTCGTGTTTCTTCATTGACGCTGATTGGTGTTATGTTATTCTTTGCATCATCTAGCAGCTGCTGGATTAATTTTCTTGTGGTCTCTGACCGTTTTAAAGAAATTTTTCTTTTCCTGGTCACTAATTGCAATCTTATCTTCTATGTCTGAAATTGTGTCCTCACATTGGCTCATTCTGCTGCATAAACTTTCAGTGGAGTTTTTAATCTCTTCGAAATCTGTTTGCATCTGTTTTATGGATTCCATTTGTTTTCTGTGTTGGGATTCCATCATGTTCCTCAGTTCCTCTGTTTTTTTATCTGTGTCCTCTCTAGATTTATTAATCACGTCTTGCACTATGGGCACAATCTCTGCTGTTATCTGAAAAATTATTTCTGATTTCATTTTTTCCAAATCATCTTTTGTTGCCAGTTCAGTGTGTCCAGGTGGTTGAGTATCAGATTGTTCCATCTTATTTCCCTTTGGGATTGCTTTAGGTGATCTGGAAATCTGGGTTTGAGACTTGTTTTAAGTGTCTTCTCATTTCAGTGGGGGAGGGGGCACCCGCATGGCTCCTCCTCAGTGCTGGGGGTGGTCATATGGTGACCCGGAAGCTTCACCTCCTCTCCTCTGATTGCAGCTCTGCTCCTCGGTGCTGGGGGCGGTGGTATGGTGGCCTGGAAGGTTCACCTCCTCTGCACTGGGGGCAGCTCTGCTCCTCGTCAGTACCAGATTGTTGGAGCTGCAGAGAAATGTGGACTCATCATATTCTTACGCCCTTTTTTATACATGGAAAATCAAGAGTTATTGCCCAGGACACTTTATTCTGTTTCTGCCTGTATGATCGCCTCGTTTATTAAAAATATCCCTGGGAATGAATAGTACAATGATACTGCTTTTTTACATTGTAAACCTTTGAAAACGGTTGAGTAATTTGCCTCAGAGGCCAAAAACTCCAATTGTGTATACCTTGAGTGATGAATACCTTTTCAGAATCATATGAAAATACTTAAATAACTTTGAACATACATTGTTGGGGTTTTTTTGTGTGTGGTTGGTATTTTCAGATATACTAAAAGATATTAATTGTCCATAAATTATTTACACAAAGAGGTACTTAATATATGTACATATAATTTTAGTGTAAGAAATGGTGACTATTGAAGCTTCTCAGAATTCATCCAAGAAAATCTATTAAAATGAAGTCACTGTTCTGCCAGTGTTCTCTGGTAGACTTCAGGATTATAGATTTCAGTTTGTGTGTGCTCTCCTTGACATACAAGCCACTCACCTTTTATATTGATCATTCATTCTTTCTAAATAAACTTTGTGTCCAAGTCAGAGCTTTGTGAGTTGTTTTTTTTTTGGTTTTTGTTTTGGTACCAGGGTTCAAACTCGGTTCCTTGTGCTTGAGCAGTAGGTGGCAAAACCACTGAGCTAAATCTCTGGCCCCTGAGTGGTTATTTTTAAACTTAATATATGTATCCTGATAGCTCTTTACAGATAAAACTAAATTTCTCAATTAGTTTTTTATCATCCGATCTCTTCCTCATTAATAGCATTAGATGCCTTTGCATCTAATTTGATGTTTCACAACATTTTGGGAGTTGGTATGTTATATTCTGATATTATAAGTGCTTACTAGTCAGGGATACTCTTCTCTTGCCTTATTCAGTGCACTTACTCATTCCCCTAGGATCTAAGCCTGCTGTTTCTGAGAAACTCCATTCTTAACCCCTATGCTGTTTATCCCAAGTGCTTTTATCAATCAGTGGTGTCAGGTTTATCAACCATTTGTCCATTAGGATGAAGTTCATATGGGGAAAAATAAATAACTCAAATGCTACTAACCCATCATCTCTGTGCAATTTACTTAGCTTATTTTCTGTGACTTGATGGATTTCCACTAATTCTCTCACTGTTGGCTGAGTTATTTCAAGACAAGTAACTGGAATTACAACCACATCTCTTTGGCCAAGGATTTGAAAGGTTACTAGTTTAGATTCTTGAACCTTAGTACAGTAATAAATAACCATTAAAACTCTAATTGGTATATCTAATTGGACACATACTTTGCATGTCACTTACTGATGGGCATTTAAACCAAAGCACTCATTATAGGAAGGAGAGGCTATTGGCAGTTAAAACAACAACAAAAAAGAAACCGTATTAAACATTCACATTTAGTGTGCAAGAAAGACTAATAAATTATAAAATGGCTTAGAAGATAAATTATCTAAATATGCTTAGGACCTTGCTAATCAAATGAAGGCAAAAGAAATAATGTCACATCACAGATTCTGCACTACAGGGTGCTTTGTTTTGCCTTTTAAAATGAAAATTTAGTTAAAGAATTTTCTTACTAATAATGAAGGTGGGAGAGGCCACGTGTGATTGCTTGTTTTCACTGGTACTTCCTAATAGTATGTAGGTTTTACCTTTTATACTATGTTGGCTCAAGAAGCCAATTTCGGTTTTTCTAATGCCGCCAAGTACTAGTACTCAGTGTAACCTAAGGATTATTTAGTGAAATCCAGACGCTTGAATCATATTTCACAAATTTATGTTTTCTTCTATTTTTGCAGACACAAGTTGAACAAGAATAAGGGAAGTTAGTTTTATAAGCAAGACTTTAGGAACAAATTTTGAATAAGAATTTCACTTAAGAATTTAGAATTTTTAGTATGCTGTACAATCTTATTTTTATTAACAAGAAAATAATACATGTATACATAGAATTTTAAGAATAATTTTACTGTCCAAAATATGTTTACTATTTAATACATTGTATTATTTAATGAAAAATAATAAAATACGATTTTAATAAAAATTGGTAAATTTCCATTCTAATTATCCTTTTACATTTCATAAAATTTCCAAGTAAATAAAACGCATATCTATTATTTAGTAGAGAAAACACTGTTAGTCATTGATTTACCCAACATCTTTATTTTGTTTTCTTACTTGCATTTGGGAAGGATAGAAATAGTGATTCAGGATCATTCACAGCATTCATTCTCTGTTGAGTAATTTTATTAAATGAAGAGAGAAAAACATTTTCTATTAAATTAAAAACAGTTAAAATGGCAGCTATTATGGCTTTATTAATTTTCTACATATCATGTACAGAAATCATAAACATACAGACCATAATAACAATATAGCAACAACAGAAAGCACCAGTATTGATATTGTACTTTGTACATTGTGTAAATTGTGAGCAATTAGGTTTTTTGATGGCATTTTAGTGATACATATTTATCTATCTTTCAAGTTATAGTACTCTTTTCTTCTTGTTTTGCGATGTAATTTTCTTAAATATATTAAACAATTTAAATATTTTAAGGGTGTTTGTTATACCACAATTAGCTTTAGAGCTAGTATCTCAGCTCTTTCTAGGAAAAATCTCGTGATGAAAAATACAAAAAATGATTTGTAGTCTTCTCATATTTTTTTCTGGTATAAATCCATCAAGGGTGTTGTGTAACTATAGTCTGTGTCATTGTTCTTCCAGTAGCTTCATGTATGAAATGAAGGCGAGAAATACGGTTTTAGATTTCACTAAAGACACTACCTGTCATCTTAGAGTGTCCGAAGTAAGAGTTGCTTTATGTATGTGGACTTGAATTTACTCAAGAGGTCTTAATTGTTTTTTTTATAACATAGAGCTATCAATGATACTGAATTCATCTATAGTTTTTAAAAATACTATGCTGACTCTGAGGTAGAATCATGATCAATGCATGAAGGTCACAAATCTTAAGACATCAAAGCCATTCACTTGCATAGGCCTCTTTGCAGGCACTGAAATGTTTTTGTGCAATTTGCAAAAGTACAGTATTTAAACACAATCTTTAAAGGTTTTGATTTTATTCTTCTGAAATACCTGTTCCTCTTTTCTTCATTTATGATGGTTTAAGAGAGTAGCAAGAGCTTTTGGGGATTCTGTTATGGACATTAGGCTTGTGATAAATTCAGTCTGAGTTTATTGGGATTTTTTATGTGGTTTGGAGACACATGTACAAATGAGCTATGGGTAGCTATTCTGGTGAAGAAGTGTCCTTTAGAAACAGTCCCATTGCTCATTATATTTCTTTATGTGACATAATGTGCAAAGCTAGATGGCACATTGCAATTTAAGTTTGTCCTGTGACACCTGAGATAGGTGGGAAGTGGAAGAAAAGTAATATTTATGCTGTATCAAACCAGAAGCTGGTCTATGAAAAATTCTTTGTCATTAAATTTATAAGACAGTAAAGACACCATTTGGTTCTTGTAGACGACGGAGTTTTTACCTATAAATTCTTAGTGGAATACATAGACTACATAGAACAACTGTTAAGTATAGTACTTGAAATTATAAATGTTCCATGTTGCCCTCCTTCTTTGATGAGTATAATAGAAAACAGAATTTATCAGAATTCCAGTGTTTGTTGGGCCCGCATTGAAGTGTTACAACAAGCATGAGAATATATGGCAGAGTAGGCGCATATTTTATGTATCTCAGCCATCAGTAATAAAAGACAGATGTCAATCAGTGATCTCAGAAGAATGGCAAGACTGTGGAGAGTGACACTATGAAATTGTTAAGTGAAGAGACAACCATACAGTATACATCTTAAAATAAAAAAACAGTGATGGTATTGGAAAGGCATGCTAAACAACTAATTAAAATCATAATTTAGTTTTCTGGATTTTGTTGGTTGCGGTTGTTATTGGCTTTTAAAGTTTTACTTGTGATTTTTTTTTTTTCCCTCCAAAACAAAAGAGTATTTACTTTGGTGCTTGATTTTTCTACTTGCAATTTTTTGTTTCTTAAAGAAAGATCCCTAAGGTGTGCAAAGCTTTGAACTCCACAAAACCAGAATTTATATCTCCTTTTTTAAATTTATAAGTGGTGGTTTTGAAAAGCTGGAGTAGTGTTCACTGGACAATCCTAGTTTGATGCATGTGTTTCAGGACACTGCAGTGTGTCTTGATATTTTTTTTCTTCAAAGATTTAGGATTTATTAGATTGGAAGATATTTGAAAGTTTATAGAAATTTAACAATTAAATTTTAGGGGCTTTAGTTACACACGTAAGGTAGCAAAACATTTATTCAAAAAAGTTGAGCTGTTTTCGCAGTTTATGTAAATAAATTTAAAATCTTCCTATTATAATCTTCCTATTATAATGTGAAATAAATTAAATGAATTCTAAAATAAATGAGGTGACTTTTCTTTTACACTCTCCCCACCGTCCGTGTCTCCCTATTTTTGGAAGTTCCCTTCACTCCCAAACCCTCTTTGTATAGGTAGCTTTTGTGGGAGAAAAAAAAAACTATTACTTAAGATATTTTCCTTTATTAAGAACAATAATGAAAGATATTTTATAAATCAGAGGTTTTTTTTCTTATTCTTCTGGGTTCTTATAGCAAGAACAATACATTTAGCAACAAAAGATGAGAAAATAATTTTCTCAGGCCATTTTGTTATTTGATATTTTTGTCCCATACTTTAAATTACATTAATATTCTAGTCCTAAGGTATTCTCATCATTAATTTTTGGAATTCTGTACATATAACTTAAAAGAATGTTTATCAGTAACTTTTGCAATGTGATTGTGGGTTGTTATGTGAATAAAAATGTATCTTTTAAAGATATGTGGATAAAATATGTTAAGAGAGGGGTAGACAATGGCCATAACAAATATTATTATTTGGCAAGTTGATTCAAGCCATTTACATGTACATTGCCATTTATTTCAACCCTTGACGAGTAGACCTTTATTAGACCATGATGATTACTGAATGTGAAATGTAACCAAGATTTTTATTCAAATATAATTTAAATATTCATCAAAGAGAAGTTATGCTCGAGACTGACACAGACTATTAACATCAAAAAATATAATTAACTGCATTGGGTATCATAAAGCAGAGTTATCCAAATAGCCAAGAGGTCTGATTGCTCTAGAGCTTGAGAAGCAATGGTTTTATTTTATGCTGTAGCTGTGGAATTAATAGTAATGTGGTTTCCTATGTGGGCCAATTAAAAGCTGCCTATTAAGGTTCATTGCTCTATAGGAAACCCATTGAATATCGCTTAGTAAACAGGATTGACATGTCAGTGTGTACAAGAAGATAAAATAGAATAAAAACCATGGAAATGAGACGTCACATTAGAAGAACTGCCTTGGAAAACAGTTCCTTGAACTCTGTACCATTCCACTGTAGCAGGGGAAACGGCTGTTCGGCCCTGATTCCTCTTTGTGGATCTGCACCTGTCCTCCAGCTGCCAGGAGAGTCGCCCTACCTGGGCAGGAGCAGGATCTTAAACCCTTCTCTCCAGAGGCAGCATTCACTGAGAGACAAAGACTGTCCTCCTCGTCCTTTTGCTTCCTAAAAGGACATCTTGGAAGGGCGCTTCCAATGCCAGAGCTCCTCCTTGAGAGATTTCCTGGGCCTGGATGCTCCTGCATTGGAGTTCCACTTTTTCCTTCCCAAACCTGCTCTGTCATGGTTTCCCTAATAATTGCAAGGACACTCCTTGTATTCCATCTCATATTCTACTTCATGTGTTCCCCAGCCTGTCCCCAAAAAGGCATTGATACTAAATATAAAAGCAAAGCCTGCTAGTGCCGTTGATGATGTACATTTTAGGAATCTGGCAATTACATGAAAATCAAAAATTGTTAAAGCAAAATAAACAAAAAAAAATTGTCCAGTTCTGGTCTCAGAATGACTCTTTGCATTCTAAAAATTCATCTTTGTCATGTCATTTTTCTTTCTTCAAATAAAAGTAATATTTAGACCTTTGCGGCTCTGTTAAGCCTTTAGCTGAATACAAAAGGAAAGCACTCTAGATTGAACCCCAAAGAGTTAGCCTTCCCTAGGCAGTAGAGGTTTAAAAATGGACAGCCATTCGAATGGCATTTTGACATTAATGAAGTTGCCGAAATGGAAAAGTTTAAGGGTCAAAGAGAAGAGCAGTAGAAAGAACATTTCGTGGGTTTTTTTCTTAATAATGACATATCAAACATGCCTAATAAATTGACCATGATTCTCTACATAAAATGCATACTTTTATGTTGGTATACTACTTTTAGCAATTGTATTTTTTTTGTAAATAAAATTAGTTCTAAAAATACTGAACTAAACTATGCCATCTCGAAGAGTTAAAGAAAACATCTTATTTGGTTGCACCTTTTGTAATCCGTGAAAAATCTCAATAGCTTAAGAGAGTTTAATGTGAGCAATGTGGTCATGTGTATGAAATGCCTGTAATCTACAGTGATGAAGATGTTTTTCTGTTCATTCATTATTTAATACACTTACCCTGTTTAGATCGGTGGTGTAAGAGTGCCTGCAAGCTTTCAGAGGCCCGCAGTTGTTTGCTGCTTCACAGCACACAGCCCTGTTCTCCTGAGCCTGTGCCTGGTGTTAGGGACATTTAAAGCACTTGTGTCTAACATTTATAGGTCTTGATGAGCTGAGCCTTTCAGACAAGTTGCTGATATGAAGCTAACTCGGACTAGGAATGTAATTCTCAATGGCAGTCTTCTGTCTTCGCCGGAATTTTTAAAAACCAACATAAATTGTTCCTACAAACTGTAAATCAGGACATTTTTAATATGGTTTATGTTAAAAGGTGATAGAACCATACATGGTTTCTGAAAATCACACATTTGTCGTTCTGGCATTGATTTATGCTACCGAATGGTTACTGAGTTATATGATGTACAAGCTGATGTGCTCAACACTGTGAAGGTGTTTATGAATAACCAGTAAGAATATATATATTTGCAAGAGTACAAATTGATATTTATGGAGTCAACTTTAAAATAGGGTACAGTATTTATGTGGTACCTGCTTCTTTGCTAACCTCTCAAAGATATGATCTGGTGAAGAGGAGGAGATACGTACAAAAAAGGTACGAAACCAAAATATCCCTTACTGTACAGCAGACTTCCAAAACCGGTGGAGAAGAGAAAGTGGTGAGCGTTGGCTTTAGATGGCAAGATGCACTTTCGGATAACACACACAGATTTATTCAATTTCTGTCCATATCCTTTCGCATTTTATTTCTGTAATGTCGACATGGAAAATGGCACTAGGGCTCGGTAGCCTTTGCATTAATGCTGAAGCAGTAATGACATTCTTTGAACAGAGGAGATCAACAAGATGGAGTTTCATATACTTTGTGTTTTTTCTCAGCATAGATATTCTTTGAAAATGATATATTTAGGGTATTACTGTTTCCACAATTGTAGATATTTTTACACCTAGGATATAGCGCAGATATTGTATTCAGCTTATTTCACTACCAGAATCACATGTGGATATAAAATTATATTTTCCCTATCATCTGTTTATCTATCTTCTATGCATTTTATCTATCTGTCCGACAATTTCTTGCCTTTGTGACTGAGATGCAGTGAAAAGATACTTCCCTTGATCTTTCCTTTTTTTTTTCTTTTTCCCTTAAAGAGCTCTTTGGGTAATAGGCTGTAGAGTGAATGCTTATGAGTTGGTGTTCAGTTATCAAGAATGCCATCAGCAATGCCTTGTTGCTTTCTTATCAGCTACTTCCTGCTGTCAGCTTGGCACTTATTTCAATAGAAAAGGATTTGCATCAAATGTAATGCCTTATTATATACAGCTAACATGGAGTTTTTAATTGTGCAAACACATGAGGCTCCTGCAGTGGTAGTCAATTTGATAAAAGGATTAGATTATGAATATTTTGTCATGATTAAAGATTAGTCCTGATTTATCATAAGTAAGCTGGTGAAATTTGTCGTATATTTATCAGTCAGGTGAGACTTCATTAAATTTGAGGGAATACAAACCACAAAGTATCCATCTCTTCATAAGTCTCTGATGAATTTGACTATTTATATTCAGATTATGGGTATTAAGGAGTGTTTTGGCCTTCTACATCTGCTCTACTGCTCAGACTACCCCAAGAATCTGTGTTTCCAGTTTTTGCCTTTATTGTCTTTCATCTCTTGTCCTACAGAATAGACAGGTAAACGTTTATGCAAATTTCTGCGGTTTTCTTTTTAAAGGAAATGACAACTGTTATATACCACAAGACATAATTCAGTTGTTCCTTCCTTTAAAAAAAAAACCTTTGATAAAATAGGGAAGAATAAGAATTCCAATTTAGAAAATATTGGGTGAGTACTTCTTGCTGAAAATAGGATTCAGTATTTGGATGAATTTAAAAGATTTGTAACATCCAATGGGAAGGTAAAACTTAAGGTCTTGGAAACTAGAAATGGTCAATGCATAAAATCTGATACAGTAAAGTGTCCAACACTCTTTGGAGTGTTTGAGAAATAACATAAAACAAGTATATATGAAGCTTATAGTTGAATCCTAGACATGGGAAATACTTGGTGAGTTTAGTTAACAACTAAGATACAAATACAGGTGAGATACGACACATAGCAGAATGTGATTAACTGTCAAATTAATTTAGACTTTTACTGCTTTAGGGAAAAGAGAGAGGGAAAAAGAGAAATCCCTTAGGTTTAGGTGATCGGTCAAGAAGAGATTGATCCCGTTGGACTCGTGATTTCTGCTGGCTTTCTCAGTACCTGCGTGGCTGATGCTTTGTGTGCCCATGTGGGCCTTCCTCCAGTATGAAAGAAGTCATTCCCCTGGGCTTGCCCAGAAGGTACTGGTGGGAAATGGCAAACAGCAGGTCTTCAGGCCAGAAGCCCGGTACCCTAAAAGCCCTGATAATTTTCCACCTCAGGGTCTGAAGATCCTTCAAGTGAATCTTCTTAGTAAGGAAGAAATAGTTTACGATGTGTCTGTGTTAATTTCTTTGAGTACTCAGTTTGGAGGTATTCAGCAAGTTTTGTTAGCTCACTGGTTTGCTAGCTCTTTTAGATTACATAGAGATCACTGTGTTCCAAATCTACACGAAAAGGTCACCTCTGCATTTCTTTCTTTTTCTTGAAACAAGTACTGAGCTGTGCATGTGGAGTAGATGGAACAGTAGTAGAGTTATTTTCTTAGAGTGTGGCTTTGGTATTTCAGTCAGATTTTTGGGGCCTCGTTTGTTTATCTGTATTCACGAGGGATTATAGTAGATCAGCGATTTTGACTGATTTCTTGGAGAAACCCTCAGGTTATGGAATGAGTGATGTGAGGGGACAAGAGTGTTTGAGGTGCTTGGAGCAGAATTTTAGCTCCCTCTATTGCGGGCCCTGCTGCCTCCCCACTTCCAGTCCAGTGTAGTTAAGCAGGTTTTGTGTTTGTTCCCTATGTAAAAATTTTTTGACAAAGAACAGGTGTTGTCAGAATTTGATTCTAATTCGGTAGTAGTGTAGCTGATGATAAATATTATTTCTGCTCATACTTTTTATTAGCACATACTTGCTGCTAAAATTTTTTAATTGGAAGCATCCTCTATTAGAAGAGAATATCTTTATAAAAATTCCTGTCGAGTTGGTATATAATTTGACCATGGGGGTAGACTCTAAACAATTAATGATGAGGTGATTCTTCTTCCATTAGGAAGAATGACATAAGGAAACATAGATCATGGCTTTTGTGGGGTTCCAACTTAAAATTGGATAGTTGGTAGAGAAATACCTGTGGCTTTTTAAATAATTGCCTAGCACTGTGTTCTTAGAACAAGTTTTCTCTTAGTTACATTTATTTTACGCATTTCCCTTTACCTGCAAATTGGCTTATTACTCAATTTATATTATTAAGATATTGCTCACCCATATTCTTTCAGCCTTTACACAAGATATTTTTACCTTTTCTTATTTATGTTTATGTTCTTACGCATTTGTTATACCATGTCAATATTTTACTGCCAAAATATCTTAGAAGTTGCATGAGGAAAATAAATTACTTCCAAATAAAAGGAATGATTAAAAAGTGTATTTAGCTGACAAGTTTGAAGACATGTAATCCTTAGGAAAGATACAAAATTCAGTTTTGATAATGACTACCAGTGCAATCTTGCCTCTTGTTGCAAAACCAAATACTTACAGAATGAAGGATAATTTTAATAAAAATGGGACATTTCTGTTGATTAAGTACTGTACTAGTGTTATACTTTTGAGTTTTGCATAGTTACACAATGTTAAAAAGCCACATTACCCAAAATGTTAGGATTTTACTTCTGTACTTTGATTTGTGTTTTAAGTTTGTCAACATTTGCTGCCACACTATAATCAGAGTAAGCTCTGTAAAAATGGAGATTATTTATGCTGGACATCAGTGAGAATAGAAGTTTGTCTTATATTCATTATAATGTTTTCTAAATAGCATCCGACCTAATATCTTGAGAGTCAAAAAAAATCTTTATGGGCATAATTTTCCTATTTATCAAAATCATATCCAAACCAAGGGAGTAATCTTTAATGTGAATTTAAAATAGCAGCCACACAAATCTAGTTTACTCTGTTTTGCCCTCTAAAACTCCTTTTACTTGCAGGTTCTTTTGCATTATTTCAAACTCTAATCCTCTGAGCGGGTAATTAACGGACCAGAAAAGCCATTTGTGAAAAAGAAGAGCCATAAGGGTGAAAATATTTCTTCACTGAATGATCTTTAAGAAGTAAATAATTACAAACGGAAAAGATTTGGGATGACCAATCTAAATATGAGGATAATTAGGAGGAATAGAATATGAAAATGGAAATGCTTGGCATGTACAACAATTCTCTTATCATAACAAAACTAATTAAATATTTAGAAACCAAAATCCCCTCACAATTTGAAGAAAAATAACCCACGACAAAAGAGTCTCTAACTTTGCAGATAATTAGCAAGGGTTACAAGAAGAAAAATCATCACAGATTGGTTCCAAGGCTCGGCAAGGTCGTGTCTTATTACGTTGTGTCTTTTATGTAGTCTGGTAACAAGTTTCCTGCTAATTTAATCTAACTAGGGCATCCCATAGTGATTTGCCGTCTCCCTTGTTAAAAATACGATAGTTTCTACAAGTGCAAACTGTAGTAGGTTAGCGTTTTTATAAATAATGCCTGTTATCGATGCAGGGTGCAATATTTTTTTGAATTATTCAAAGTGAGGGTCTTGAAACAGAAGCAATATATTTGAATATTTTTAAGTTTTACAGTTTTTACTCCCTCTTAAGTTGTCTTATTCCTTTCATTAAATAGTTAGACCTGATGACCCTGTGAATGAAAGTTAGTCTCAGTGGCATGCTTTGTAAATAAATACTTCTTATTTTGCTAATAAAAGCAAGCACATTTATGTTGAGTGTGCATTTCGGCAAACAAGAGATTTTGCACTGGATTAATAAGGCGCCAAGTGACTCAAGCCTAATTTGCATTAAACTGACCCTAAGGTCCAGTAAAAACTGCAAGGAATTTCAGAGGTTTCTAAAACACAGAAAGTTGTTTTTAGCACAGCATTGCCACTTCAAAATGCTTATTTTAATAATTAATGTGAAAATTTGAGGTGATTTTAGGAGTTTCCAAGATGCAAATTAACCATAAACATGAAAATATACATATTTTGTGGTTATAATTCCTGGCATAGTGTTTTATTCATATACAAAATGGTTACAGAAGGTATTGCTTTTTATGTCATTCCTGTTTTCAACATTTAGAAATTCTAGAAATTGACTTACTCAGGGTTTCACTGTCAGGCTTTGTTGAAGTGTGATACTTTCTTGAGGAGAAGGCTTTCTGTTTTTCTTATACACAGTATTCTTTTTCAGTATAATAGATTTATGTTCACATATCAGTAGTACAGAAATGCATTTTGAATTTTTATGATTATTATGGATTTTTCTGTAGTTTTTTTACATCTCAGGTTTCAAAGATTTATTGACAGTGGCAATCCTAAAAAAATCAGGATATTTAAATCTTTTGAAAATAATATATGTGAAATTAAATGAAGCAAATTATTTTCTAATTTATGTTTCTATGCACATACTGACATTCAAGCATGTTACGCTACAAATCTAGTGTAGTGGTAACACCTTTTTTCAGTAATAATTTAAAAATACTTAAATAACATATTGCCTAATGAATAAAGTGTAATATCCTGATGTACATATAAAATTAAATTCTATATGATAGTTAGAATCTTTCTACCTGACACAAATTATTAAATAAATTATGAGAACCTAGTTATGTGACAAATAGGGACATTACTATAGAACACCTCTTTTCTTCTGCAATATTGATTACACACCATTTAGCTTCCTAATGTTATGTTTAACTATCAATTAGTTAAAATCACAAATCATCATTGATAAATATTTAAATAAAGCAAGACCTACTTTCCTTTACAGAAGTGTAGGTGATAAAAAAAGCATTTCATTATGAAATTTTTTAAGAAACAAAGGTTTGATTCAACAGTCCAGTTTCCTTTATGTATCTGAGAGAATAATTGTAACCTTGTGTCTTGAGCATGGCTTCTCCCCATTCCTTTTTATTTGATTAATTTGCTTAAGCAAATCTGTTTGCGTGGAGCTTACATTTTCCTGCTTTAAGGTCATCTGCTTTGTATAGAAAAATTTGTTGTACATTTGAAGTAAAAGATGTTTTATAGAGTCTTTGAAATTGTTAGTGTATAAAAGGAGAGAATGGAAGTAAAAGGATACCTTTCTTTCCCCTTAAATAGAAAATCTATATCTTAAGTGTTTATTATTGGCTTTCATGATACAAAACTATGTCCAAATTGATAGAATTCTTTCAGAATCAGGTACAGCTGATTGAAGCAGAATTGAATATCTGGTGTTTATTTTCTTGTTAACCACTTTTTATTTACAAGCAGAAAAAGCCAGGTGAACCATTCACCATTTCATTTCTGCAGAAACACTTACTGAATTCTTATGTGCTAGGCATTTATCACCTCCAGCAATAATTTATTAATTACCAACTTCTCTTTTCTTCTTCCCTTTAGTTTTTTTCCCCTCACTTTGTGGCAAGGTTTCTGTTTTTATTTAACTTATATACTTGAACAATATCAAATGTACTGACTGACGAATGATTTATATTTATTTAGTAACTGAGGTTCAGGAATGAATGTCATTCGTGTCCCATTAATTAGACCATCAATTCACATTAAATAACTCAAATATAGGAGTTCTGCTCATTTGGCATATGTAATTCATCAGTGGAAATGGCCTAAGCTCTGCCAGGAGACTCCTGTGAATGCCCTGTTTATACTTGACCCTTTGTAAAGGGGCCCCATTGCATGACATCCTGGTACCTTGAAAGCATTCATTTTATCTCCAAAAAGTGAAAAAATGAGATTCAACTTAGATTAGGAAAAAAACCCCAGACTTTTTATTTTAATATTTTGTAATTGAAGTTTAGTAATAGCAGATGCCAATTACAGAAGAAAATCGAGGCAATCTCCATTGAACATAGATATTCAATAACCACTTGCACTAATTCTAGAGGATAATTTCAAATTTAAACAAACTTGAATTTAGTTTCTGTCATTATATACTGAGCTTTTCTGTTGAATGCTAGAGTATTTGTTCGAGTTGGTAGGTTTTGCATTTTTAATCTTCCTTAGAACTGTGAATAATGGCCCCTGGCAGGAGATAATGAAATTTTCTTAATTTATATTTTCAAGTGGAAGCTTCAATTGAAAATGGCATCCTGTGGCCTGGAGACATAGCTCTAGTGCAGGTTTCAGGGGAGCTGCAATAATAATGCAGCGCTATCGGTGACGGGGAACGATGGGACAGTGAGGAAGTAATTTAAGGAAGAAAAGAAAATGCACCAAAGCTTTATTGTAGCATATCTAATGATCTGCTGAAGATTCCCAGTGGTTTTTGGAGCATGACTGGAGAAACTAATGTTATCTTGCCAAAACAGAAGCCCTTGCTTAATCAGTAGAACAAGACTATTGATTAAAACACTTCGCACAATAGATTACACATGGAATCTCATCTCCATACTTTGCACTTGGTAAAGTGTAGTAATGAGCATAAGATAATCAAAAGAAGAGTAAAAGCAATTTGTTGAGCATTGTACAATTCAAGATTAGCGTTGGAATAGAAACAAATTTGCATGAATAGTTTTCCTGTTTTTAAAGCTGTACACAGGAAAGAATATGCACAGGACAGGGACTACTGCGGAAGAGGAAAAGATCTTCTGCTTCTCTAAATTTGCAGATCTCTGTCCATTTTATAGAAGGGACATCTTTATTGATATTTTCTGTGGTGGTGGTGGTAATTCATATTTATTGAGATTTATTTTCCAGGCATTATGTAGGGGTTTCCTGCATTATCCTTTTACCTTAACAATAAACTTCTAAAAATGGTATTACATTTTACAGATGAAAAAGCTAAGGTCGAAAGGTTTAAAACATTCCTTAATGGATTCACAATCAAGCAAGCAGCCAAGCTGCAACTTAAACCTCCATTTTTTTTTTCTGATTTAAAACTTGGTTTTTAATACTCATCTTACAATTAGCAGATGATTTTGATTCTGGACAGAGTTAAACTTGTGCTGTATTTGACAAAGATTGTCTAAAGGGAAGGAGACCAAGAGAGCTGGAAGGATGTGGAGGGAGGAGAAGGAAAGGGATGCAAAAAGAATGGAGATGTGGTACGTGCACGTGTCAACTCCCCACAAGGAGTGTCGCCATTGTGTAATGCAAACGTGTAATAAAAAATAAAACCGGAAAAAAGATTATGTCAGAATTTTAAAAAGCATTGTGCTATATTGTTATGTAATAGAAGTTATTTTCAGATTATAATTAGCAATGTGTACACTGGCCACCTTTCCCCTATTTTAAAAGATTTAGGAAAGGGAATTTATTTGTATAAATATTTCCTTATTAGGGTTGCCCTAATTATTTTATTTTACCAAAAGACAATGCTTCTTCAAAATACTGCTGTTATTCTGTGTATGAGATTTTCGGTGTAATAGAATATAAATTCAAATGTTTTTATAAAATGCTTTTTCAGTAGTTACACATATTTTGAGCACATTTGATTTTAAAAAGTACTGTGGATACCTAAAAGTTAACATTGAGACCCGAAAACATCAAAAGATAAAATATACTGTTTATAATGCTTTATAACCTTTTGTTGTCTCCTATTGTGATGGCGTATAGATGTGTATCAGATGATAAAATATAGTGTTTATAATACTTATAACCTTTTGCTATCTTTTAATTGTGATGGCATGTAGATATATTAGAGATTTCTTAATATTTTTCAAAGTTTCTTCTCTTACATGTGATGCACATTCCTAGGCAGTATCATTAACTTTAAATATTTAATGTTCGCTAACCACAAAATATATTGGTACTTTTTTTTATACCTACAAAATGAATTGCACAATTAATCTCAAAAATTATTTGGGTTTTTCCCTTTATCTTTTAGAGACAAATATTTCATTTTGTTTCATTTACTTTTCTCTCCCATTTAGGATAAAGAGATTATGAGTTGGTGCCTATAATCCCAGCATTCTGCCAGCCTGAGGCAGAGGATAGCAAGTTCAAGTCTAGCTTGTGGAATTTAGTGACTTAATAAGACCCTGTTTCTAAAAAAAATTTTTTTTTAAAGGCTGTGAAGATAGCTCAGTGTGACATCCTGGTTCAGTCCCCAGTACTGAAAGAAAAAAAATAAGGAGTTTTAAAATCATGCCTAAAATTCAATCTTTTGCCCCATTTTTAAATGAATTTTTCTCATTTTGTTTAATTAAAAATTTTTACCCTTTTAAACCCATTTGAGACCATAAAGCAGGATTTAGGATTTTGTGTTTGGATTTTATGAATAAAATGTGAGTTTTGTGAATATTAATATCAGAAATAATACCTTTATTCTAGTATTTTAACATGATAATGTTACAAAGTATTTATTATTGGATTTGTTTTAGTTATATATGGAATTCTATTGGTGAGTGTGGCACTGTATGTATACTTTACACTAGTTAAGAAGAGTAAAGGAATAAATCTCTTAATATGGTAGTCAGAAGATAGCAGACCAGAAATAATACACAGAAATCATAAATAGGTGATTTTTTGTTAGTATTTTAAAATTCATGATATGAAATAATTAAACCCTTTTTTTGCATGCCAAATTTGAGAGCTTTTGGAAGTGTGGTTAAAATATTAAAAATGATTAAATATATAGAATTTGAGACTGAATGCCTAAATCCTTTTAGATTTATTTTATAGTTAGTATTCATGAATTATACACCAAAAATTGAATAGATATTATTTGTAGGACATGTTTATACTCCTGAATTTTCTCTAATAAAATTGTATTTATTACCTTCTCGAGTTAAGCCACTTCATTAAAATTTACGTGGATAAGTCGTCAAAGGTTAAATCTACAAAAATTATTCGTGATAATAATGGATTATATTTTCCAGTTTTTGTAAATTTCACTCTCCTTCTACAGAACAGAGCATATTTTTACCGATTGTTATTTTCAAGTAATGTTGGGAATTTCCATTAGCTAGCAGACTTCTAGGAAAGATAATACTTTTCCTCTTATCTGATAAAAATGGGTTTTTATGGATGCATATATGTACTTAAATATTAGACTTATTTTGACTCCCATCAGGAATTAATAATTAGATGAATTGCTCAGAATTAGAGCAACTAAGACCCTTGAATCATACAGTTAAAATTAGGAAGGAAGGTATGTTAGTGTTGTAAACTCTTATATACTTATTTCATAAGTCAAATTCATCACTTTCTCCCTATTTCATCTGCACTACATTTTATAGAGGAAAAGCATGTTCAGTGGTACATACTCATTATTTTACTTATTTCTAACAAGTCTTCTGTTGATGCTGGTACTGGTCTGAGGCCCACAGTTTGAAAATCGCTGCTCTACCTATGCTAATACATCTCTGCATTTTTAAAAGTGCAAAATAACATAAGATCAGTTTTTCGTTTTTGTTTTTGTTTTTTGGTACCAGGGATTGAACTCGGTCAGGACTTTGCGCTTGTGAGGCAGGTACCAGAACCACTGAGCTAAATCTCCAGCCCCATAAGATTAGTTTTTTGGAAGTTTAAGCACTTAATCTGTCTAGTTTCTATTTCTTTGTGATAAACTGTAATTGTTCAAAAAAAAATGTAAGTTACTGACACAGTAAATCCACATATCATTACCAATGTGGATTGATACTTTAATTATTGATAGAATGATAACTTTTCTGATTAATCTTTGTTTGTGGGAGAGAAAGTCATGCCAGGAACTATGCTGAATGATCAGACTACAGACTGCTAAAGATCTCTTTCTTGGCTAAGAATTTTATTTTCATTAGAATGAAAATTTGAACCAGAGCCCTAGGTGGAAATTTGCTTTTGTGGCTAAGTAATTGCTTTCTCTTTCTGCATCTTTTTAAATGAGAGCAAATTACACTTTTAGCATCTTAACAACAGCATATTGATTAAGGAATTATGAGGATTTTGAAGTATTAACAGCTCGCATTGGGGCACTTCCTTTCCCTTAGAGTGACCAACCAACCACGCTTGTCCTATTCAGAAATTTGAGGCTGCTTGTTTCATTCATAACGGAATAGACATGGTCTGTTTTTACTTTCACAATTTAGTCCTCTAAAAGTTTAGATTCATTTTCATGAATCACTATCCTGATATGCTCAGCCCTGATTTTATAATTTTTATAATTGAGTCCTTTCTGTAGGCCTTTTACTATATTAGTCCTGAAATTCCAGTTTTCTCAAGATTAACTTCTTGTATTTCATGTATATGTATGTGTGTATCAGAATATATGCATATCAATAATTTTCAAATGTGAAATGAACACTTTTAATACTTTGGAAGACTATGGTTCTAGATATTTATATGTATTTGCAGGAGTCTGTTTTCCTTCCGTTTTACTTGAGATTATAATCATAGCATTAAATAAGATATTATTTACTGCCTTAAAGTGAATGCTTAGTATGATGTGATTATTTAAAGAAATAAAAATTACATAATTACCTTAAACTATCATAATCACCTTCGACATAAATTTGAGCTTGTAATTGTCGTTAGAAGGCTAATTCAAAGTTGCTCAGGAAAAGAGGAAATAGGAGCAGTTAATTTTTCATTTTATGGGTTTGATCTTCCTAACAAAATAGAACAGGAGACTGAAATGGTTGTCTCTTCTTGTAAAACACACTGTGACATTGAGAAATGTAAAATAAAAGGTTTGTAATCCCATACTAAAATCTTAATTGTTTATGGGTTGGGGGAAATTAGGTAATTTTACATGTATTCTTTATTTTTAGAAAATGATATAAATTCTGAAATCTTTTGAGCTACTTCCTTTTTTACCTTGGTCAAAAGTGCTGATGCTGTCAATACATTTCAGCTGGGGGTAGAAGCCCCTTTCTCTTTTACTTGTGTGTAATTTGAAGATGTTGAGTGGAACCTTCAGCACAAACGGGGTAATGAGGTGTATGAAAAGTTTTCCCACAATTGGAATTTTTATAACTGATTTTTATAACCGATACATTTCTACACCATTGGAAACAGAATAATTTGGTTGGTTATAAAATGTATATACCAAGAGAGGGATATTTGACACAGAGAGTTTATATTTCTTTGTATCTGAGATACATGAGGTGAGATAAAGTGAAGATCCCTGGAGATATAAATAAATTCAAGAAAGGAAATGAAAAGACTTTAGTTTTTGATAGGGACCAGGTTAGTGATTGCAGATTCATGGGAGATAAACCAATTTTTAAAAAGCAATGAGATCTCTTGTTGCTGCAGAATTTAAGAAAAATGCTAAATGAAGCATCAGAATTATGTTTCTCCATTTGTTGAAATATTAGGTACATTGAACTATGAAGAAATAATCTACTTGCTATGTTACATTTCAAGATATAAACAAAATCTGTTTTATGTGAAAATAATTCATTCACATGAAATGATGAGCCACTGGCCAATTTCTTCAAATGAGTGAAGTAATTTAATCTGATTTTACAGAGAACTGTGGCACAATATTTTACATTATCCATGTTCTCGAAAATTATAGTATGTAATTTTTAAAACAGCACCATACTGTATTATACAATAATCAAGATAAATATTATTACTCTTTTAACATTTGCTTGAGCAAGAATAATTTTTAAGTTGTTAACAATTTATTTAATTTTTAAGGCTCTCTAGTTCTAGTTCTCAAGTATTTTGAATTATAAAACTTACCTATTTAATTATATAGAAGTTTTTACACTTTGCATCTCTTAAAAAAATAATCAACCCAATTCTGAGTTGAAATGGCACCGTTGTGTATGAGTTTACATCTCCATCCTCTTTAACATGGTTCTGTGTCCACTTTCTTTTGGTGAATTGTACTAAAAACTGGGCTGTTTTCAGAATTCTTGATGGTGCTGTTTTGTAGTTCAGTTATTTTATGTAGTATAGAATGTATGGTATCCAAATTGTTAAGTAAATGTTGTTATAATGCTCTTGTTCTGCTTGCTTTACCTTCTTAATGTATATACTCTGAACACATAAGAAAACCCCTGCAAACATTCCATTTCATTGGGTTGTAATCAAATTATAAAGGAAATAGTTCCTGCCTTTACCAAGCTTCTATGAAAAACATCTGGACAAATTTATAGAACTTATATAAATATCTTGCCTAGAATTCTTAGACTTTTGATGACTTTAATGAAACAACAACAAAACCCCAAGACAATTCTTTCATAAAATTATATATAGGACATTTTTATTATGTTATTAGCATTTTTTAAATGTTAAAGCTCAGGGTGTCCTGACAGAGAGGGACAGAGGTGCGGTCATAACACTGATGGTATGAGCACAATGCTCTGTGGAAAGTACCAACAATGCTCAGGTATGCAGTATGATCCAGAGACTGCGGAGTGTTTTAAGTGCGTTCTGTCTTGCAGGCTCTTCCCCTGAGATGAGATCTCCTAGCCTGGCATCTGCTACTCAAGAGTGTAGATGGTGCCTGTAATAGAAAATTTAGCCCAAAACGGGATGTAGACGATAAAATTAAAACTGTCTCCCTATTTGTTTTAAGATGTCACCAAAACTTCTTGCTTAGCTATTCAGTTTGTGATTCTGTGCTTCTGTTCATAGTATTTCTTTTTTATGTTAGTAACTTTAATTTATAAGTCTGTCATCAAGTAGCCTGGTAAGTTTTTCCCCCCCAGTATATATTGGATATATCAAAAATACAAATCAAATCATAATCAAAAACCATCTATTTTTAAAAACCATTTAAAATCTCTAATATCACTTTAGTGTGTGTGCCCCATTATATAGAGATTAAAGTACAAAGCAAATAAAACTTTTATAACTATCCAATAAGATAGAACAACCTAATATCAATTGAAATTTTTCATTTTATGCATATAGTTACTTGAAAGCAAATACGGATTGGTTCTTTGTGTCTTAAGTAAAAATAAAACACGTTGCAAAACTTTGGTTCCTTCTGTTTTGCAGGTGCAACAACCGGACACAGTGTATAGTAGTTACTGGGTCAGATGTATTTCCTGATCCATGTCCTGGAACATACAAATATCTTGAAGTCCAATATGAATGTGTCCCTTACAGTAAGTATGAAGTTTACATTTTTTCACTTTCTCCAGCATTCCTCATTGATGCTGAAAGACTACACATGTGAAAGAAGCATATGTTTATGGCCTACAAAACCATTATGCATGCAGAGCACTAACAGACTCGGGACTTCAATTAGCTTCATGAAGTGTGGAAGGAAGCCATAATGTGATTCTGGCCAAGTGTCTGTGTGTGTTCTTAAGTGTTTGGCTTTTAAGGCTAGTGTTTTTCCAGAAAACAAACTTGAATTAGCTATTCAATAGGGCAGATAGAAATCTGTACTTTTGCCCAATACCAGTTGCTGACAAATTGGTTTGGCTCACAGTTTTCTAAAGAAAGAATTGACTTCAGTTTTAATCGTGAGCTACTTGAATGGCTACCTGCTGTCCTGGTAACTTTAGTGCCTGGTAAAAGCTACTGTTGTAGAAACTGAGGCAAGTGTTGCTGTTTTTGTTCAATGTGTTTGAAGGGAGCATTTCTTTACCAGGTTCAGTGATGAAATCTTAAAGCTTAAAAAAAAAAAAGTTGAACAAAATCTCTTGCACATATTTGTGTTTTGCATTTTATAACAATTTTTAAGGTCTTACAGGGGAATATTTAAAATTCATTTGAAATTTATTGCTAGGCTCTGGTTAATACTCTAATTCTGTGTAGTTTTCCCTCCAAACTAAGAATGTAGACCTCTTCATTATATACTATACTTTCGATTTTTTTAAAAAAATTAACATTTTGGACAACTTAAAAGTTCGAATATATTACCTAATTTTCACAAGCTTCTTTGGGAGTATTGCCTTTTTTTACTTTTTAAATTGGAAAAAAAGTCATGTCATGTTAATTCATAGCCTTTTCAATTAAAAGTATTCCAGCAGCACATCTGTTGATTCGAGTCAGTTTTTGTACACTTTCTCCTTAAAAAAATCAGTTGGAGCAAAGTGCTATAGAATACCACACGTGTAAGCCCAGACACTCGGGAAATTGAGGTAGGGGCATCACTTGAGGCCACCCTGGACAGCATAGCCAGATCTTGTCTCAAGAAAACAAAACACCAGGGGGCCAAATTTTGATACACTATGTCCAGTACGGTAACAATACATTTTTACACTATTGTGAAGGTGTTGTCTCTGCCACAGTTTTGGTACATTTTGATAAATTGGCTTTTTGTGGTATCAGTTAAAGGCCAAACACAGATGACCTTTTCTTTTCATCCCTGCTCTGTGTTCTGTTTTTGTGTTACTGTGAAATGGATGCTTTTTATATTTTCAGTATTTTCTATACCATTTGTAGGATTGGAAGCCTACTGAGTACACCGATCAAATTTATGCCATTTTTCCTGTGTGTAGTGTTGGTGGCTTACATAATCATTCTCCTGTGCCACTAAGGAGCATTGTGTTCATTCGAGCTAACCAAAATTTTATTCCATGAAGTCCCTTTCACTTGAATTCAGCATGGTTTCTGTCCTCAAGTTAGAGAAGGAATACAGCATCCATTCCCAAACAGTGGAATCAGTCAGAGCTGCCAAGAATTGTGTCTTTTGCAGCCAGTTCCTGTCACCTAGTCTATAGACCAAGAGCAGTGTTAAGCAAATGTTATTTTCAGACTCTTAAGTAATTTCTTGTGCTGTTATGAAAGGAAAAAGTGGATATCTTCTGGAACATCTAACTTTCAAAATTTTACTTTTTCAGTTCTCCAGAAGTATGTACATTGTGCACTACACTTGCAAATAGCTATCCTCAGAGAAGTATTTGTTCTTTTTAGTTTTTGTCCTTTAAAACAAAAAGTAAACCCAGTAATTAATTTGCTGTTACCTTTCTAGATGTGTGTACGAGGCAGAACTAAGTCTTTGGCTTTGTTTTTAAGCCACTTCTTGCTGAAGAATAGAAGTACTTATAATTCCTGTATACCGTAGTGTAGTGACACACTATGAAATTATGATTTCAAATAATATTAAAAGTTAATGCAAAGGGTCTTTTAGATTATTCTAATCTTATGTAGGACTGTATATTCCTTAACTCTTCCTGTTTTCTTATCCTTTTTATTTTCTTGTGCACCTGTCCACTTATATCCATAACTTACAATTATTTTTATTTTAAGCCTCTAGCTTTCACTTTGCCATTATTTTAATAATGTGCTTGTACTTTGTAGCATTTGCATACCCCCTGGAGGCTTTACTTAGTTAATAAAGATTGTCACCATCAGATAACAGTATCTCTTTTCGTTCAACTTGGCTTTCTATCAGTTTCTATCCACAGCAAATCCTCCAGTATCTTGTGGCTTACATATCCTAAACTGTTTTATCCTATTACAAAAACAGTTTCAGAAATTTTCTATGACTTCAGAAAACTATAAGTTTGCTCAGCAGAATTATGTTAGAAACAGTGTTGTTTGATTACTTTTAACATATTTATAAACACATGTGTATTACATGTGACTTACATAGCCCCAATAATGTCTGTGTCAAAAATGCATGTATATGGGGCTTTATTGTTGACAGAATGTCGAGAATTGCATGTATGTGTAAAAAAGAAGTCATAGAATTGTGGTGGATAAAAAAGAGTAACCCATCTAGAATTTTGCATCCTACAGACAAGATCTGTTTTTTTTTTTTTTGGTACCCTTGTATTTCAAATTACCATTTTATATATCAGAAGTACACCATAATATTAGCTACCAGTTTTATTCGATGAGAAAAAAGCCTTTATTACTGATTGATGACATCATTGTCAATGAATAAACATGCAAGATTATTAAAAATGAAATAGTGTGTCACTTCAAATACAGAGTATGTGGGCCATAGTTAGTTTGGATCAATTTCCTGTCTTGCGTATCTATGTAGTCCTCCACTGATGTTGGTGGGTCCTCTTTGTGTATGTTTGGTTTATAGAAAAATAAATGTATTGTTATAAATTAATTCATGCAGTCTCTTTAGATAAGTTGTAGTATCTGTTTGGCATGTGATAAGAATGTTCATTTCCTTAATTTATTGCATTTTTAAATATTTTTCTGGTTGCTAGAATTTTTTCTGATTCAATAGTTTTCTGTCTTGTGGGTTTTCTTAAATATCATTATGTAGAGATTTCTTTTTCTTTTTAAGCTCCATATTGTAACATCATCAATCATCAAAAGCTTTTTGTTTGTGTGGTTTTTTTTTTTTTTTTTACATTTGAGTGCTATTTCTAAGTTTAATCAGAATTATAAATTATAAAAATTCATGTCAATTTTATTTTCCTTCAATATAAATAATATGTTACTTTAGTTAAATCCCAGATAAATGAAGACTTTTTTATTTGATAATTTGCTCAGTACCTACATTTTTAGCATATCAAATAAATACAGTCCAGCCATTTTCAATGAATGGGAAACATAAAATATACTTCTGCAACCTTTATTGAGTAACATTTAACAATTTATTATTCCCATTCTTCACATTTATTTATTTTAGTAAAATCACCCTTTCCTTAGGAAAAAAAAAGTGCAGCTGTCTATAAAAATAGTCTGAGGAGTCACAGCAGTAATGATTTCTCTTACCGTCATTTTTCAACCATGCCCTTCCGTTATTGATTGTAAGCAGGTATAATATTTGCTCTTGACAGAAGAATAACTTTAGAACAAGTGATTTATAAAGAAGTATGTTTTCTAAGACAGCAACACTAAATTCCTTCTGTTAGCCAGATGTAGTCAGAATTACATGTTGTAGAACAAGTATGTTTCCTGAAAGTGTTCAGCTGGCCAAGTTGGTTAGTGGAGACTGTGCGGCTTTAATGTAGAAGTTGATATGGTATTTCTATGGCAAAAATGTTTGTAAAGTATATTTTTCCAAAGAATTTCAGAAGGTTAATTATTTTTTTTGGTACCAGGGCTGGAACGCAGGACCTTGTGTTTGCAAGGCAGGGACAGTACCACTGAGCTAAATCCCCAGCCCCAGAAGGTTGATATTTAATCTTCATGAATATTTGCACTTTAAATTTTGACCAAGCTAGTTTCTTAATGAAATATGCAACTATACTTCAAGTTTGGAGATGCAGTAGGTGCATACCCTGATGGATTTTAATATTGAAGAGAGAAAAACACAGGCATCAATGTAGTAATCTTTATAAAATTCAGGCAACATACTTCAAAGTGTACATTAAATTTCTAAAATACTAGTTTATGATTTCTGATTATCAGAGTACTATTTCCCAAAAAGATCTCAACATAACACCCTTCCTAAGTGCATAATCCATTTTTTTAAACTTATGGGTTTTTTTTTTACTTCATATAACTCTACTAATCAGGTTTGTTTTATGAAAGAATTTACCTTTTATGGGGTTTGTGGAGTCAAGGTATTTGCTTTGAATGCTTGGTATGATTGTCGTTGCATGCTGGCTTGCTTTCTGTGTCAATTAATGATAGTAGAAAATGTCATAATAAGCTAACCATAATTCTTTCTTCCTTTTTCTCCTTGCCTACTGTGCTTGCTTTTCCCTTGTATGTATTTTGCTTATTTTTTTATAGACTTAATATTATGTTTGATATATATATTACATAGAAAATTAAATAATTTTTATTACAAAGTATGTGTAGATCTAAGTAAATTAATTTACCAATTGTTAGTGGGCAAGAAAACCATTATCATATCTAACCCTTCAAAATCCCTACTGGGGCTGAAGGAGATCTATATATTCCTGAAAAGGAGGCATTTGTTTTGATGTTTAAGATGTATTTTTCTAGAAGTAGCAAAAAGTTCCCAAATTATTGAAACATATTCTGATACATATTTATATATTTATATATTATTATAGCTTTGAAGAAATGTAACTCTGTTATTGAACTTAACCTCAACTCCGAAATTGAGTTACTTTTATGAATATATTTTCCTGTTGTGCTTTTGTAAATTTAGTCAATTTTATAATTGAGTTTGCATAAGATAAATGGGGACAGTACACCTGTGCATGCATTTATGTCTGTAGCATACATAAAGGAGAACTTGATAAGAATGCTGAGTGACTCTGGAAAGGCAAGAGTATGTATAGCATGCATTAGTGAGGAATTTCATTATTTATTCAGGTACACTAAGTGAAGCAACATGCCAACATATTTGTATTGCCTCCTTAATCTACTAAAATGATTGATCCGTGTTCTTTTATGTAACTTTAGAATCTTTCTCCTGCTAGGTTTTCCTGTGTGTTTTTTCTCTTTATCCAAAGTAGTACAGCTACGTATTCTTCCTATATTTAGCATCTATTACGAATTCAATCTTAGACTAATAGTCAATTTATTTTAATCTTTTTTCTTTTTTCCTTGCACCTTTTTTGTTTTTCTTCTGATGCTTAAAATAGAAGTGGAGCAAAAAGGTAAATAATGTATACAGTCTGAACCCCAGCTCCTTGTTATGTGCCTTATGGATGTTAACCTCTCCCTTCCCCTTTCCCTACAACTCTCCTATGTTAAAATAATCAGCAGGATCGCATAAATGCACCTCATAAAGAACTCGACTGTTTACAATGAAATTATCTGATGACTGCTAAATCTGGGGATGGGGTAAAAATTCTGAAGTCTGCGAGAGGGAGCTGCCCTTTCTCTGTTTCTTTTACCCCTTTATATCTTGTTCTGACGCCCTTGGACATTTTCTTATTACTAAAGTGTCATCTTGCCTGGCTTCCAGAACCCACACCATAGCATGCCATGGTTACAGGGTATCCTGGTCGTTCATCTCTGCTTTCCTTGTATTTACTTTCCTTTGCTCCTAATTGCATTTTCCAATTTTCTTATATTCCTTAAGTCAAAGTAGTTTTAACTTTGTAAAAGCTCTAAATAAGCCTTCACACTGGGTTTTTCTGTTTGTTTTTACTTTTGGGAGCTAGGTGGGCTAAGGGGCTGGAGGGTATAAATATTGGAATAAAGTAAAATATTTATACACTGTTATGCACAAGCTCTAAAAGTTTCTAAGCCTGCATTACCAAATTATATGGTTAAAAACATCAAATTTTTCAAATTCTCAGCTCAGTTATAGATGATCTGAAGCATAGGTTTTTATTTGTGAAAATAAACCCCAGCCCCTTTGGATGCTGGTACATGATTGTGGCAGCTTCAGGAAAGACTGGTAGTGCTTCTATTAAGTGTAAATTTTGGCATAATTGAATGCTAATAAAATAAATTTTTTTGTTTGTAATCAATGAAACTCATATTTGCTGGTGTAATTTTTTAACTTGACTTAATTCTTGTCTTTCTTCTGTGACTATTAGTTTTTGTGTGCCCTGGGACCTTGAAAGCAATTGTGGACTCACCATGTATATATGAAGCTGAACAAAAGGCAGGTGCTTGGTGCAAGGACCCTCTACAGGCTGCAGATAAAATTTATTTCATGCCCTGGACTCCCTACCGCACTGATACTTTAATAGAGTATGCTTCTATAGAAGATTTCCAAAACAGTCGCCAGACAACAACATACAAACTTCCAAACCGAGTAGATGGTACTGGATTTGTAGTCTACGATGGTGCTGTCTTTTTCAACAAAGAAAGAACAAGGAATATTGTGAAATTTGACTTGAGGACTAGAATTAAAAGTGGCGAGGCCATAATTAACTATGCCAACTACCATGATACCTCGCCATATAGATGGGGAGGAAAGACTGATATCGACCTAGCAGTTGATGAAAATGGCTTGTGGGTCATTTATGCCACTGAACAGAACAATGGAATGATAGTTATCAGCCAACTGAATCCATACACCCTTCGATTTGAAGCAACATGGGAGACTGTGTATGACAAACGCGCTGCATCAAATGCTTTTATGATATGTGGAGTCCTCTATGTGGTCAGATCAGTTTATCAGGATAATGAAAGTGAAACAGGCAAAAATGCAATTGATTACATTTACAACACCCGATTAAACCGAGGAGAATACGTAGATGTTCCCTTCCCCAACCAGTACCAGTATATTGCTGCAGTGGATTACAATCCAAGAGATAACCAACTCTATGTGTGGAACAATAATTTTATTTTACGATATTCTCTGGAGTTTGGTCCACCTGATCCTGCCCAAGGTAAGATTGTTTACTTGGTAATGCTTAGTGTCATTTGTCAACAACTTACTGTTAAAGAACTTCTTAATATACTTCCTGTCTATTTTCTTTCTCATACTTAATCCACCAGACATACTGAGTATATTTTAGCCTTACACTATTTTGTTGAGCTTTCTCTTTCTAAATTTCTTCATTAAAATGTTCGCTTCAAGAAACGGTAGCATCGTTAGTAAGTTTAGCTTTTCATTGCTAAAAATATCATAGCAACTATAAACCTGTTAGCTCTTTCCCCTTACCTAGCTTCTGAATTGATTACAATCTATGTGCAGACCTTTTAAGTTCTTGACGCCAGTGGTTAAAAGAAATGTGTGTGTTAGGAAGTCCCAAGAGAATGGCTAGGTTTGATGTACAGTGCCAGTATAAATATTCTGAAGTTTAGGCATCTGTTCTCTGGAAAAGAGAGGGAATCTTCAAACATATTTCTAGTTCATCATGTAAACTTATATTTTTACTGCCTAATAAACTAATGACAGTTTTAAGTCACTGTCTCTATGACTTTAACTGTCCCATATGGACTGAATATTAAAAGATCCCAAGTGATGATTTATGATGACAGGTATCCAAGCACTTTTGATTTGCATTCTCTTCAGGTGTCTTTCAGGAAGATCATTACTCTAGAAGGTAATACTAAAGTTTGGGGCATGTTTGAATATGTTTATCAAATGGGTTCACTTCTGTGAGGAATAGATTTTGAGGTAAATTAAATGGCTGTTTTATTAAAAACAGAATCACCTCAAACTCATGATAAAAGAATAACCTGTCTACATATGATTATAGAGCTGTTGGTAATTAAGTCTTTTCTATTTGAATAGTGGTGTTTGTGGGTTTAAAATATGAATTAATATTTCAACTTACTAAGTTAATTGAAATTTTCAAATTATTAAGTTTAGGAAAATTTTAGGAATTGGAAATTTTGGAATACGTCAATCTTTACATCAGGAGAAACATTTTTGCTCTGCTATGAAGGCAATGTACACATACATGCATATACTCTCATATCTCCAAATGAATACCCACTTATGTTTTAACTGATAATTTTAAATTCTAAGTATTCTCCTACGGTCAGGAGGTCAGCCTTTTCTAATTGAATTTCTAATTTGAGTCTTTTTAGAATACAAAAACATTTGAGTTTTGTTCATAAAATATGAGCAATACTGACATTGACTTAGTTTTTCCCAAAATCATGTATAGCTACAGCTTTGTTAGACGTAATACTATAGCAGTCATATCCATTGTTAACTTTATAACATTTGAATCTTCTTTTACAGCACAAAATCTTTTTTGATGATATCTGAGAATCATTTATTTTAAAATTCATATGTACAGTATCTCCTTACCCTTGAGCCCAGCCACTTGGGATGTTTGACATGTCTCATTTTTCTTCCAAAGCTACTACATTGCTTCTCCTTTATCCTATACGTTTCTCAAAAGGAAAACTTCACGCACTTCAGGCCTGGGCAAAAATTGTATTGATGTTGTATTAACCTTTTTGTAACCTGCATTACCCTGACAACTGCTCCATCTGTCTTGGGTGGCAGTAAATCTCTCCCATTCATTAGGAATAAAGAGAAACAAAATACTTAAAGAGGTGCAAATTCATAATCAGCCAACTCGTGAAGGATTGTGAATAAAGTTGAGCACAGATTTGATTCAATAGGAAGTCATTACCCATCCATCTGTGTGTCGCAAAGTTGTTCATTGAATGTAGAGATGAGGAATAATGCCATTGTCTGCATAGGGTAAATATTCCAGTAAATATTTTGATGCATTTTAGATGAAAAGTCTTCGATAATTTATGTTCTTTGTGGAAAGAAATTTCACCTTTCAAAATGAGGAAGATATATATCTCAAATGTGTATTCCTACAATGATGCTTCCTCATCAAAAATAGTTGGCCATTTTTATAAGTATTCCCAGAACATGCAAATTCACAATGACCCCTTATTAAACCCTAAGTAATAAAAAGTTTTATCTGACCTAAATTTCTCTTGCTGGTGCTTGACCCATATTTTTATTCTGTTCCTCCTTATAATTTATCTTTCTATTCTCTTAGAGACTAGTGTATCTCTCTTCCGAGGTGTATGCTATCTGCGTGTCTGTAGATGGGACTCTGCAGAAGTGTTCTGGCCAAGGGATATAGGTCAGACCAGTATGCCTCGGTCAGCTTTCCAGAAGCAAGAGCCAAGCAACAGATAGTGCAATAGAAAAATTAGGTCTTTGCCTTCAATAAAGCAGTGATTGGCTTATTTGGCTAAAATTCAAACTTTAAAGTCTATCAACTGGATGAGCTACTGTGTAAATGGCCAAGGTATAAATTGCACCTTAAAATTGGTCCTTGTGTTCCATAATTAGCTACCACATACGAGGCCAAGGTGTACATTGTGCTATAAAGTTACCCATTCCTTTTATATTCTTCATTGTGGAATCTGTCCTCAGATATTAGCTTTACTGGTGCTTTTCTCCATTTATAAATTCAAGTGTTTCCATTTCTACCAGCACAAGCATATTATTTCTATGCTCTGATATTTTTTTTTAACTTTTTACTTTACTGGTACAGTTTAGATAGACATAATGATCACATTCATCATAGGGAATTTGTACCTATACCTGTTATGTCTTGCTTCTTTTTTTCCCATTTCCCTCCCCTCCCTTCAACCTGATTTTTTTCTTTGAATTTCTGGCTTTATGTTATACCTGGAGAGTTCATTTGTTCCATTTTTCTAAACTAATTTTTCTTTCTCACTTCTCTCTCTGGCTTGGGGTTTAGGAAACATTTTTTTCAGTCCTATTTTAATTATTTGGCATTTGTTAATCTGAATTGCTGTATTTTAACTTAATCTGCCTACAAATCCCTGGCCCCATTAAATGCTCATTTTTGTCTTACCAGGCCAGACTCACTCTAGCTAAGAGTTCATCCAGTGAGCAGTGGGTGAGTTTTGGGGACCATAGTGAGTCAGAATATTACCCTTATAAATGGAAAAAGTCCTGAAACTCCTCAATGCAGGAGGAACCTGGTAGTCAATAGCATCTTCTTTATAACACTACCATAGTACATTTTACCATTCTGTGTACTTGTTGAAATCTTCGTAAGTACCTGTTAAATGTCTTCATTGTACTGCTTCTAAGGTGAATGAACGCAAATGATAAATAGCAGGCAGAATGCTATGTCAGTTCGTCTAGATGCTTTATATGGCATCCTAATAAATCTCAGTTTGTTACAAATAAAACAGGTTTTGTATTTAAGTTACAATTCTGTTGTGAGCTGTCATGTTTTCTTTTACTCATCAAATATTCTTGAGTTTTGAACCTTTGCCGTAGAAGTCTCATTATTAAACTTTTCATTATTTATTTATCTAGTTTTATATTATCTTCCCATACCCTTTCTCTTTTTAGAGATTTATGCCAAGCAGTGTCAGCTAAATGTTCCAAAATACAGGCACGTTGCTTTGTAGGATCTATACTTTTAGGAGTCTAGGAAACTCTTTTACTTAGAAATATAAAATCAGAACATTGAAGAGTGTGTGGACAAGTGACCTTAAACTGCAAATCACTTAAATTCTCCATGGCTCAGTTTCCACATCTGTGAAAAGAAGATGATTTTATGCCTACCTTATGGGGTCTTGAAAAAGATTAAATAAGATGGTCCGATGGTCCATGATGGTGACCAGCATAGCATCTGGCATATAAATGCTGAATAAGTGTGACCTTTTATCATTACCTCATGTACTTTTGGGACTTCCATCTGTCTGTGGAAAGCGATAATAATTTTTAGAAATGTCTTCATTTTAGAAATATCTTCTAGCTTCAAAGTACAAAAAACAACAACAAGAACTGCTTTCCTGGAAGTATTGCTGAATTTAATTTTGCAGAACTCAGAAATTCTAGTTAGTCCCCCTGAAGGGTTCAGTTTTGTCACTTTCATTTTTTATTTTCACAAAATCCCAGTATTTCACTAATTTATCCTTGAAGGATGTGTTGATTCCTTTTAAACATCTTCTGATAATCAAAAGGTACAAAAATGTGTTAGCAAAAAAATACACGGACACATGGCTATAGAATGTTGCATGAACTTTTATGCATTTAGTGGGGGTTATTTTATTATCTACCTTTACTCGTGTATTATGGATCTTTACCACTGCCAAGTAACAAATCACTAGTTGTAGCCTTAGTACATATTTCAGTGATTAAATATGTACTAATTAGTGTTGAGGTGCTGAGGGATACATAGATGGTGTTAAACCATTTCGTTCATCCCTTTTCTCTCCGCTCTGATCCTTCATTTCCCTTTAAGACTTGATTGAGCAGCAGTCTTTTGACACTTCTGCAAAAGATTGTGATGCTTTTGACAAATGTTAATTGAGAAAGCACTGAAAGCCAAGCTGCATTGTAATCAAAAGAAAATTACAGAGGTTTAACAAGATGTCAGGCAAGTGCTTTGCAGAAAAAGAGACAGCCTTGAATAGCTTTCTGTAGCAGCCGGGTAGGTATGATGTTTGACTGATGTATATAAGCATCTCTCCTATGGTCAATAAATTAAGCCTTGGAAATAAAACATGTGCTTAAGAAGTTTCTCTTGAGATAGAGAAAGAAAAAGAAATAGAATGTGAGTAGTGTATATTTCTAACATGAATTTTGTCACTGCAAGACCTAGGAATACACAGATACAACTTTTTCTGTTAAACCTAATAAATTTTCAATTTGGTCAGAACTGTATAAAACAAACATTTATGAACCAGAACTTAAAATATTAAACATAATAGTGATAAAATGAGCTTGTTTTCTAATAGCTTTTAATATTCTAGCTTTTTTCTCATATATAGATTAAACAATTTAATTTTTTATAAGTTTTTTAAATGGCTATTTTTAATCTGCTGTATTTGTAATTTCAATTAAGGTATTATGTAAAGTTTTAAGAGTCATTCTATAAATATTGGCAAAACTTTAGTGTGATCTCTTCTAACAGATTTTAATTGGTAGTGTTAAGTTTTTACTGACAGATTCTTTTGTTGTAATGCTTAATTAAATGATAATTATTGGAGAAAGCATTATTTTAAAATAGTTAATGTAACTAAAACTAATGTTGGAAGATGAAAATAACCTTTTTAAAACGTTCTGCTTTGAAATGTTCTCTGATAAGGGTCAGTAAAATACGAAGGGTTGGTTTCCAGTTAAGCATGATTTGCTCTAACCCTGTATCTTGATAAGAGATTGCTCTCACTTTTGACCAGAACTAGCTGCTTCTTCATACCTACTTTTTAAAAAATAAAGATGTCGAAGACTGGGATATTTCCTTACTAAATCAGAACAAGCATGCCAAGTTTATCTTCTGTTTGGATCTAATCAGGCATGCTCAAAAATCTCTCAAGCAAGAATGGCTGCTGGGTGGAAAGATGTCACAGTATTTATTTTTCTGCAAAATGTAGAATGGGTGGCTTTAAATATTTTTATTGTCCCAATTTTATATAATTGTCAGACTTTTATTGATAATTCGGATTTGTTTATAGAGTATAAGTTTATATAAGAATTTTCCTACATTAAACTAACCTTCATTTCCTGTTAGGCGGTATGAAATTATAGTTCAATTGCACTATCACATATTTCAGTGAGAAATAAACCTAAGATGGAATCGTGTTACAAAAGTTATAGTAACTTCAGACTACCATCATTTTAGCCAGTACAGTGAATAAATTGGAATAAATGAAGAGATTTATTCTTCTACTTTCTTACTGGCAGTGTCAAAAATTCCATCTGTTGTTTTTCGAAGATTGTGGATGGGTAGCATTTTGGGCATCTGTGTGCATGTACTTTCACATGCACGTGCCTGTATGTGAGTGTCAGTGCGTGTTTGAGATTAATACACTCATCTTTTTTCCATAGTGCCTACCACAGCTGTGACAATAACTTCTTCAGCTGAGCTGTTCAAAACCACAGTATCAACCACAAGCACTACTTCCCAGAAAGGCCCCATGAGCACAACCGTAGCTGGATCACAGGAAGGAAGCAAAGGGACAAAGCCACCTCCAGCAGTTTCTACAACCAAAATTCCTCCTGTAACAAATATTTTTCCCCTGCCAGAGAGATTCTGCGAAACATTAGAAGCAAGGGGGATAAAGTGGCCTCAGACACAAAGGGGAATGATGGTTGAACGACCATGTCCCAAGGGAACAAGAGGTATTTCCTTTAAAATACCACCCATTCATTCCTTTGTAAATTTAGTAAGTAGGTTCTGAGTGACATTCAAGGGATTTTATATGAAGGAAGAGATTTTTACCTCAGCTCATTTTATTACTTTTGTTACTTTGGTAACGTAGCGTCTGTATACAACTTAAAGATTGTTGAACTATAACACTCAGATACTGGGTTAGTTGTCCCTCTTACAGACCAAGGTCAAGTCTGAGATTCTTTTTTTTTTTTTTTTTTTTGGTACCGGGGATCGAACTTGGGACCTTGCACTTGCGAGGCAGGCGCCAGAACCACTGAGCTAAATCCCTGGCCCCAAGACTGAGATTTTTGCCCAAAGATTCTGGTAGGGCTTATAGCTGCCTTTCTCATTACAAGCATCACTTTGGACGAGTCCCAAGAAAATCAAGGGCTTTTTGTTTGTTTGCTGTAAATGTCTGATATTTCTGTGCTTACTTTATATTTACTGCTTATAATCTGCATTTTCCTCTCCTTTTTGTCAGTTATTGTCAACTACTTCCATTAGTGTTTATTTAAAATTTAACACACAGACTAGGATCATCATAGCCGATTTCCCAAATGCATGCAGAAAAATGGTTTCAATTTCACTGTTGTTTTCTACATCTGTTGTAGGAACTGCTTCGTATCTCTGCATGGTTTCCACTGGAACATGGAACCCTAAGGGCCCTGATCTTAGCAACTGTACCTCACACTGGGTAAATCAGCTGGCTCAGAAGGTTGGTTGGAACGTTTTAATATGACACACATTGATGATTGAGGGCTTTAACTTCTAACATAAATAATTTAGTTTTGTATGTTAAAACCAGCTTCATTGCTCTTTGTTCAATATAAAAGAAAAAAATTATGCATCATTTTATCTGTAAACCATTGAAAGTTACATATGTTTCAGGGTTTGCTGTTTTCTATGTTAAGCTTTTTAATGAATACATACTTGTTTAATTTCATTCATATTTAGTTTGTCCTGCTTCTTTTGATGTTCGTAAGACAAATAGTGCCTTGGCCTAATAAATCAAATATCATTAAGTTTGCAACTGAATTCACAGAATGCAAGCAGATGTTTATATCATACATGATTATAATACAAGAAGTAAAGAATGACTTTAAAAGGCATTAGAAACTTGAATATTGAAGTATAATACAGTGCACTTTCATATTCTCCTTCTCTATCCACCTCTGAAGTAAAAACACTAGATAATAACCCTCTGTATCACACTGATTAGCTTTGATTTAAATTCTGGATCACTGGAATAAACAAGAGCTTTAAATAACAATTTTAAATGAGTACAGTAAAATGAGAGAACTGGTTGAAAATTTTTGAAAAGGATTTTTTAAAAATTTTCGTTTTTGTTTCTTTTAAGTGTCTAGTTAAGAATTTTTTGTGTGTTGAGGATCTAAAAGCCTTTACTCTTCTGAGATGAATAGAAGGTTATTAGTTGCAGATTTTGACATCCGTGCAAATATTTTTTTTCACCCCAACAGAGGTACTCAAGGAGAACTAGAAGCCACCAACAAAACAAGAATTCGTACTGAGATAATACACATTGTCATTTCAGATCAGAAGTGGAGAAAATGCTGCTAGTCTCGCCAATGAACTGGCTAAACATACCAAAGGGCCAGTGTTTGCTGGCGATGTGAGTTCCTCCGTGAGGCTGATGGAGCAGTTGGTGGATATCCTGGACGCACAGCTGCAGGAGCTGAAACCTAGCGAAAAGGATTCAGCTGGAAGGAGTTATAACAAGGTAGGAAACTCTTCCCTGTTTTAAATTAGATATTTTGTATGGCAGCTCCCCACTGTTCCAGCAATTGACTGCCAGACTCCTGGTCCCCTGGACAGACCTTTAGAGCCAAAATTTGGTTCCTTTCCCAAATGAAGAGTTAGTTTAGAAAGGAACAGCATCTGGCCAACCAGTGTAAATGATACTGATTCCCTAAGGGATCTTAGTTGGGGGCAAACTTCATTCCTCTGATTGTGGTCAGCGCTCTTCATTTTAGAACGCATTCATTGCACTGCAGAGAGTATGTGTTACGCAGCTGATACACTTCATATGCTAATTCAGTGTGTGGGACCAGTATTGTTGCGGCAAAACTGTAACACACATCGGAATATGCAGGTCAAGTTTCTCCCTGCAAGAAAAATTTGTATCATTGCTATTAATTTTTTCCTACTATGACTAAAATGTGATAAGAAGTAACACTGTATTTATATTTCATTCATTTGAACCCTAAACCTGTGGCTAATATGGTTTCTCAAGGTTAAAAACATGAACTTTAAAAAAAAAATACAAGGTGTATTCCATCCCTTTTTTTTTCCTTGGTCAACATGCTTTGGCTAAATATATTTAATAAACTACAGCTAAAACATGTAGATAAGCAGTCTGGACAGTTGGTGTAGACCCACAGACATCCAGAGGCCACTGTAAATAATGAACTGAGCTCTGGAACACCAGCTTATTTTTTTGAGGATTTCTTCTTTCCTCATTTTCAACAGATATAATCTAACCTCTGATTTTCTTTTCTTTTACTTAAAAGCTCCAAAAACGAGAGAAGACATGCAGGGCTTACCTTAAGGTATCTCTCCTGTGCTATCTCCCTGCTTTCTCCCTTCTTCAGCTACCTGCCACGCTTTATAATCTTGCTGCATGATCCAATGTATTTCAGTCTTTGATAATTATATAATGTGCCCCATATCAGCTGTACAAATGTTGACTTTGCACAGGTATATTACCCTCAGAATAAACATATAATTTATTTTAATAATTTTTGCTGTTTTTCCATTCATCCAAAAGTACAAGAATTTTAATGAAATATACTCTGAATTGGAAAGTAATCATATAGTCTCAGATGTTTTCTGTTGTCACCTATGGATTAAAAAACAGCTTGAGTAAAACAGCTATGATATATTCTTGGCAGTTTATCGTATCAAAGACTGTATAGTCATAATGTATGTGCATGAAAAAGTCACTGCTTTCTTATCTCTGTGGCGTACTCTTAAATGAAATAGGTTTTGTCCTGAAAACTTGAGGAGTCATTTCTAGTATCATATGGAATGGGTTACCCAAGATGAAATAAAATGTAATGTGACCATGATATATCGGTATATATTACATATAAGTTTTAACCAGCCAGTAAAAACAGAGGGCCACTGTTAGGTTCAGAGACCTTCTCCACTCCAGCTGTTATTTTCTCCTTGGTACACGTATCCAACTGAAAGGAAATATGCTGAGGCTAACCGTAGAATTATGCCACACTAATTCTGGTTGTTAGCTCAGAATATTAATACATTTTGTTTTGATCTATGAATTTTACAAGTTCCTCTTCAGGGGTTAGTAATTTTCTAAGCTTATTCTCCTGGGGACCATTACTATGGTAAACCAAACCTTGAAGAATTAATCTATATCCAATGACAAGAAACAAAGAGTTTTTGTTATTTCAAACTCAGAGATTATTCAGAATCCATAATTTCATTGATTTTGATTGGCAAAGTCTAGGCAAAAAAAAAGAACGTCATCTCACTAGTTGGTAAAAGACACTGTTGGACCTGAGAACTTTATAAGAAAGTATGGTGACAAAGACTGTTTTCACGTTGTCCCTTTTTAGCCTGCTTAATGGGGCAAAGAAATTACTGCTGCAATCTGTGGAATTCTTCAAACACCAATGTTCGGATCACCTTTAAGCTTTTAGTTAATGTGTGAAATGTAATAATTGGTGTGTTGCCCAGAACATATATCTCAGTGGGAAAAGAATCGCTTTTTTTTTCCTGTAGCAGGAAAAGACTGCTTCAGTAATGTGATTAGGCTAATATTCATTTTGATCCCACTACAAAAGTACAAATGGTAATAAATAAGGAGGGTTTTGAATTAATAAAGCATGCCTTCAGCGAGTTATGTGTACATGAGTAAATTTCAGTATGACCTTAATTTCTGGCCAGTGTCACTTTCAGAATGTCTCAGATGAACTCCTCTGTTCAGATAAGACTAATAAAACTCCTTAAATTACAAATCAGAAGCTGACTTACACTGTGCAAATGAAGCAAGTTCCTACTTTGTGACAGAGGATTCATTTGTAACTTAGATTAGAGGCTCTGGTCTGTATTTCTCGGTGACTAATGAATCTGGCCTCAGCAGACCAATTTCTGTTCCACTCTAGTTAATGGCTGCAGCAGTGTCCGTGTGCGCGTTTTGACTATTCCATCTCCCATGAGAGAGCAAGAAAAACTGCCACTTGGAAGTATCTTCCACCTGCCAGGAGGTCACGGGTCTCACAAGGCAGACAGAACGAGGATATTAAGATGGATTAAGCTAATTAATCTTACTCTGACAGTAGCTTCAAACAACTTCTCCCCTGCTCATTTCAATATTCTACCCTAAACTAGCAATTTTCATTGTTGTTTTTTATATAATGTATGTTCTTTTTTCCTCGGTGATTACCAATAGGTCATCTTTGGGTTTAATGATAGATTATGACTAGGTAAATGGAATAGTAAATAAGTTTAGTGATCCCAGCTATCTGTCATACTCAGGGCAGAAACATGGCACGACTCAGTAGGTAAGAGTCTACCTTCAGCTGACTAGTTACAAAACTGACTGGGTTTTTAAAAATGTAATGTTATTTTGCTTGGCAAAAAATTAAGCCCATATATGTAAATATTTGGAATTTGGGTGTTTGTCTTGACTTTGTTTTTCTATTTTCTTTAAATTATCAGTGCAGACATTACATATTCTGCTTGATTTCTTTGAGAGTAGTCCTTTTTTATGAATTAAGATACATTTTTTACCTGGACAGGGAACTGGAAGAGTGAAAATGTTAGCAAATAATAATGAATAGATTAATGTCTATCAGACATACTTTTAGTCACTGTTTTAATTTAGGTTCCAAAAAGTAATATGATTCAAGTTTCAGCTATAAATATTAGTGTGCTCTGGAGACATCAGTTTTCTATTTAGAAGATTCAAGTTTGAGATTGTAAATAGGATGACCTTAGTAGTCTTAACCATCAGTGCGAGAGTCATGCCTCGGGTTAGGAGCTGCTAATGTTTGTTATATTTTTCTTCCAGCTGTTGAGGTATGATTAGGTAAACATAAAGAAATCACCTTTGTACTCATACAATAATCAAATCCCAGTCTGCTAGTCCTTAGTTAGTGTTAGGAAGTGGTCAGGTATATGCAGGTTGGACAGATATATGTTGTCCAAGTATTCTTCAATCTGGAAGTAAGACTAGATCATAACGACAGATGAGTATTACAGTTGACACGAGCCAGCAATTGAAAGTCACTCCTGTTGTAAAAACATTGAGAAGTAATGATAATTTTCTAATGGATGCAGGCAATTGTGGACACAGTGGACAATCTTCTGAGACCTGAGGCTTTGGAGTCCTGGAAACACATGAATTCTACTGAACAAGCGCACACAGCAACAATGTTACTGGATACCTTGGAAGAAGGCGCCTTTGTCCTGGCAGACAACCTCTTAGAACCAACAAGGGTCTCAATGCCCACAGAAAATATTGGTAAGTCAGTCTGTTGTTGGGTTTCATTTTTATTTAGAACATAGGTACTTGAGAGAATGATTTTTTTTTTCTTTTTTTTGGTACCAGGGATTGAACTCGGGTCCTTGTGCTTGCGCAGCAGGCGGCAAAACCACTGAGCTAAATCCCTGGCCCAGTGATTTTTTTTTCATTTTGAGTATGTTATCTCCCAGTGGAAAACTTCTCTTTGGTTAAATTATCTTTGTCTGTTAGCAGAAGAAATTATCGATCGTACTTAATAAAATTAATCCAAAACCCAAAATCTACTCTGTGTAAAAAATTGGTTTTATGGGTATGTATGTATGTTTTTCCCAACTGAAAAATCAAAAGAGAAATGTAAGAGTGCTTAAATGCCAAAATATGGATTGCTTAAGTAAGGAAAAGTGTTTATATGAAACAGTGACAAAAGCCTTTCCATTTTATATAACATGTTCCTAATGAATTTAAATTACTTTATGGAATGTGTTCTCCCACTCAAATATTTTAGCTCACAGAACTTGAGCAAAATATTTATATTAAACAAAATTGCCCTCAGGTAAAAGTATGGTCACTGAACTACATCTCTCATAATGCAGGGTATTCGTATTTCACGGATTGGAAAGTAACTACAAATAGTTTTGAAGCATAAATTAGAATTTAAAGGCTGCCGCTAAGAGATGGGAATTCACTGTTGAAAATATTTTCAAGAAGTAAAAATGTTATTAATTTAAGCTTGACTGATTTAGAATTGTTAATGATTGATGTGGTGGAACTCTGAAGACGTTTGCCGTATCTCTTAGTAAAAAGTTTCCTAAACTGTACATTTCAGCGCACACACACACACACGCACACACCATGCACAGGCACACACACAGACACACTCACAATGACAGGGACATAGACTACTCTTATGGACAAGGACAGACACTAAGTGCAGTCTTTTTTTCTCAGATGCCACGTCATTCACTTAATTGTATCTGCAGGTGTCATGGAAATTTAAATTAAAAAAAAAAAAGAAAATAGTTATGTCAAAACATGGACATAAATCATATTATGATACCTGAATTTAAGCTTCATTTTAAATAAATGAATTTTTTAGAAGAAATATTAAAATTTCTTCTGAGGTGTAGCAGTGATAAATCACTTAGTAGCTTCAGAGTAATTGAAGTCAAAATAATTTGGCCTGCCATGGCCTGGGACATTTCATCATGAGGAAAAGGATTTTTCAGAGTAGCTTTAGTAGTAATACAATGATGAATGAAACTTCCCTCTGTCTTTCTTATTTTTGAGGTTGATTTAATTATAGATTTAGAATAGTAATTCTCAAGTGTTTCTAGAGACCTGTACTGGGTCAGAGGGTTGTGGATTTGATCATCTTAGAAAATGAGTCATGGAAAGTATTATTGTGATTTGGTCTATTGTGACATCAAATTATTTCTTACATTTTTGGAAGGTTATTAAAAAATAAGCAATAAAGAAAACTAAAACAATTTTCCTCCTCTGCTCTTATCAGAGTGCAAGAAAATTTTGATGAACCGCACCAAAGTTCCATACAATGGTCAGGTCACCCAGTTATTAAATATCCCAGATATTTTTTATCATAGTTCAAGATATATGTCAAAGAAAATGAAACCCCGGAATACATTTTCCCAATTATTAGTTTTTTCAGAGATTTAAAAAGATTGTTCTTTGTATTGATTTTATTTTTTAATTTAAAAATCTACCTTATGGAGATTCTTCTAGAATGTAACATACGTTTTTCTGGCATCCCTAAAACAATCCGTGGAACTTAGTCTGTGTGGTGAATACCCCAGATTTATCACTATGAAAGTCATTTTGCATCTTGTAACATCGATTTAGTGTGAAGGAAAAAAACATTCGGTTATTTCCTAGGACTTGTATTGTTGTCTCTTTTAGACTTCAGCACTAAAATAGCCTATTATTTCTATATGTCCTCACTCTTTTGAAGCTCTTCTTTAAATTTAGGGCATGACTACAATATCTTAAATTACTAAAGCAATTTGATTTCCCCCCTTAGTGATTTCTCCCTATATTCTTAGTTTAACTTCATAGCACAGTTTACCCTTATGATACGTGACCCCACAAAAGTGGTGTAATTGTATCTGACCATGATATTTTACAATCTGCTTTGAGGCATAACTTGCATACAGTAAGGGTATTTATGAGGTCTGCAGTTTGAAGAGTGTTGAACATTGTATATCACTATAATTATCAGCATGGTCCACAGTTCCTCAAAAGTCAAACTCATCTTCCCTCGGCTCCAGGAAAGATCTGTTTTCTACGTTTATAGTTAGCTTTTTGTAGACCTTCAGTTGAATAGATGTTTTGTTAATTTTTGTAGTAGTGGGATTGAATCCAGACTCTTCACACTGAACTATATCCGTTTTGCATTTTCTATTTTTAAAAAAATAAAACTTCTTTTTTAAAAATAAAATTAACTTCTCACCAAGTTGCTTAGTTGCCCAGGCTAGACTTGAACTTGCAGTCCTGCCTCAACTTCCTAGAGTGCTGGGTACAGGCCCGCACCTCCATGGCCCTCTGAATGGGCCTGTTTTGATCTTGTTTCCTATTGCAAAGTGATATTTTTGAGATTATTCATACAGAGGGAGTGTCAATAGTTTAGTTACTTGTATCGCTGAGTATTATTCCCTTGTATTTGTGCAAACCTCTTGCTTTTTTAACATTTGATTATTGCCGCTTTTTGGCTGCTGTATTCCCAAATGGTCGCCAGCAGCAGCATGAGAGTTCTACTAGCTCCACATTCTCATCAGTATTATAGCCTTTTTATTTTTAGCCAGTTTACTGTTTTATGGTGGCATTTTATTGTAGGTTTACTTTGATTGCTAAGTAACCATTTACTTATAACTTCGTGTGTTTATTGACCATTCACATGCCTCTTTGTATAGTATCTATTCATTTTGTTTGTTCAAATTGTCTTATTAATGAGAAGTATTCTCAATATATCCTTAGCGTATTTGCCAGATAATATGTATTGAGAATATGATCCCTCAGTATGTAACTTTGCTTATTTTTTCTTATTATCTTGGGAAGAGCAGAATTGTCTATTTTTTATTTTAAAAATTCCCATTATCTAGTTTCAACATGGAGCTAATACTATTTCATTTATTCTCCTCACCATTGCAGTTACTTTACAGTAAATTATAACATTCCATTGTTATTATTATGGAAAAATATATGTTCAGTACTCATTAAAAGACCACAATATCAGTGTCATGCATAAAAATTAATGAAAAAATTTTTAAAGATAACAAAAGTATGCACACATTTGCTTAATTTTTGTAAATATTTTTTATTTGAACCAGGATACAAACAAAGCCTATAGCCTTTGATATGTTGTTGAGTTTCTTTTGATTAAAAGACTGAATCTTTGAAACGTTCATTTTTGTAGAAGAAATCAGAGGGTAAAGTGACCTGTAGAATTTCCCACATTCCACATTTGGCTAATTTCATCCACACGCAGTATTTAACTATGCTTGGTGTACTGGTGATCTAGATGCTTGGTCAGATGTGGTTTAATTTTTTCCCCCAAGAACTTTGTTGCATCATCTTGCATCATATCATGAGGCCCTTAAGGTTTTGGTTGTCTTTCCTTGTGACGGGAAGATTAATTACATGGTTTAAGCACTACCGGCCTGATCAGATTATTATAGAATTCGTTTCATTTATTTTCTGAATGGCCTTGGTAGCTAGCCTGACTGTATCTGTTACTTAAGGCCTAGGAATGCTGTAGTAACAAAACTCCATAGTCCTAGAGTTTCCAGACAACGGTTTATTCTTCCTTCATACTGCACAACCCAGAAGGCTGGGCTTTGGTTCTGCTTCCTGCCATCTTCAGTTCTACTCCTTGTTTTTAACCCTAGAACCTAGATAGACAGAATGGCTTCTACCTAGGACATTACAGGCTCCTGGAAGAGGGCAGCATTGTTCTCAGAGGCTCTTATGTACTGTTCTTCTCCTTTCATCTCATTGCACCCAGTACACTGATGAATTTTTTTTAAAAAGAAGGATGGAAAATTTTATTAAAATTCTGTCTACGGCTTTGGCTCTCATTGAGGCCCTGGATGTCTCGCCTATGAACCGAGTACATTGACTTCCAGAAATCTATTGAATAAGGCATTTACTATTTCAAACACAGACAGTACAGATGCTAGCATAAACATCTGTGCACCAGTTAGCCACTTGCGCTACCTCATGGTATTTTACCTTACTCACTTCAGAAATATTTGGCAAATTCAGTCACAGATAATGTTGAAGTCCGTTTGATTCTCTTATTTCTGATCAGATCAAGAAAGCCTTCACTATCATCCTTATTTTTTAACATTGATAAGTCTTTAAAAATTTTAAAAATTTTGCTCTACAGATGAGTACATTAATATTTTTCATGTTTTTAACATTAAAGATTTTACACTATAAATGCCATTGTGAAAGTTTTTCCTTGCCATTATATTTCCTACATTTATACATGTTACCATATTCATCTTTAATTTATGCATTTGATCAAGAATGTACAATTACTTATGGATCTACTAACACACATTTTGTGGCTTCCGTTTATTTGCTGATACAAAGAAAAATGCAGGGGAAGTTTTTGTATATTTACTTGCTCATATATGTGCCCTTCTGAGTACACATGTATATACATACTGACATGGAATTTTTGAATGATAGACCATGTCTGTCCTCGGTTTACTAAATAAGTCCAAATTGTGCTCTAACCTTGTTTTACCAATATACATTCTCAATAGTAATAACAGTAATACAATCGCTGTCTTTGCTAACGCTTTATTATTGACATAAATATCGTTAATCTAATGAGTTTGAATTGATCCCATTACTGTTTTAACTTGCAGTTCCCCTGATTACTTAATGCCTTTGATTCTTTTTTAATGCATTTATTTGCCTGTTTTAGTTTTTTCTCCTTTGACTTTGCCCACAACATTTTTCTGGTTTTGTATTTCTTTGTACTTCTTCCTACATCCTGTATACTAATTCTTTCAGGATTATATATGTTAAAGAATAATGAATCTGTTTATTTATACCTTCTCTTTAACTTTTTCTAATGAAATCAAAATTAGCAGTCTGTTATCTTAGGGTTAGTATTTTGGGTATCTTGTAAGATTTTTTCCTTTTAACATCCTGCTTAAGAAAGTTGTCTTTACTCTGAGTTTGTAAGAATCTTACACTTTATTAAAGGTAAAGTAAGCTTTTGTCTTTAATCCATCTAAATTTTGTTTTTAATTATGATACAATATGAGGAAGTAATTAGCTTGATTTTTCTATTTGAATAACCAGTTCTTTCTGAACTCTTATTAGTGCATAATCCATACTTTGCCATGGTGATTGGTAATATCTGTCATTTATCAAGTTTCTATACATGTACCTGCATGCCAGGAGTGTCTGTTATTTGCCATTTTTTCGCTGTTGTGGTTTCAATAATGCTAGTATCCCTTGAATCTTTCAACCTTGCTCCTTGAGTTGGCTTGGCTGATTTTTGGTACATCTCTTTCATAGGAATTTCAAAATCAGTTTATCAATTTATATACATAAATGAACAAAATCTTTTTGGAATTTTTATTACAATTGAACTTCATTTTTAGATTGATTTTGAAAGAAGTTATCAGATTGATCTGTTGAGGTCTTCCAAACAAGACCATTATATAATTCTCAACTTGTTGTAAAAGTTATATATTTTGTCTTTAATGTCTTGAACTTTTTAAAAAGGTAAATTTATGCCTAAGTATCTTGTACATTTTGTTTCGTTATAAATAATCTCTTTGAATTACATATTCTGGTTGGTTGTTGCTTCATACGTGGGAACATAATTTTGCTGGTGGCACCCTTGCTAACTTCTTATTTGTGATAATTTACATATAGAGTCCCCTGGTTACTATGTGGTTAATTATGTTTAGCAGTAAGTTTATTTCTTACGGCCTTGATATTTTTTTATTTTTTTTGAATTATTATTTTGTTTTAGCAAGCCTCTAGTGCAATAAACCTGTTGATAGCGATCATTCTGGCAAAAATCAGTGTCTCACCGTTGTGTGCTATAGATTTTGGATAGATAACCTTTATTTGATAACAAAACCTTTATCTAATCAAGGAATTTTCATTGAATGAGCATTGACATTGATTAGAAATGTTTCTCTTAATCATTTTTAGTTTTCTCATTAGGTGAATTATACTTTTTTGTAATGTGTCAATTGCTATATACCTTTCTGAGTTAAAAAATTTGGTCAAGGGCCGGGGATTTAGCTCAGTGGTTCCACTGCCTCCTTGAAAGCTCAAGGGCCTGAGTTCGATCTCTAGTACCCCCCCAAAAAAAAGTTCATTATATTATATTTAAAGAATGTGTCTATTTTATTTTTCACATCTTTTTTATTAGTCCATGTTCACTTACACAGATTGATGGGCGTTACTTTGGGTATTGATACATTTTCATCCCTCTTGCCCCAGTTGTCCCCCTAGTTTCACATACTGGGGAGGGGTTCAGTGAATATCATATATTTTAATCATATTCATGTACATCAATTGTATTAAAGATTTTTAGCCAGGCGATGTGCCACACGCCTGTGATTCCAGTACTTGAGAGGCTGAGGCCAGAGGATCATGAGTTCGAGGCCAGCCTGGACTACACCGTGAAATGAGTTGGCACATTCTTATTTTCTGAAACAGAAAATATAAGATATGGTTTAAAAGTCAGGATATATTTAACTGTGAGTTTCTTTAATGGTTAGAAATTATTGTAGTTTTAACATTTCTTTCAGCCAGATTTATTTTTTGTAGGAAAATTTCCGTTTTCCACAAAAGGTAAATTTATTGATACACATTTATTAGCATAAAGCAGATCATTGCGTTTTCATGTGGCTTAAAAATATCAACTAAGATTTGTAATAATGATCCTGTTAATTTGAAAATTCAAAGAGTTTACTTATCCTTGATCTGGATGTAATTTTTAAATTCTAGTACATAAATATATCCTGAATAAAATGATTTCTTTTATATGTATACTTATGCATTAGTGATTTCTTTGAGGATACTTTTGACAAATTTTTAAAAAGTTTTTATTAGTCCATGTTTGCAGTACATGATTACATTCATTATGGGGAATTGGTACACATACATAATAAATCTTATTTCTCTTTACTGTATCTCCTACACTACCTTCTGCCTTCCCGCTACCCTCCATCCATCTCTAGATTCCCTTTTTATTTAGAAAAGATCTCTTTTTCCTTTGAGTCTGTTTCTTGCTTTGTTGCCTAGACTGGTATCAAACTCTTGTGTGCAGTGATCTTTCTGCCTCAGCCTCCTAAGTGCCGGGGCTCCCAGCCTGTGCTACCATGCCTGCCTTGTTCATGAGTGTGAAGTCTTTGAATGTTTTGTGAAAACTGAAGGATTTTCTTCTGTTATTTGCGTTAAGAATAATTAAGGATTATAACCGCTTTCACTCTGAGGAAGAAACAACTGTATATGAGATGCATCTTCCTGTCACTCTTATTTTCCCCTTATCTTCTGCCCACATATGTGGACTCTGATAGAAGAAAGCAAATTAGCCCCCTACCAAGTGCTTAATCTTTCCAAACATGAATCAGTAAAATAAAATAAGTATCTCCACCAGTTTCTGCAGCTGGTAGAACTCCAGAAGTTAAATGGGTCTCCTCATAAAGTTGTAGTTTAGCAGTTTGATCAGTGGTTTAATTACTTATAAAGATCTCTGAATGTCAGTGATTCCATATTTACAGCTAAAGTCATTTATTTTTTAAAAACGAAGTTGTGGAGGATAGCAAAAGTAGTATCCAGTAGTTTTTAAGAATTCAGTGGTATGAGCTCATGTTTGTAAAAAAAGGAGGGTGAGGGCTGAGGTCATCCTATGTGTGTATGTTTTTGCATGTACAAACACATACATAGATGTATGTGTAGGTATAGTTCCACAGTAATGTAGATATTAGAGTGAAATTCAAAGAAAATATGTTGGTTGTATTTTTGAATTATTAAAATATATGCTACTTTTTCAGCCTAAATTTAAGAAATTTTTCATTCAATTCCCCTCATTTCTTCAGTAAAACGACATCTTGTAGTTATTAATATAAGATAGTTACCTTTTGGGGCAGGGATTTAGCTCAGTGGTTCCATTGCCTGCCTCGCAAGCGCAAGGTCCCGAGTTCAATCTCCGGTACCAAAAAAATGAAGATAGATAGCACTTAAAAAAAAAAGTATATGAATATTAGTGTGATCCCTGGTACCAAAAAAAGTATATGAATATTATTGTATTACAATTTTTACGGTAAGTCCTAAACAGCAGACATTTATGTTGATAGCACTTACTCTAAAGTATATTTTAGAAACACAGTTAAACAGCATTGTTGATCAGATAAATTTCTCAATTTTATGTGTTGACTTGTTTTCCTGACATGTTTTTAGCCTGTTTTGAAGTATTAAAGTTTGGATTTGACTGCAGTGGTTGGCATATGTTTTCTGAAAGCACAGATAGTATGTACTTTGGGTTTGCAGGCCACGTGGTCCCTTTTGCAAATCCTTACCTGGCATTGGTACTAAAACAGCCAATATATCAATGAGAAAGTGTGATAGTGTTCTAATAGAACCTTATTTATAAAAACTGACTGGTCAGATGTGGCTCACAGATCTTATTTTGCCTAGGTTGGAGTAGGTAAGTGTTGATGGTTACCGGTAAGGATTAATGGGAAGTTTTAACATAATGACAGACATTTTCTCATAAATATATTTTGTTGGCCTCAGTAAGTTTAGAAATGAAATAACTTAGTCCTTAAAATTTGTGTAATTTTTTATACCAAAATCATAAATGTACATATGCAATAAAGGTATTCAAATTTATACTTCATACTTTTACTGCCACCAAGTAATGGTCATTGAAAACGTATTTAACATAAAGAGCCCCCCAGAATATCATTTTGAAATATTTCTGTTTAATTTTATGGTTTAAATAAAATCCTGTGTGCTGTTCATACTCATAGGCTGAAAGTTTGAATTACTTTATGACAAAAGACATAAAAATAGGAAGAAAAAATTTTAAATGATGGTATAAATTTTTTTTTAGAGAAATCACAGTTTAAGACCTCAGGAGCAATTTAGGTTTTTGTTCTTAAGTCTGTTCATATCTAACAGTCATAGTTTTGTAAGTAGACAGCAAGAGAACAGTAGTTCCTTACCATTACATTATTTGTGCTCTCTTCTCCTTTGCCTTTGTCCTTTGCCGCATTCAGTTCTGGAAGTTGCTGTACTCAGTACAGAAGGGCAGATCCAAGACTTTAAATTTCCTCTGGGCATCAAGGGAGCAGGCAGCTCCATCCAACTCTCCGCGAACACTGTCAAACAGAACAGCAGGAATGGTAAGAGGACAGCCTGGTAAAGGTCACCCTGGGGGGCTTCTGGTTGTTCATTTAAATCTCCACTAAAATTATGGCTAATTACGTGACCCTGAATAAAACAAAAATGGCTCAACTTTCAAAGATTTATAATAATGCCTTACTCCTTCCCCGTAAATTTAACCTAAATAAAGATTCCATAGGACTTTCCTGTTTCATTCTTATTGTTATATCTTATTTTATTCGTTAGTATATTACCTGTCAGTCATATGACTATTTTCACCTTCCTAGGGCTTGCGAAGTTGGTGTTCATCATTTACCGGAGTCTGGGACAGTTCCTGAGTACAGAAAATGCGACCATAAAACTGGGTGCTGAGTTTATTGGTCGCAATAGCACCATCGCAGTGAACTCTCATGTCATTTCTGTTTCAATCAATAAGGAGTCCAACAGAGTGTACCTGACCGATCCTGTGCTTTTTACCCTGCCACACATTGATGTAAGTTAATGTATGCTAATGCAGTAGTGGAAGCTTATGAAACCAGAGAGGAAGCAAAACAAGGCTGACAAGCCAGGGTTGCAGAGAGAGGGAAAATGGAAGGGAGGCCTTCCTTTTCATTTGAAATTTAAATGTTGGGCTAGGTCAGAGACATAAGTTTATTTAAGTCTGTGAACATAAAATTAAATGAGCCTGGTTCAGTGATTATTAGAACTTAAGTGTATTCTTAATGAAAGCTAATTCAGTAATCAACAGTAAAATGTAAATGACTCTAATTTGTTTTCCAATGAAAATTAACTCTTACCTTAGCAGCAGGATAGCTTACTATTAACTCTTTGTACTCTGCCTTTGAGTGTGGCAAATCTCTCTCTCTCTCTCTCTCTCTCTCTCTCTCTCTCTCTCTCTATTGTTTTTTATTTTAACCAATCATGTTTGGCACAATTGTTATCCAGTATTGTGGTGTGGCTGGGCATGGTGGTGCATGCCTGTAATCCCAGCACTTGGGAGGTTGAGACAGGGGGATCACCACGAGTTCAAGGCCAGCCTGAGCTACATAGTGAAACCCTCTCTCAAAAAAAGAAACAAACAAAAACAAAACTAAAAGTAAGTATAGGATTGAGGAGATGTGACTCTTAAGTAAGATGTACTTTAAGTACACTGTTTTGGAAGACTGGCTGCTAAATGTAAAATGAGTAAGTGCCTGTAATAACCAAATGAATTCCAGAAGTGACAAAAGAGCATTCGTGCGGTCATGGTCCTCATATATCATAACTGCTCGAGTTGATTTCCTGTTAGAGGCCTGAGGTATTGACTGCATGACTTCAAATGGTTACTAATGTGTCACTTGGAACCAACCAAAATTGAAAATGGATTTTTAAGACACTTGGCCCTTACAGAACTTTGTCAGAACAAATTCATGGCACTAATTATTGTCAGAAAAGAGAAAAACAATGATTCTAATTGTAATTGTGTAAAATGGGTCTTTGGTAATTCAGAGTACACTTTGGAGTGTTTCAGACTGTAAAGCCCCTTTTGTAAGCTATATATCTGCCTTCTATAACATAGTCCACAATTTTGCTGTTGAAAAACTTTGTAGTCCAAAACATGCAAAGTTTAATCTAAATTACCTTTTATACATATTAAACAATTGCTGTTGCCATCTTATAGAGTGTAAAATCCTAATTTTATCTTGTCATTTTATTTCCCAGCCTGACAATTATTTCAATGCAAACTGCTCCTTCTGGAACTACTCAGAAAGAACTATGATGGGATATTGGTCCACCCAGGGCTGCAAGCTGGTTGACACCAATAAAACTCGTACAACGTGTGCTTGCAGCCACCTGACCAATTTTGCCATTCTCATGGCCCACAGGGAAATTGCAGTAAGTATCCACACTTCTAATTAGTGGCAGAGAAAAACCTCAGAGATTCAGAACAGCTTGTGTAATGGTCCCATCCTTGGGTGCTTATCATAACTAACAAGCAAATAATAATGTGGATTTCTAATTGTTTCCACATTGTCCATGTATTTTAAAAAGTCTTGGCACTCTGTCATTCTACTTCTCAAGATCATGTAGTCAAATACCATTTTACTTACTTGATCTCTAAAGTTTTTCTGCTTTGGGCAGGTGTTTGTCAGAGGCAACCAAGAATTTAAAAAATGATCATCAGTGGGTCATACGAAGGAGGCAAAGACTCTATAAAGTTTAACCTTGCCCTTTGCATCTCGAATGTGTTGGGGCCTCACTTTACAACTTTCACTTTAAGTTTCCTAAATACTTCCCACTCTATGTAAAGTTGCAGACTTCGAAAACTCAGAATGGCCACTGGAATGTATTTTAATGTTTCTCCTTATGTGAATGCGAGAATGATAGCCAGAAGGTAAATATTTTAAGTATAATGTGAAATTTTAAGCTTTATTTTTACTCAGCTCTCAATACATAAAAATATAGAAACCCAAGGAGAAAATGAAAACTTAAAGCCTGGCTTATATGTTTGCCTGTAAAATCATTAAAGTGTCCATTATGTTTAGTCATAAATTTAAGTTTGTCATGTAAACACTTTCTGTTTACTTTTGTAGTTAATTATTTCAATCATTATTTTAAAATTCGTATATCCTTGTATTATCATCTAGGTAAATCTTCATTTTTCTTAGATTAGTTTTTAAACATTAAAGTTAATAAATAAAGTGTTAATAATAAAGTGTTAATAAAGTTAATAATAAAGTGTTACATGGTCAAAGTTTCTTTTTAGTAACAACCCCTGTTTGAACACACGTGAATATTATTCTTCAGAAAATTCAGTATTAAAAACGTGTGAAAACTATTTTCCTGTAGTGCTATTAATACTAATGTTCTTTGTATCTTTTTAATTTTCAGTATAAAGATGGAGTTCATGAATTACTTCTTACAGTCATCACCTGGGTGGGAATTGTCATTTCTCTTGTTTGCCTGGCTATCTGCATCTTCACCTTCTGCTTTTTCCGTGGTCTGCAGAGTGACCGTAATACTATTCACAAGAACCTTTGTATCAACCTTTTCATTGCTGAATTTATTTTTCTAATAGGCATTGATAAGACCAAATACACGGTAAGCACACCTGTCAAGTTTATTGACTTTGGATCTCCTAAAATTATTTTAATAGATTTGAATCGTCATGTGATGCTGATGCTAATATTTGACATTGGAACTTGATATAATTAACCTGGCAATGTTGAAAGATAATTTGAAATAAAGTAAAGGGCAGCTTGATCATGAAAAGATGTTGTAAATGAATTTATTTCATGTATAAATGCAAGTTGCATTTCTCTAAGTTGTTATCAAGACACATAATTTGGATTATGGGGATACTGAAATGAAAAGATACTATTCTTAAAAATCCTATTTTGCTTACATAGTCTGTCTGACCAATGATCCTCTTTTTCATATTTAGAGAAATTTATTCGTCATCATGAGAGCTCAGGGTCAGAAACAGAACTTAATTAGTTAATGCATCACCCTCTATTCACATGCTCTGGGATGACTTTAAAAATGCTGCACATATAATAGGAAAATAATCTTATATAATTAGAGTGAATTTATTTATCCTTAAAGCAAAGTTCTAAAATTCTGTTACAGAAAACAAAGAAATAATATATTTGCAAATAGCTGTCTTAAGGACTTATGAAGCAAATCATCAGATAGAATATTTAGCTTTCATACTGGGTAATTTGAGAAGAGAAATAAAGATATATTTTATATGATATTTAATTTCAGTAAAAATAGTAAAGTCTTAACAGTGATGAAATCTAACACACTTAACATTATACTCTGCAAGCATTATACTCTTCGTGTTTGGCAGTGTTTTTAATTCTTTTTCCATTTATGAACAAAATGCATTTAGTGGAACCAGTACTTTAAATAATGATACATTTTTAAAACAATAGTGATTTCTGTCAGTGCCTATTTTATAGTTTTGGTGTGGGCTATTTTCATTCATGACTCTCCTTTTGTGTTTTTTGTTCTTTTCCTCTCTAGATTGCATGCCCAATATTTGCAGGCCTCCTACACTTTTTCTTTTTGGCGGCTTTTGCTTGGATGTGCCTAGAAGGGGTGCAGCTCTATTTAATGTTAGTGGAAGTTTTTGAAAGTGAATATTCAAGGAAGAAATATTACTATGTTGCTGGTTACTTGTTTCCTGCCACAGTGGTTGGAGTTTCAGCTGCTATTGACTATAAGAGCTATGGAACAGAAAAAGCGTAAGTAATTGCAAGCGACCTGAGTGTTTTTCAAGTGAATAATTTTTAAAGCCTGTTAGCTGTCAGTGAGGGTCCCTGACAGATTAAAATAGCATTTGAAAGCTTTATTGGTAAGAGAATGGGCATGCCGTGCACAAATTACAATCAAGTCTTTTGTAATTTTCTAGGTTCAGAGGATTTGTACTCTGGCAAGGCAGATTCTAAATTATGGACTTTCTTTTTAACACAAAAGAGTGACCTGAAACAAATTGAAAAAGTAAATAACTTTTTGGCCTTAGAAAGATATTAAGTAAAATTTCTTCTGAACTTAAAGCAACTGACAGGTTTAACTACTCAGTTTTAAGCTAATGCTTCATTAGCTGTCTTTGTGCAGCCGACCTTGTAGCTAACTCTCCTTCTGAATTGTGACAGTAGCATATTCCAGCCCATATGTTTTACTTTGATAATATTTCATCAGGCCATTTGAAAGGATTAAAATAAGTCACTGTCTTTCATTTACAAAAATACAGATATTTACAGAAAACGACTGAAGGTAGACATGGCCATGTTTCTGAAGATTTCATTTGCTAAAGGCATGAATTGGCCTTCTAATTCCCTTTCTGTTTTGTTTTGATTTTTTTTTCCTCTGATAAAATTAGTTGTATGAAAATTCTTTTGGAGTAAAGAATGTTTTTTGACTATACAGATGATGAAAGACAAAAGAAATTCAACAGGGATTCAATGTTATATGAAAAATGAACCACTAAGTAAAATCAGTCTTAATAAGTTCATGCATCATTTACTCTAATACTTTGTGCGTTCTATGCCTTGATGTTTTTCCTTGTATTTGTCCATTCCTAGTGAAGTTATTATATGAGTGCTGTACTCTTTTGTAATAAATACAGTATCTAAACAGGGATTTTTTGGTATGCATGTAGGTTATGTTCCATAGGGTTAAGGCAAATTTTGAAAGTTATACGAAAGGCAAATTTTGAAGATTATATGTAGAACTTTAAAATGATGAAGTAATTTGGAATAATAAATTTCAAATATTTCTTAATAAAGAGAAGAACTCTTAATTTTAGGAGTGGGATGCTACTTATTTTTTTCTCCACATAAGCATAATTTTGTGTGCTTTCCTCAAATATAATACCTGAAATGAATAACAGCAAGTTGAAGTGAAGAAACTGCTATCTTTTGTTAAATCAAAAACTAGGTCAGAATTATTACAATTATTCTTGCCCATGATAAATAAATTTTTGCACGCAAATGAAGAGATAATTTTGTTAGGTTTTTAGAATTCTGTTTTCATTGTGATGTTGGAAAGCCAGTGAAAGTACTTAATGCATGCTCTTTTTGTTTCATAATAGCTGCTGGCTTCATGTTGACAACTATTTCATATGGAGTTTCATTGGACCTGTTACCTTCATTATTCTGGTAAGCACACTCTGTGTTCCCTTCCATTTTAGCTGCTTTTTAGCAGTTTTACTTAAGCAAATATACTTTGTTTTATTGTTTATTATTTAAGCATTCACAAACTGACAAATACGTCTTTTAGGATAATATAATGTAGTGTATTTTAATAACCATTGATGACAATTTATAGACTTGCTATTTCTGAAAAGTATCTCTCCTGAAAAATACCATTTCCCATTTCTAACTCAATACTATATCGGAATCTAAAAACATACTTTCTTATAAGACATGTTATGAATTAAATGTTTTAGGAAAGCAAATGAGTATCGCCATTTTGTCTTAACTTCCACATAGTTTTTTAGTATTTTTAAATAAATAGTGACACCTTAAATTCTTTTAGGTATAAAAAGGCTTTAAAACTTAATAAAGAAATGTTAAATAAATTTGAATAATTAGAAATAAAATTACTTCTGTAAGACTTAAAATTCCTAAAATACTGATTTTTAAGAAGTTTTACTTTTAGATGCAAAAATAGTGTCATTACGCATTTTTAAGCTTCTTACACTACCTTTGTGTATTTGAAAAATAGTCAAAAATGAAAGATTAATTATTAGGACTTTAGTATTTAAAATTTTTACTAAGGGGTTGCATTATGCTGATAGAAAGGGTTGTATAACCATTGTAAGGTTGCAAAGGAAACAAAAAGTAGTTCCAATATTACCTGTATCTTTTTTGCACATTTAAGAATTTTTTCAAAACAGCAACCTGTGAACTTCTTAGGATATTTTGGTGGTTATCTAGTGTTTCATAAAATTGTGAAAAAAAATTCTAGTAGCTGAAAGGAACTTTAAACCACTTCAAGTGTTTGTACATTTTTGTCATTAAATTTAATAATTTTGCACAATCACTTTTCAAAGCAAAATGAAAATGGAGATGAATACTTGTATGAATCATACCAGTAGTATATTCTCAAGTGTTCTAGGAAAAGTGATTTCTGATCACAATTATTTAATCCAGATGATTGCACAGTTTCTGTTCTGAGTTTATGTCTGTTAACAGCCTAAGCCTTTCTACAATTAAATGACAAAGAGTTGACCTGAAGAAATATGGTTCTTAAAGACACAGGCTTCCTTCTCCCCCTAAGTAAGCCTTATGCTAAATGTGTTTAGGTGTTGACAAATATTTTCATCCATGAAAATGTCATGTGTTTACTTCTGCTATACTTCAGTTCTCTTTATTTTGTACCTGTTAAGGTATGTGTTAAGTGTAGAGCATCAAAAAAATTTCACTTGGCAAAGGTGGTTAATGTTCATACATACTCAGTTTCAAGTAAGAAAAGAGAAAAAGACATGTTACTGCCCATAGAAAATGAGATCACACTATTACTTAATAGTGTCTGTACTTTGCTCAACCAAATCCTTTGAGTTTTTGAGGGATTTTTGAACATTGTTCCCAAATTAAAAACAACAACAAAACAAAACCCCAGCAGGTAGCAATCACAGTACAGATCCTGGATTTCTTCCCCAGGTGCTCTGCACTCAACGATCCCAACACAGGGAGAGACTCAGAAAGATAGAAAAGTGCAGAACAATTTCTTGCAAAATAATGTGTAACCTAAATTGAGATATGATGGTACAGCATGTTTGTTGAAAATACATCCAGGACATTTAACACTCAATTGAGGCACAAATCTTATTAACATAAACTATATTTTCTACTATCTTTGTAGGGAATGTCCTTTTAACAAAAATTACCTACTGTTTTCCCTAGAAAACATATTTTAGCATTTACAGCTTTTCTGAATTGAAACCATTTAGCGTAGTATTAAATAGATGTACATTTTTAATAATAATGTTCTATGGAGAAAAATAGGATGGTAAGGAAGATAAAAACTTTCAACTTCTGCATTTCTATAGCATGTCTTGCCTACAGGCACTAGAGTTATTATATCTATGAGAAAAGTGCTGGTAAGTAATGAGCAGCGGGGAACCATTAGTATGCCTGAAATGGTTTAATGAAAGCTTGGATCATGACACGTCAGGAGCTGTTCTTATCATTTGGACAGCTCCATCTGCATCATTAATAATTAATTCAGTTCAGTAAGAGTTCAGCTCACACACTCATTTAGAAGTCTTCTTCAGAGAACACCTCTCTGGCTGCTAGTCCCAAGGAGAAATAGATTTCGGCTCGGCTAACAGCAAAGATCTGGAGATACAAGCAGAGTTTTAGAGTTGCCTTTGCCAGGTAGCAAAAGCTCCAGGGAGGACAAAAAGAGTCAGAACATGTGCAGTTCAGCTAGGTTACTTCAGAGTGGTGTTTCTGTTCTTCTGTCTTATCATATCCATGTCAGCACTGCAAGCTGTGGAATGAATTTTAAGCTGCTAAGCTGAGATGGATGTGATTCAGTTGAGCAGGTTGATGACCATAAAACAAACTGAGCACTCCTGTAATCTGTGGTACCATTTTGCTTTTGAAAGCTTCTTTGTATCTTCATGCTTGTCAATGCAAGTTCATGTTTAACTATGCTGTGTCACTAAATGACACTGTCATCAAATTTCCCTGGAAATTACTTGAATAATAACTTATGCTGTTATTATTTTGGGACAGGTAAAAGAGTGATAATTGGCTGTTGGAAAAGAAAGAATGCTTCAGTTTGGCGATTCTCTCTTAGCTGAATAGGAAAACTTTCCCTTTCGATCTGCTGTCAGCCTTTCACATAGGGTTCTGAGACAAACTTACCTATCCGCACCTGTGTACACACAGAGACACACACACACACACGGATGGACACACAGACAGAGTAGTTAATATGTGATTAATTCCTGAATATGTTGCTTTATCTCCAAAATTAATCATCACCCTGGGTTCTGAGGCTGGTGGGTCGACATCCAGGTGCAAATCTAATAGAACCCTGATATAGCCTGTGCCTACTGGTGGGCTCTGCGTAAATTATTGACTAACTACATGTACTTGCCAGGTTTAGACAAACCTTTGTGTATATCATTTTAGCTCTGCTTTTTCCTCTCCCATGAGTGCATAGAGACTCAATCTATCCCAAAATATTCTGTTTAAACTCAGTAGTATTTGTTTTGGGGGAGAAGAACAAAGAACAAGAGGAGCAAAAACAGTGGCCTCCTTGCAGTGCAAGTGAAAGGACCAGAACATGGGTGGTGGAGAGGTTCCTCCCCATTTCTGCAGGCCAAAGGCAAGACAATAAAGTGAAGGAAAAATAAGAAGGAAAAAGAAATCATGTATTCTAACTAGAGAAAAAAAGAAGAGAAGTATGTGCCAGAAAAGATCATTTATATCATGAGAAAAATGCAAAGAAAGGAACTCAGATTTGCAGATAGTAGTTCATGTGAAACCAACTTTTTTGTCGGAGAGTGACTATTATTTTTGGACTACAGATTTAATCAAAGATATCTTTATTTTTTCCTCTATCTCTAGTTTGGATTCTCATAGTTGTAATTTAAGAAAACAAGAAAAGAGAAAAAGCGAAGCAAGGAATCATAACTCTTGTAAAAGTGTATTACCTCCAGAGAAACATCATAGCAACAATATTTATTCTGTGAAATTTAAATTTACCATTACAAGTTTTTTAAGCATTGAAGAAAATAAGAGAAGTGTAAAACCAAATTTTTAAAGTTGTGTTCATGCTTCAGTGTATATTCGGTTTTATTCTAGTATATACTTCACTATCATATATGTTGGTGATAGTACATTAAATTGTTCAATATTCACATGATGTAAATATTTTTTCATCTCTCTGATAACTAGAAAATAATATATGTGTGAAATTCCTCTTTTTAATGAGTTGGGAAAGAAAACTTATTTAGCTTTTTTGGTCATCTTGTGATTTACAATAAGTCGTGCATACTTTTTCATAATTATTTTGTCTTGCATTGATGGTGTTTTGTCCTACAAAATATACCATTGTTTGTATGCTTTCAGGTCATATTTCGGGGAATAAATTAGCATAAAACCAAACTAAATTTTTTACAATCTGTGCAATTTTTATTCGCAGACACTTGCAACATAATCTGAGTGCAAACATCCTTCTCAGTTTTTTTTTTTCTGTGGAGGTGGTAATCGAACTCAGGACCTTGTGCTTATGAGACACAGTGACACTGAGCTAAATCCCCAGACCCCCTTCTCAGTTTTAATGATTCAATTTTGCAGTATTTTTAGTTATCTTTAAAGACACTTTTACATCTATCTTTTGAAAACATTCCATTTTAAGTACATTAAAAGGATAGCTCTTTAAATGTGTATGTTTGTACCCACAACTGTGTTTCCTGAGGTTGTAAGTATCTGGCTATGTGAGGGTATAAGGAAGCAGGCTTGGACAGACACGGGGAACTGTTGGGAAGCTTGCAGCCTGACTAGTGCAGAGAACTGTGTGTGTTTTGGCCAGTTGCTCACTGTGGAAAGGTTGTGTTTTACAAAGCAAATGGAGATTTGTTAAGTCTGGCAAGTTGGAAGTCATTGGAAGAGTACACCTGTTATTTTATTCAGGATTTCTTCAAGGCAGTATTTTTATATATTAATTTATTATTTATCTTCTATTGTCATCTATGAGTTATTTTTAAACTGGATTACTCTTTATATAAAAAATGGCTTTTATATAGAGAACTTGTATATCTTTGTTGCAAAGACTCCTAACTTTCTCTCCCAGAACAAATTGGTTAATTTTATTTGGAAATACTTTGGGCTGTGGAGCCAGACCACACTATGTTGAATCGTGGCACTGACATTATAGTAGTTAAGTAATATTTGGCAAGATACATCTCAATAATTTGCAAATTGAGCGTACAAATGCTGCCTGCTACCTTTGACAGCAAGAGTTTAGCTGGCTATTTTTCCTTGAAATTTCCTGTATTTTCTGAATTTGTCAGTGTATCACACAGAAAGAACCTGCAATGTTAAAAACTATAGTGGAGTGAAAGAAAAGGAAGGAGAGAAAACCATCAAATAACCTCACTTTTAAAGAATTAAATGAGAATGTTTTCTGTCACATACTCAACTTGGCTACTCTTCAGTCTTGAAAAAAAAGATATTTTCATATGTATGCTTTTGTTTCTATATAAGTAGATATCATTTTCTTATTTTGGTTGTACTGAAAAATATTTTCCTTCTTAAGTAATTTGTTTTTATCTGACTTTGCTCATTGAAAAACTATTCATTCCAATGATTTCATCCACAGGTTTTTATACTTTTATACTTTACACTTTATGTTTTTAATACTTAGTTTTTCTTTTTACAGCAAAATGGTTTATGCAGCCACGTTTTTCACATGCTTGTAATTTTATACATTGTAGTCAACAATTAGTAGCTTTTTTACTTTCTCTAATGTGCTACTACTATGTTTTGTTCCTAAGTTGATGAGGGGGTAATTAATATGCTCAGAAAATAATGATTAATAAATTGTTGGCCCAATAAGCTTTGGGATATGGGGTGAGGGAAGTCCTAGATCTAAAAGTTCATGATAAAAAATATTATTAAAACATCAAAAAAGAATGGTAGAGAGAGAATAAAAGGATTTTAGCTATCATCTTCCCAAACAGTTGTGATCAGTTTGTTTACATGGATTTTGGTTGGTTTGTTTTTTCGGCTATGTATAGAATTCTTCTCTTTACCCATTTCTTAATTTTACTAGTAAAGGCCACTGCTGCAAAACATATAAAAAAAATAACACTGGTGATTTTGCTTTTTAAAAAATAGAAATACACTTCAACATGATTCTTTACAAAGTTAATCGGTATTTACTGTATTATCAGATAGATCTCTAATTTTTCAAAGGCAAAAAACTATCTTCTCCACAATAATATTAGCACACTTCTGTGTGGTACAAACAAGTCAGTATGTATTTGTTGAATAAAGTATTAACATATTGTAGCAGCCCTGAAAATGCGAGCATTTTTTTAATATTTTGATGAGATGGAATGACTTTTAGAAAATAAAGCAAGGAAATGTTTCTACAATTTAATGTACTTTTTCTCTAGATAAGTATTTTAAGGAATTAATTTTTAAATTCTTTGAAACAAAGAGCTGCTTTTTTCCTTAGGTAATTAACATTGAAAGGTAGAATGTTATCTGCCAACACTTGCAAGTTATGCCCATAAACTTCATTTTATCCCTTAAGAGGAAATTCTGCATCTAAAAGAAATAATAAGGCATAGTAGACAAAGTGATAAACCACTTAGATTAAAGCTTTTGCTCTGTTCCCAAACTCATCATTAGAAAAGACTTGGAAATTTTAATTTATTGCCCTATATAATTTTTCCCAGTTATAAAATCCAAAGTAGTGATGAATGAGAAAAATAATGCTATCATTTGATCATGTGAGGTTGTGGCTCAGTAAAAAGGATCATGTTACTATAACAAAGTTATGTTGATTATCTGCCATGTATCCAACCCTACTTAAAATGGGTCCTTTACTGAATATATTGTTTGGGGCTTGTGCTCTGAGTCATATAAAGTTCTCAAAATAATGTTTTTGTTCCTTTTAAAATAAGAATCCAAAATAAATAAAAAGTCAAAAAATCCAAAGGCAGTCTAGCTTAGTTCTGTTTTTACAGCATAAAAATAGAGCTGCATCCCCTCCAACATTCTGGCAGCTATCTGTGGAAGCAAATGAAAATTACTAACCTTTATCCCTCCTCAGTCAAAACATAACCCTCTTCTTCTGAGTTCACTCTTGTTTGACCTCTTGGAATTCCAGACCTTCTGTGTAAGGTTCCATCTTCCCCAGTCTGTTTTTGTGTGCACCTAGATTCCATTGCTGAGTTCAGAAGGACTAAGAACAACCTTTTGTCGGGATTTTCCCACTGTTATATAAAACAGAGACATAGAGAGAAAGAATGGATGGCCTCTAACAGTTAAGTAGAAGATCTCAGGATTCGGGTTGTAGTCAGCATTAGAGTACTTGTCTGGCATTCATGAGGTCCTGTGCTGGATCCTCAAGCATGGGGTGGAAATAGAGGAGCGTGTGTGTGTGTGTGTGTGTGTGTGTGTGTGTGTGTGTGTGTGTTAAAAGTTTACCTTCATATAACCAATGAACAGTTTCCATATATTGTATTTCATTTGCTCCTCACAATTACCTTAGAAACAGTCTGCAGATGTTATTAATCTCATTTAATAGGTCAAAATCAAGCTACACTCAAACATTATGGTTCCAAACCCAGTGATTCTTCCATTATATGTTACATGATATAAATGCAGTATTCATCAAATGACTTTTAGGCCCGGGAGTACATCTAGCTAGAGAAACTAATTTAGGTTTTCTAATTTATTTAATCATTACCACATGATACTGACTTAATGAGATTGCAATTTCATGTCAAATCATCTATTGAAGAATTGATCATACATAGCCAGAGTGTTTTTTTACATGGACTGAACTTGATCATTACATGTATAAACTAAAATTGAATCAGTGTCTTCCATATCCATGTGTTATTGATATTTACCTGCATTAACTATGTTTTCAAACAATGTTTTGACTGTTTCTAGTGATCTAATTCATTCTTTTTTATAACAGCTAAATATTATCTTCCTTGTGATCACATTGTGCAAAATGGTGAAGCATTCGAACACTTTGAAACCAGATTCTAGCAGGTTGGAAAACATTAAGTAAGTATTTTGTATTTTAATTTTAATACTTGACAAGCTAAGTAAAAGATATTCTCCACAGGGAACACAAGTATTTCTGCCTTCTGTCAACTGTAGAAATTATTCAGAATGAAGTTTTACTGATCAAGGTTGAGTGTCAGTTACCCTGCTACAGACATTGGTCAAAAATTAGATAATTCTGTCCTGATCTAGAGAAAAGAAATTGTTTCAGTGGCTTTGTGGACCTTTCATATCACTGGAGCAATTTCATTTGAATTTAAAATGCAGTTCAAAATGATGTTCCTGTTTGCATGACTGATATGATTATATTAAGTTTGTTTTGCTAAATGACTTTTTGATTTAAGGATTCTGAGCAGATTCTCCTCCTAATCCCCTTTTCCTAAGAGAATTTACTCTATTACTATTGTTAACTTGAAGATTATCTGTTGTTTTCATGCTGATTAAACAAATGTTTATTTTACCTCAATGTTGAGTAAAAAACTAAAATATTCTATCAATGGAAAAATGCTGTCTAATTAGCAAAATTAGCTGTTGATTCATTAAATGATCTATGGAAGCATTTTCAGAGTTATTTTTAAAATATGAGTTTAATTTAGAAATTGAAAAGGTATTCAAGTTGGTTATAATAGGATTGTAAGTATTGAAAATACTATTTTTAATGTAAAAATGGCAGATCTATATAGTAAGGATAAGTTTTAAAAAAAAAAATTAGATGTTTTGGATAGGTTAGTGCCAGCTTCATTGCATGTTGCATGGTAAGAGAGAGAGCTAATCTTTAGCATCTCTCTCTTTTCTTCCTTTTCCTCTTTCTGTCTTCTCATCTACACCAGTAATTACCGTGTTTGTGATGGCTACTATAATACGGACTTACCTGGGTAAGGTAGAACCCTACATTAACAAATTTATGGCATGATTTATATTTTTTACAAATCCGTCAATATCATGAATTGCCCTTAATTTTTATAATTATTTTGGAATATCTAATTTGATGTAGTATTTTTAAACTATAATATGCCTTTATTTTTTAATTGCTTGCCTCTGCATTTTGACTTTCTTAATTTTGACTAATTTATAAAATATATAAATGCTTTCTTATTACTTTCTATTTTAATTCTGTCTAATAATTTTGTTTCTCTTTTCTGCTTATAATGCTTTCTAGCTATGAAGATAATAAGCCATTTATCAAGTAAGATCATTAGTTAGACATGGAATGCACTGACTTTAAATCCTTCTCATTCCGTCCTATTTTCTACAGTTCTTTTCTCCTTAAGCTTTTCATGATGAAATCTCTCCAAAATTATTTTATTTTGAAGTTGTGCTCATGTTTTTATCTCATTTCAGCCAGGCTTCCTCATGCTTTAGTTATAAAACCTTAGGTTCACCTAAGACTAGTTTATTAGACTCTGAAGTTGAGGTGTTCAGTGATTATCTGCCATTTAACCTTTCTGTCTGTGTCACATTTATTCAGTACCATTGAGTGCACCTCAGGGATAAAAACATAGAAGTAAGCTAATTAAAGACTCCTTAATTTCTTTAACCGAAATGTACATAAAAGACAACAAAATCATGGGGGATATTTTACACCTTGTATTTTAATATAATTCTGATACCTGCTTGTTCTGGAGTAAGAAAAGGTCATCCCTGCTGTTGCTGTCTTCACTGGAGGCTGCAGTTCTAAATGCGATTGTTCTTTCTTAACCAATGAAAGGTTAAAGACAAAATGCTGTTGAATTTGAATGTGAATATAGAGAAAGTCAACTGCCACTACTGATATGTTAATAAATAAGCTTGATAAGTGTTTTTTCCCTCATGGAACCTGTTAAAAAATTCACTTTATTTTTCCAGGTCGTGGGTGCTTGGTGCTTTTGCTCTGCTATGTCTTCTTGGCCTAACCTGGTCATTTGGGTTGCTTTTTGTTAATGAGGAGACTATTGTGATGGCGTATCTCTTCACCATCTTTAATGCTTTCCAGGGAGTGTTCATTTTCATCTTTCACTGTGCTCTCCAAAAGAAAGTAAGTGAGTGAAAACATCCAGGGGCTCAGTTCGCTCATTCTTTCATTTGTTTGTTTGTTTTTTGTTTTGTTTTGTTTTGTTTTGGCACTGGGGATCGAACTCGGGTCCTTGCACTTGCGAGGCAGGCGCCGAAACCACTGAGCTAAATCCCGGGCCCTCATTGTTTCATTTGAAAATAATAGAAATGATAGAAAAGATTTTGAAGTTGCAGTTGATAGTTTACTAAATAACATCATATTTTTAATTGCAAATTCCTTTTAATACCCACCTGGAAATATATACATAAAATTGCACACCACTAGTCATCCTTTGGATCTCAGTTTGGGAATGAAGTAAACCAGATACTCAGGTTAAGACTTTGGCTTTGCTCATAGCTTCTGTAAAATGCTCCCTTCACAAGGTACACAAGGTTAAAAAGCCAGAACAGTTAAGTCCATTCTTTTTTTGCTAACAGGAATGCAGTGGTCCAAAATGAAATTGAGTACCAGGAATAAATCATGTTAATTTTAAAAGCATGTTACATACAAAAAATTAATAGTAATGTTGCCTTTGAGTACTTTTGAAAAATCTAAAAACCACTAATTTAGACCTCACATCTTACTTTGTCCTAATTTGATGTTAAATGAAAGTCAGCAAAGAAAAGATTCATAAACTAATGTTGAAGATAAAAAACTCTAATCTGCAGGGAGATGTCACCCTAAAGGAATGGCTCATCTGCCATTCAACTTTAAAATGCCTGTGCCTTTTCCAAGGCATCATTCCCTGTCTGTGTAGCTAATGCAGTCTTTTTATTCTGTTATTACTAGCTGGTCACTAAATTGAACAGAGAAGTAGAACTGTGAAAGTGAAAACTATTATGTGTTCAGTCCTGACAAGATGATAGTGTTGTTGCTTCCATTGGTTTTAAATAAGCTGTAATTTTGAGATAATGACAGTGGGGTGTGCAGCATTGACAGATGATGCGCGTTCACAGCAATGTAGGCGTTAGGCAGAACCAACACCGGAGGGTAGTGTTTGGATAAAATACCATTTAATTGGATAAAATTGCCATTGTTTTGGGCTATACAGCATTTCAGGGCAGTTAATAGCCATTAAATGTGTAGAAAAATTTTGTGAGGTATCATGTGTTATGTAATAAGTAAACTTTTACTTTCTCAGCATTGTACAGGGGTCACCTTAGTAATGACTTTGGATATAGTTCTTATGTAAATGAGCATTGTGTGTACAAGCACATGATCAAATATTCATAATTTATGAGCCATTGCACCAAACATCTTTGATAGAAAGCATAAGCTTAGCAAAAAAAAAAAAAAAAGAGGGTGAAGCAGTCATTATTTCTTCACATAGTTCCAAGATTGGATTGATCACGGAGTTTTTACTGTGCCTCTAACATTAAAAACTACCTTTTGAAAGCATGTTGCACTTCTTTCTAACACGTTATACTTAGTCTTGGATACATCTTACTGGTTGCTTCCAGGCTCAATTGTTCAGGATGTGATAAAAAGTGGTTAAATTAAAATTGTGGTTCTTACTGCTTGAATGAGCATATTTAGGCTATGAAAAAGCTCAACCACATTGTTATTTGTTCTAATAGGCATAATTAAATAAAGGTGAAAATACAAGTGCACTTAGATTGAAAAGGTCATCTAGTGACTCTAAGTTTTCTGCTTGTTCAAGGAATAAGTGTCACAGTCATGGTCCCTTCAGGCAGGTAGTTTAGAATTATAATTTGGAAAAGTTTTCTACCATCTAATAGAAAATAATTTCTTATGCAATTTCTGCTCCTTGTTTGTCTTGTAACTTCAAGGCTGGCTCTGCTGTGTAGTAAAACATGCACACGTGCCAGTATATACACAACCCAGCAGCTTCTCCCCTCCTCCCAGCCCGATACACAAGTGCTCAAGACGAGGCCTATTACTTAACATTTGTTTGGACTTCACTTCTTAAAGGTTGGTTTAAACTTCCTTTTAGGCCTGACAACTTTTCTGTTGATTCATTATATCCAAGCTTTAGAGGGGAAGGGAAATTACATGAGTAACTTGATTAACATGAATGGAAATTGCATAAATAGTTCTGTTGTATGCTAATGTGGTGAGTGCAGACATCTTAGACTCTGTACACTAAACCTTAAAACTAGACATATCAGAAAATGAAAAAAACATTCCATCCTAATTATTGGCAAATGTATCAAAGTACTTTTTTCCCTTTGTTCTTGTGCCAAAAGAGTCTTGTCATTACCAACAGGTTACCCATGAGACTTAGCAATTCAATCAAAGAGGTATTGTATTACCCTACCTAGAAGACATGAATCACGTAGAACTGAAGGGACTGAGTTATAGATTGGTTAGATGTAATCAAGCCCTGACCATGGTGGTGCATACCTATAATCCCACGTACTCTGAACAGAACATTTACAAATTGGAAGCCAGAATAGACAATTTAGCAAGATCCTGTTTCAGTATAAAATAAAATTTTAAAAAATTAACAAGCATTTTTAAATCAAGCAAGGTAGGAAAATGCTACATTTTGTTTAATTTTCTTAGTACAAAATATAAAAGTGTAGATACGAAATACATAAATACAGAATAAAACTTGAAATGTATTGCTATTATATTAACAACACTTGCATAATAACAACAGAGTACAGAGCATTTCCATGTGTTTTAGCAAATTTTAAAGACCCCACTAGTTCTTCGAGCAGACAGATACTTCTGATAACTACTTATAGCAATTTCGATTGAACTTGGTTTTGGAAGTTCAGTCTATCTGCTCCGCCCATATGTCTTAATGGAACTTTTAATTCTTCTCATTTGCCTTCCCTGGTCATTTTATTAGAGAGAGAGAAGCAAGTATGTTCATATTAATCCCTTGGTCTTGTGATTATGTATTCAACACAGGTACGGAAGGAATATGGCAAGTGCTTCAGACACTCGTACTGCTGTGGCGGCCTCCCAACTGAGAGCCCCCACAGTTCTGTGAAGCCATCAACCACCAGGACCAGTGCTCGGTACTCCTCGGGCACCCAGGTAACAGAGTTTGACAACATCTTTAATTAACCTTATTTATAGAAAGCCTACTGAGACATGTTCTGTTTAGATGCACTAATTGTTTCCTCATTATAATGATCTAGGTAGTAAATACCTGGTTCTTCAGTGTTTTGATTTTTAACTCCTTGTTAATTGTCTACTCAAGAAGTTTATTTAGGTGTAAACATCCCTTTTTTTGGAAGAGCCAAAGTTTGTTAAGTCTGTCATACTCAGTTAAAATCCGAGGTCATTAGCACAAGGCTCATAGCTCACACTCAGTAAACATTGGTTGACTAACCAGTCATCATCTCCAATTTTTTTAAAAAAGACAATAAAATAACACATTTTTAAGAGTGGAAAATTGATGCCTCTTATTAATAAGAAGCAACAGTAAGACAGTGTAGATATCTTTAGTTTTAGACCGGAAACAACACACATTCTTTAAAAGGCCAATTGAAAATCCTACCTAGATTGCTTAGAGTAAGTCATTGTATGTTCTTCTTAATAAGGTAAGTTTGAGAAAACTGACATAACATACATGTCTTGCTGTTTTATGTTTTAATAGAGTCGTATAAGAAGGATGTGGAATGACACTGTGAGAAAACAATCTGAATCTTCTTTTATCTCAGGTGACATCAATAGCACTTCAACACTTAATCAAGGTCAGTTACTAGGAAACTTTGAGTTTACAATATATAATATAAATTTTATACTTTTTGCCAATTTAGAATAGTTCTAGAGAAAATGCTGAACTTTCCTCTTGAGTTTATTTCACAGGTTCTTAAACCTCAAGTCATCTTTTATCATCACATATAAAAATCAGTAATTTTATTCAGTAATGTAATGCAAAAAGTTTGATTTTAAAGTCCACATTAACAGGTGAAGGCTAGAAAAAAGTGATTATTGAGAACATATTTTGCCACAGATGTTTTCCTTGTACACATTTTTCCTTCCTAACCAAGGCATTTCTGAAAGTTTTCTTCTTAAAACATTAACATAACTAGAATAACTACTATTCATGTAAAACGATGCCAGTTTCACAGTGAAAAAGTTATAAAATTTTTATAACATTTTTGTTTTTTCAAAAACTAATGCTAAAAAATTTATAGTAGATCTTGACTTAAAGAATATAAAAATGTATATGTAAAGTAACATTTTCCCATATTGTTTGATATGTCTGTACTGGCAACTTTAAATTTGTCATACAAATCAATGTAACACTTAAAATATCCTGAGGAATGAAATAATTTTGCAAGATGCATGCACAAGTGCATACACAGAGGTATTCCTGAATAAAAGCTCAGTAGATTTTAATCTAATATGAAAAGATTATCATTGCTTAGATCATTAGACAGATAATTTATCCAGGTATTTTCAGTTTTGATATACTGATGTGTCATATAACAAAAGTAGAGCTTATCACAATGAAATTTTAAAGATATTTTAGTTGTTGACATTCAAGATTCTGGGTTACACTGAAAAAAAAACCAGAAGTATATATGGCATCAAAATGAGCCTGAATTTTAAAATATTGTTAGTCAAATTACATTAGCCATGCAAAACATGATGGTTACGTAAAGACTGATAATTTATCAATTAAAATGAGTGAAATATGTGTGCTTATTCCATTGCTTTGATGTTTTGCCTGTTTCTGCTAAGATCCTATCAAAAAATAAATGGATTACTCAAAGATTAACTTTTGAAACCTGGCGAATCAGATTACAGAACAAAAATTGTTCTTATGTAGAGTTTGGGAATGGTCTAATAATTCATTTTACACTATTTTTCCCCCTCAGCATGTACGCTTTTGCATTTACTAAGGGAAGCTTTTTGCAGTGTGTCATAATGTTAGCTGTTTGTGAAAGTTGTCTTTCCCCCTGCTTGTGTCAGAGCTGGTATTAACACAGATGTTTTCATGAGGGATAATCCCACACCTGTAAATCGGAAAGTATGAGATTCCCTCTTCTGGGCTTCAGTGGTTACATTTTTAATATTAAGCAGTAACATCTTGAAACATAATGTTGCTCTCTGTATTTAATTGCCATTTTTGTTTAACAGTGATTTTGTATAAATTAGTAAATGTCATCCTCAGCAGGTGTTTACTTGGGGGACTTAGAAAGCACCTGTGAATTACTCAGACTTAACTTCCCTCTTCCCTTTCTTCTTCAAACTAGTAGTTCAAATACAGTCAGAAAATTTCGGCAGATTTTCCATTGCCAACTTATCCAGTACGCTGATGCACTAAAAAAAAAGAAAGAAAGAAAGAAAGAAAATATACAACTGTAATAAATACTAAAATAAGAGAACTAATACATTTTTTTCTATTTTTTGTTTTTTTTTTTTGTTTTTTGCTTTAGGAATGACTGGCAATTACCTACTAACAAACCCTCTTCTTCGACCCCACGGCACTAACAACCCCTATAACACATTGCTCGCTGAAACAGTTGTATGTAATGCCCCTTCTGCTCCTGTGTTTAACTCACCAGGTGTGCTTATACTTACAAATAAAACTACTTTTATTTGCTGCTAAACAGAGCTCTGGTCTTTGCCCTGTCTGTAAAATACTCCAATTGCCATATATATTATTACATCTTTAATTTCTCAGTAACAAAGAAAATTACGGTATTGCCCATGCCAGGCTTCTAAAACTGCACTATATTATAGTGAAAGCTCAGTCATGGTAGTATTTACAATAATTATCCATGTTTTTAATACAGGTGGCATAAATCTTAATATATTATTACAGGACTGACACCACATGGTCTGAGAGCCCATCTTCAAGATTTATATCATTTAGAGGTATCCTATCTATGTAATATATTGTTCAGTTGACTCTAAAGCTTGCTGACAAAATTTGTTTCTAGAATGAACTAGTTAATAAAGATCATTTGGATGTCTAGGTGTAGAAAACTACATCCAGCATTATCAATATAACCAAACTATAGTATAGTGCAGCTTTATGGTAGTTTTCCTTTTGTTGTAAGGAAGCTTTGAGATTACAGTTAATATTAGCCAGTTTATACCTATGGTTCTTAATTGTGGGAGGGGGAAAGATTGTCCCTAACCTGTCCTGTTTACGATGTTATCTAATAGCTTATTTAAAACATACGTATTTAATATTAACAGAATTTTCAAGATTTTAGTAAAAGTGATGATAGAATTACTGCTAGCATATAAGTTTTATTTGTGAATAATATTTGCTGCTAAATTAAACACAGAACTTTGTTTCTGTTTTTTTTTCCTTAAAATTCTTTTTTAATGTAACTGCAGCTTCTCTTTTCATTCTCTTGTTTTCTTACTTTCCTTACGCTTTCCTCTAGCAACCTACAGAGAGACAAGTATGGGAGTAAAACTTAACTTTGCCTATCAAATGTAAATTTTTTCAGCATGATTTTTAACGGGCACAATTAAAACATAACTAGCAGTCATGAAGTAGACTCAGCGGGCAAGTGGTTCACAATTTGCAACTAAAATGTTACCAAATTTAAACAATACACCTATCTGTACTGCCTTTTGTCAGGGATAGAGATCTGTAGCAAATGCTGTCCAGACTGAAGTACATGCAATGCTGAAATAATTTGCTCTATAAAGCCTGAAGTACTGTCAGCCAAAATGCTTAATAATTGACTTATCATTTCTGCATTCCCACAGTAATCTTGCTACAGGCTGTGGAAAGTCTTCAAGTGAATTACCTGAACTTGGGCAGAAAAAGATGCCTCTTCAAAACCAAAGAAGCCTTAAATCTGCAGTATATCATAGAAAACACCTTTGGGATTATATCCAGTATATATTTTTATACTTACTAAGCAATGATAAACAGAAAATAAAATAAAAAGTTTGAGCCTCTGCCGAGGAAACAAACGGTAGCTTGTTATCTGTCCATCACCCACAATTGAAAGTGCCAAGTGTTTTCTAGTGGTAGACTTTATAAATAATTAGGTGGCACATGCATATTAATTTATAAACTAGAAAGCTAAAGGAAATCTTACAAATAACCACTGTAACTTCATTTTCCCTGGGAGCAGCATGACGCAGACTGAATTGGGCGTTTGTCAAATGTAGAACCTGGGTCGGAAGTTTTAAAATAATGAGTAACAAATACAGTACCCTTCCCAATCAGAATTTATCCAGTATTTATCAGATTGGATAATTGGTCATGCAATTGTGCCATTCCGAGATTGGGTTTTTCTTTTTTCTGCAAGAAATTGAGTTTTCTAGGATATCTGCAGCTTTAAGCGTGGAGTGAGCTCCAGAAAGGACAATTTCCTATTCTTTTCCAAGAATTAAAGTTTTCCCTAAACTCCTCCAAGCCTTGCATACAATGCAGCAGCCTCACAGTGGTCAGTTTCATTTCAATAACATCATTCATTCTTTTTTTTTTTTTACAGACCTATTTGTAGACAAGTGATTTTTTTTTCCTCTAGGATTTTGAGAATGAATAACCTAAACTTTCCATCGTGCAGACCATTTAATTTTCTCTTGACTTTTTTTTTCCATTTGCTTGAGAAGCACTGTGATGTCCTAGTTTACATGTTTATGTGTCTGTAGCATATACAACTCTGATTCAAATAGAGCATGTTACCATGTTTTTTTTCCTCCTAAACTTCTTTTCATATCTCAAGCAGATTTACCCAATCCTTCATTCCTTTAGAAGTAAAAATATATTAGCCAAGGCTGACACCCTTCTCCCATTCCATAGTTAATATCTATTCTTGGTTTAATTTCTGTGACCCATACTTGAGAAATCTCTTAACATTTCTGCGTTTGACTTCCATGCCCATGGTGTCCTTGGGCCAGTCTTGTACAGTAGACTCTGCTGGTTCATTCGCTGCTGTCACTGTGACTGATGCAGACTGCAGGGCTGCAGGCCAACTTGGACCATGAGAAGCCTGGGGCCATTGCTATTAGAGAGGTTATTAGCACCAAAAGAAATCGAAATCATATAAGAAATCTTAAATGAAAAGTAAAGGCTGCTTTTGCTGGTAATCTAATTTGTTGAACCCTTGCTCTGACTAAGTTGCTGAGAAGCTTAGAAATTCTTCATCATGTTACAATAAATCATTTTACTTTCTTTTATATATCAGCTACTCTTAGGCCAGATAGCCTGAGCAGACAGACATGATGTGAGTTGTTCAAAGTGAGTCATTCCACCTGCTGTCTACCGTGTTGTTGGATGCTGCTTGTGGGCCCCTGGTCCAGTCAGTATGAGAGGTGGCTGTCTCTGTTTAACATGAACTCTTTTGTCTCTGTCCATTTTTTCATTCTTTTTTTTTAATTTCATCTCCAGAAAAAGGAAATGTTAGAATGTTGTTTTTAAAAGTTGCTTGCGAATTATGTGGGTTTATGTTGTACATTTGCCTTTTGGTTTTGTATGTGACTTATTCCTTTTTTTAATTTAGTGTTGTTTAGGACAAATTCTGTTAATTTTATTTTTATAAACCATAGTCTTGTACTTTAAATTGTAAATGTCACTAATGAATTGCTTTGCATTAACTATGCAAGGGCATGGAGTGAAGTCTTGTTTGTAAGCGTGTCAGAGATTCGACCAAAATTCAATTAATAACTACCGTCTCCCTGAAATTGAAGCAGTAATATTCTGAATGCCATTTTCCTTCCCTGGAAAACAGTACTATTTTTTTAACACTTTTTCCTGTTATCTAAGGGGTTGCAACTGTTTACAGTTGGGAATGCGGGAAAGCGTGGCACTCTTCAAATGTTAGCTTTCAAATACAACTTTGTCCTGAACGACATTAAAAAGTTTTGTGCAAAAGAGATGAAATTTCTTTACCAAGGAGCAGAGGCAGTAACGGTCACTCCCCCTTTTCGGTTTCAGGACATTCACTGAACAATGCCAGGGATACAAGTGCCATGGATACTCTACCGCTAAATGGTAATTTTAACAACAGCTACTCACTGCGCAGGGGAGACTATACTGACGGTGTGCAAGTGGTGGACTGTGGACTAAGTCTGAATGATACCGCTTTCGAGAAAATGATCATTTCAGAATTAGTACACAACAACCTGCGGGGGGGCGGCAAGACCCACAACCTGGAGCTCACTCTGCCGATAAAACCTGGGATTGGAGGCAGCGGCAGCGAAGATGACGTCCTGGTGGCAGACGCTTCATCTTTAATGCATGGCGACAATCCAGGGCTGGAGCTCCATCACAAAGAACTCGAGGCGCCGCTCATTCCCCAGCGGACTCACTCCCTTCTGTACCAACCCCAGAAGAAAGTGAAGCCGGAGGGAACTGACAGCTACGTCTCCCAGCTGACGGCCGAGGTCGAGGACCACCTCCAGTCCCCGAACAGAGACTCGCTCTACACAAGCATGCCCAACCTCAGAGACTCTCCCTACCCCGAGAGCAGCCCCAACCTGGAGGAAGACCTTTCTCCCTCCCGGAGGAGTGAGAACGAGGACATTTACTACAAAAGCATGCCAAATCTCGGGTCTGGCCATCATCAGCTCCAGATGTGCTACCAGATCAGCAGGGGCAACAGCGATGGCTACATAATCCCCATCAACAAGGAAGGATGCATCCCGGAAGGGGATGTTCGGGAAGGACAGATGCAGCTGGTCACAAGTCTTTAATAGGACTGCCAAGGAATCCCAAGGGCCATATGCAAGTATTAAACAGACAAAGACTCTCGGCCCGGTGCAGCTCCCTCCAATTCTGCTTGGAGAGATGACTCTGTTGTTGACCTGTGGTTCTCCAGTGTAAAAAGAGATGACTGAACCTTGCAGTTCTGTGAATTTTTATAAAACATACAGAAACTTTGTATATACACAGAGTATACTAAATGAATTATTTGTTACAAAGAAAAGAGATGCCAACCAGGTATTTTAAGATTCTGCTGCTGTTTAGAGAAATTGTGAAACAAGCAAAACACAACTTTCCAGCCATTTTACTGCAGCAGTTTGTGAACTAAATTTGTACATATGGCTGCACCATTTTTGTAGGCCTGCATTGTATTATATACAAGACGTAGGCTTTAAAATCCTGTGGGACAAATTTACTGTACCTTACTGTTCCTGACAAGACTTGGAAAAGCAGGAGAGATATTCTGCGTCAGTTTGCAGTTCACTGCAAATCTTTTACATTAAGGCAAAGATTGAAAACATGTTTAACCACTAGCAATCAAGCCACAGGCCTTATTTCATATGTTTCCTCAACTGTACAATGAACTGTTCTCATGAAAAATGGCTAAAGAAATTATATTTTGTTCTATTGCTAGGGTAAAATAAATACATTTGTGTCCAACTGAGATATAATTGTCATTAAAATAATTTTAAAAGTTTGAAGAAAATATTGTGAAAAGCTCTGGGTTGCACATACGTTGCAAAATGTTTTTTCTTACACTTTGTTATAGTAAGTTCTACCCATTTTCACTTATTTTCCACTGTATACAGTGTTCTGCTTTGACCAGTTAGTCTTTATTCTTACATTTAAATTTCTTATTGCCAAAAGAACGTGTTTTATGGAGAGAAAACTCTTTGAAGCCAGTTATGCCATGCCTTGCACAAGTGTGGTGAAATCTAGAAAAGATTGTGTGTCAATCCTTCTGTTTATTCTTGAACAGAAGGCAGAGAGGGCACTGGGCACTTCTCACAAACTTTCTAGTGAACAAAAGGTGCCTATTCTTTTTTTAAAAAATAAAATAAAACATAAATATTACTCTTCCATATTCCTTCTGCCCATATTTAGTAATTAATTTATTTTATGATAAAGTTCTAATGAAATGTAAATTGTCTCAGCAAAATTCTGCTTTTCTTTTCATCCCTTTGTGTAAACCTGTTAATAATGAGCCCATCACTACTATCCAGTGTAAAGTTTAACACGGTTTGACAGTAAATAAATGTGAATTTTTTCAAGTAGTGAACGTGCACTTTTATGTATGTTACAGAATTGGCTCTTTAGTACATTGATCCTTTTCTTCACCTCCATCCTTCGGTTTAGGTGACTTCAAACTATAACCCGTAGATATGTAAAAGAATATAATTAAGTGGCCTGTTTATTCTTTATGATGAAAAGAACATACTTGTATTCTCATTACCCATTACATACGCACAAAATCTAGCTGAAAAGCTTCAGAAGGGAAATACTCTGAAAGTATTTTTGTTTGTTGCATTGTATGCAAATTAAAATAAAATAGATTTCTACCATCAAATTTGGGCATCATAAAAATGATTTTTGTGAATTGATTTTTCAGCAGTATATTGAGAAATTCCTAAAACGTAGTTTTGCAGTTTGAGGATAAGTATCCTTATAGACTGCTGTGAATGACAATTTTTGTTATCATGGAAAAGTTTTACTCCAAGTTCAAAAATCATATAATTGAATCTCAACAAATAGATTTTTCCTATTTATATCATAAGCATTCATAACAAATTCTAAAGCTTAGTGGTTGTCGATTGCTTCCACCAAGTTAGAAACCACTGTATGTGGACACACTTGGTATTAACTATTGAATTTTAAAAGAATTTTTTAAAGTTTATCATCTATCTAAAATTGGATGCAGTGAAGTAGTCACTAAGTAATGAAATATTATAAACATCTTACAGTAAGATAAAAGAACTACCTATGAGGGCTGATCCAAAAGTACAGTGTGTGTTTACATTTTTGAAATGCTACAGTAAAAGACACATTGCCACTAATCCCCTCAAACATTTACCTCGCTTGGAGCACTTGTCCTACCTACCATTCTTGGCACTCTGAGGCAGCTCCAGGCCCACTGTGTGAGTGTCTCTACAGAGTGTGATCAGAAATACAGTGAATGCTGCTGTTGAGTCCCACTCAACAGAAAGGCAGGCTTGTAAAAACATTGTGCTGTGGGCCGGGGATTTAGCTCAGTGGTTTCGTCAAGGACCCGAGTTCGATCCCCGGTACCAAAAAAAAAAAAATCATGGTGTGTCCATATCCACCTTGTTCACTTGGTTTGGCACAGTGCAACTCCTGATTCTTTCCCAAAGTAAATGACCTCTAAAGGGGAGTGTTTTTGAATCCGCTCCTGACATTTAGGAGTCAGGACAGCACAACTATAGACACTTATGAAAGAGGACTTCCAGAACTGCTTCAGAAAGTGGCAAGAAAAATAGGATCAGTGTGTTTGAAGTGAGGATTGTGAGGGAGATTAATGGCAATGTGTCTTTTACTATAATAAAAAAAAATAAAATAAGATAAATTCAAAAACTTTTAAAGTTAAACAGTTACCATAATTTTGGATCATGCATATAGATAATCTAACAAGTTAGAAGAAATTATTCGCTCATTTCTATTTTTTATTTATTTATTTTTATTTTTTTGGTACCGGGGATCAAACTTGGGTCCTTCCGCTTGCGAGGTAAGCGGCGGAACCATTGAGCTAAATCCCCGGTCCTATTCTCTCATTTCTCTGAAAGAAATAACGTCCGAAGAGACTTAAGAATCCTCTAAGAAAAAGTACATGTAACTTTTTGCTAAAATGCTTCAAGAATTTATAAAACTTTATTTGTTGGAACCGGGCATTATAAAATCAAAAATTTTAATTTTCTATCTTGTTATATTTTCTTGCCAGCATCTGGAACTATACAATATTGTGTGATAAATGCTTTACATATAAGCTAGCTGGGGTTGGGCTCTTTCAGTAATGAATTTAAGGCAGCATTGATTATTCAGACAATCCCATTTCTTTCTTTGAGGTATTTTTAAAAGTTCAGTTATGTTATAAACAAGTACATGGTATTTAATGATTAATTTTCTGTTTAGCTAAAGTAAGTTTTTTGGGATTTTTGGTACCGGGGATGGAACTCGGGACCTTGCGCTTGTGAGCAGGTCGTGGAACCACTGAGCTAAATCCCCAGCCCTTAAAGTATTTTAAATGAGCTTTATCCTATAGAGTACAATTTGGAAGTTTTCATGCATCTTTGCCACCAAAAAGGTTTGATTTTAAATCCAATTTCTTGATAAAAATGTTAAATGTTGCCTTAAATCCCAAGTAGTGCCCCTCTTACATGATAGTATTTTAGGCTTAAAATTATTAAACTACTGCCTTTTAGGGCTTGAGCTCTCATTAATTCAGTGTGTTTTGCAGGGGGGTTGGGTCCCAGACTTCACCTGGATATGCAGTTTCCACAGCCTTGATAGTTACGCTGCTGTAATTACAACTATGAACTTTAAAAGTTCCATTACTGTTGCGCTTCCCAGGGACAGTGAATCTATTAGTCTACTAACAATTAGAATGTCTTAGGTCTATTTAATTTAGATGTGACTTAATACACTACAGGTTACTCTAAATTGATCTTTTGCTTTAATTTTTTAGAATATGTCTTCTATTTGCTAAAATACATATAGAGAGAGAGAGAGAGAGAGAGAGAGAGAGAGAGAGAGAGAGAGAGAGAGAGAGAGTGCAGGTATATATTCACCTTACAGGCTTTTCTAATCATTTAATGTATAAGAGAATATGTCACTTAAATATGTTGTAAATTCCAACTTCCATTCGAGAGTACTCACATTTAGTATTTTAACCAGTAAAATAACATTTGGCTGAAAATCATCCCTGTGCTCTTCCTCTGAAGAAAGAGGCATCATGCCCAAATTTCCTGCCAAAGAGTCGGGGTTTAGCTCAGTGGTGCCACCACTGCCTCACAAACACAAGGTCCTGAGTTCAATCCCTGGTACAAAAAAAAGAAGAAAAAAAGCAAATTTCTTGCCAAATTTCAAAAGAAAACTTCATGTGTACTTGTTTTATGGATATATTCACAATACTTTGCATATTTATTGAAATGAGAAAGGACGCCATGTATTTTCCCATCAATTTGAACTTTTAACTTCAGGCTTAAACCTGACCTTTAATATGCTCCTGTAAAGTAGGGAGATTTATAAAACTTTTAACTCCATAAAATTTTTATTAGGTACAATTGTCTAAGTAAAAAAATACTTGAAAGAATATATATTAGCTTTATTTCTGAAAAAAGCTCTTCACATTGATAACTGAAATTTTCTTTAGAGACTATTTCTTGCAGGATCTTACAAACAGAAGGGTACCAATAGTTCATACAATTCTGTGTACCAGGTCTTTCTCTTTCCAGGAAATTGCTTTAAATCACAAACATCAGTATAAAAGTTACTGGGATGTTGAAAATAGATGAGAATTACTTCATAGCATAAAAAGCTAGTACACTTTTGGCAAGATGCTGTGTCATATGCTTTCTGCTCGTGAATGCGGTGGTAATTTTGAGTAGTCAAATAGTATGTATAGACAGACTGGAAGCATTAGTGCTAGTATGTTTGGAGATAATTCATGACAATCTTAGTGATCATTTGAATGGGTAGGAATGAAAATTTTCTATTTGATTTTTTTATTCCTTAAGTCTATTGGTAAATTTTAGGTATACAATATGATGACATTTATCATTGGGAATTTGTACCTTTACATGATGTATCTTGGCTCTTATTTTTTCCCCATTCCCCTGCCCTCCCTTCACCCCCTCCACCCTTCCCTATTTATGAAGACTTTGTTTCTGTCTTTTTCCTTTTCTCATATTTATTCCTTTCTTTCCTTTCTCCTACCCCTCCCACTTCCCCTTCTCCTTTGGACCTTTTCTTCCTATTTCACATTATCTGTTATACATTTTGATCCTTATTTACACTTTCAATTTCTCACAGCAGAGAAACTATTCAGTATTTACACGTGTGTCCTGTTTATTTCACTTAAGAGTATGGCCTCAATGTGCATCCATTTAGCTATAAATGTCTCTAGTTTCTCTTTTTTTTTCTTTTTTTGGTACTGGGGATTGAACTCGGGACCTTGAGCTTGCAAAGTAGGCAGGAGAACCACTGAGCTAAATCCCCGGCCCTAGTTTCTCTTTCTTTATGGCTGAGTAATACTCCATTTTATATAAAAAAAAAAAAACACATCTTCTTTCAGTTTGATTCATTCCTTCTCTAAATGATCATAGAAACACATTACATTGGCTGTATTCACCAAGCAGAGAAATTAGAATGCTTAAGAAGGATATCACATTTTTAGACACCATGTTTTTACTTATTACTTGAGCTTTCTTAAAAAATGTATGACACTAATGGAAACCCCTGGAAGTTACCCAGGTTCACCTGAAGGCACTACAGCCACCAAGTTCTCAAGGCCAGGGTAGCGTATCTCCGTCAAAGGATGTTAACGATGAGCTCAAAGTGCACCATGTAATTATGCTAATTAAATATTCTATATGTGTTTCTGAAATATTGGCAACAGATGTCTCCTCATGTCTTCATAAGGCTTCTTTGGAGACTTCATCTCTCTCCTGATGACCTTACTCCTCACTAAGTGTGTAGTTTCTCAGCTATCTTCAGAGCCTGGTTTGGTTTTTAAAGCCGATTGTTGTCACTGGTGAAAATGTTCTGAATGAATGCATTGTGAAATGCTGTGAGGTATCAGCGCTGGAATTTAACATTGTAGATCACAACAAACAGTAAGGAGGGTAACTCAGTAAAACTGAGCTCACCAAAGTCTACCTGCTGGGACGGGGTGGGGGTTGCCCCATGAATTTTCACACATTTTCTATTACGTGCTTATTGAAGCTATAAGACAAAAATCTTTTAGAAACATTTAAAAGGCAAAGTTAATCTTAAGGAGTGTTGTGTGAGCATAAGAGACTAGTGATCAATGATCAGTTTATGAATAGTTTTTCACAAGCATTTTAAAATCATATGTCAGAACTAAGCTCCTTAAAAAGCATTTGACAGTCACAGCAACATGGCTTTCTTGTTTGATTTTGCAAAGCAAAAATGACTAACATTTTGATATTCTCCCAAAAAGGCTGACAGCTACTATATAGCACCAAAGGCCCAAGAACAATGATAAGCATTGGAGATACTGATCAAATGAAACATTCATTTACTTTTTCTGCTAAATATTAATCCTAGAAACTAGATAGCTTTTATACCAAAACAGTATTAGCATACAGTGAATTCTTTTAACAATATAATAATAAGGAAACACCAAACAAGAATTACTTAATTTTACAACAGACTAAATGACTTTGTCCCATTGACTATTTACACATTGTAACAGGAATAAAATTGCTAGCACTTACTTTTAAGTAGATACTTAAATATATGCCAGGCTCTGTACTAAATGTTATGTACTTTATTGCACTTCATCCTCTCAACAATCCCCAGAGGAGGGGACTTACTATCCACTTTTGCAAAAGAAAATTTACTCAAAGTCTCCCAGCCGGTGAGTGGCAGAGCCTGCACCAGAACACTGCAGAGTTTGAGCATTTGACCACCGTGTGTTTTGCTTGGAGTTCCAAAAATATCCCTAATATATTATGGATTCTTTCTTTGCTGCCAGTCATAGAAGCCTTCTTGTTTCTGAGTCTCTAGAGCTGAAAAGGAAAATGAAGTAAAGAAGTCAGTTCAAATAAGCCAAAGTGTTTCAGAAGACATCCCTGGCAAAAGATAATCGTAACCTCTAAAAGATAAAATATTGGCAGAAGTGGGCCTGTCAGCTGGGTGGTAACCAAATGTAAAGTTGATTGTTTATTGGTTATTGATGTCTCCTTTAGATAGGATTTAAAGAAAAGCCTATCAAGAGGGAAGTTTTGTGATGGGGAAAGAAAAAAGACTTGATTCAGAACTTTCTAGTCCTTATCTGACCAGTAAGATAATGCTGGCTCACCCGGATAGCAGTGGGACCCAAACACTATGAAAACTGAGAATCAGTTCATTTAAGTGTTTTATTTCCCTGAACAACTTAGCCATAACAACAAAAAAACCATGTGAAAAATAAAAAGTATAACGGTTTCCTTATACTCTTTTAAAATTAATAGTTTCAAATTAAATTATGTATATCTTTTATGGTATTTAAGGCTTTTAAATTTTATAATCTTTTTTTTGTCTTTAACATTTGGCCAGATCCGTGCTCTTAATCTAAGAAGTGAAGAGTGTGTACTAAAATAGTATTGTCTTATTTTTGTTTCAAAATGTGTTGTGTAGGGTCTGCAACCTTAAAGGGCGGTTCAGTAGGGCAAGCCTGTTAGTAGGTCCTGTGTGTTCGGTCACTGGAAATGTAGTCTGCTAAAGGCAGGCACTGTGCTGACATGTGGGATTTTTCTGGTGCCTGGGATGAAACTCAGGGCCTTGCATGTGCCAGGCAAGCTTGTGATTCCACTGAACTATACACTCAGCCTTTGACCTTTCCAATTGCTTGCAGGAATTCTCACAGTTGCCCGAGGTAGGTATTATGACAGGTAAGGAAACTGAGTACCTAAGTACTTAAACAAAGTGGTGGAGTAGAAATCGGAGTTCAACTTAGGCACGGTTCAATTCCACCTCTGAGGACAGGCCAGCCCCGCCAGAGCCCCCAGGAGCTTTGCTGTAGGTTGTGCCCGAAGCCCTGTGTGTGCACTGACTTCAGGGACTGCTGGCTAGTTCCTTTGGATCGAGGCTCCAGGGCAGGGCGGGACTCTCTGCTGCCCATCCTGTCCACTTTCTGAGTGACCTTGTTAGGCCTGCCTACCTTCACTCTTCACTTTCTCTCCTCCATTCTTTCCTTTTCAGAGTTTTTGTTTTTCTCTTTTTTTTCTTGATTCTTGTTGTTTATTTCATATTAATACTCATTTTAGTCCTAAATCACACTGCCTTTAGATATCTTCATTTTGTAGATTTAGCCTTTTAAATCTATCCGTATATATGGATATATATGGAGATACATATGTGTGTGTGTGTGTCTCAGTTTCCTCTTTATCTTAATTGTCTTATGGTTTTATTTGCTTTTTTAAAATCACTTATTTTGTTATTTTATCAGTAACTTTTAATATTTATTGGAATATAAGCTTGCTTATATTGAGATTTCTCCTTAATTCTACTTTTTAATTTCCTTCTAATTTTATACTTACCCTTTCATGGTTTTAAAACATCTATTTCTTTGCCCACTTTCCTTCTTCCTTTCTTCTGTGTTTCCTTCTTTCCTTTCTTCCTTTCCTTCTTTTCTCCTTTTCATTAGGAAGAGTACATCCGCATAGATAGCAACACTAACAGTCTCAGGCATTTCAATCCTTGCTGTTTAAAGAGGGGAAGAAGACATCTTAAATTCTAGAAGCTATGTAGACTTTTAAAAAGAATCTAGGGAGAAAATGCGATGGGAATAGGATGCTCCTTTAAGATTTTTCTCTAATACTTTTAGTTATCTTACACCTATCTTGACATTAAATTTTTGCATTTTATCCCTGTTGAGTCTTTTCAAGAGTCACCTTAATGATTCTTTTATTTTAGTGTATCATTTAATGTACTATTTAACGAAACTTCAAAATTCTAGTAGTAGACACAAGTTGTTAGTTAAATTGGTTCCACATCATGGTGAAGTGGGATTTATTCCTGTCCGTCTTCTCAAAGCTGTGCTGGAACAATATGAATGCCAGAAGTGGACAATAACTTTCCATGCTCTTTGTCACTTTACTAGTGTGGTCTCTGAAAAAACCCTGGCTTCTACTTCCAGCAACTCCTACCAAAAACTCTGTGTCATCAGACACGTGTCACCCTGAGCTCCTTCAGTCACACCAGTTCTAAAACGAAAGTAATTACAAACTTTAGATGTGCCTCTTAACTGAAGAGCAATATTAGTATGATGAGAACTCCTCAAACTGATCCCCACTTAATCAACCTTCCAGAATGACTTTGCCTCACCAGTCTCCCTGGTGAATGTGTGCACAGTCCTCGGCACACATAGCAAACCAGCAGGCTGTTCCCAAGTTCTTTATTCTCCTTTTTTATCAGGTGGCTGTTTATTTATCAGGAGTCCATTGCATTATATTTTTCACCAAACATTTGCAGTTGTACTGCATATTGTAATTAAGTAATTTAATGAAATATTATATAATCCCTAAATGAGTGTAGAAAAAAAGAGTAAGAGAGTAAGCATGAAACATGAGATATTATTCACTGCTAAGTCACTTGTGGACAAAATAGCAGAGTTTAGACAAAAAGTAATAAAACTAGAAGGAATCTATACTCTGATCACCCCCACAGCACAGAGTTTTGCTCCTGTTTAAAGAAAGAGAAACAACATTGGAGGCATTGCATTCTAGGTTGGGTATTTGCAAGATAAACAATCTGGGACTCCAGCCAACAAACCCATCTTGGAAATCTTGGGCCCTGCAGAAACAGACTTTTTCATTAGCCAGGCAATGTCTTTACACTGAGTAAGAGTGCTTTTTGCTGAGTGAGAAATTAATTCAAAAAAGTAAATCCTTACAGTTAACTGTCCAATTTAATGTTTATATTACCTAACATACTTATCATATATTTTAACATAAAAGTAAAGGTAAAGCAACAAATCCATGAATATGTACCCACTTCTTATATACTTATCCCAGTTTTAGTGTTCATTTTATTTGATAAGATGTACAAATAATTTCATGAAGTAGAGGTAGGGAAATTTTGGATTCACATAGACATAAGTTTAAGCCTTTACTCTCTTTTGGGTGAAGTACTTAACCTCTCTCAAATTGGTTCCTCCTCCATAAAATTGGAATCAGCCTACCTTGCCAAGGGTTGGTGTGAGGACTAGAAGTACCGTAGGTATGGAAAGGGTCTTCGCACAGTGTCTCGCACATGATAGGCACTCCACAAATAGTCACTTGTTTTCTTTAGAAAGACATGGTCAGCAGAATAAGCATGTCATGACTTTAAGTTTTAGAAAAATAATCAGCCATCGGGACTCCAGATGGATTGTCATTATCTTCCTCAAGCCATGGCACCAGGAAATGTTTTTAGTAATGTTGTATGAACAAGCTCCGTAGCACCAAGCCCAGGAATATGAGGGATGAGCCACCACTGTGACTCCGGGGAGCCTCAGCTCCCAGTTAATGAGGGCAGAGGGAGCAGCCCTTGAGATCCTTCAGGAATATTAATTTAGCTGACTAAAATATTTATCTTACATAGAGAAGTGTGTCGTTCCGCTTTTCCCTTTCTCTTTCTTTCCTGCAAAGCTGTAGACAAGTCTCTTGTTTGATTGTTTCATCGTTCTTTCTTCTAGTAAACACTGGTTGAGAATCTACTATGTGTTTCATTTGCAGAAGTAAGTGATGGCACACAGAAATGAAGGATGTTTCTGCCTTTGAAGTAATGACTGACATATATTGACCACCTACTATTTGCTAAGCTTGGTATTTAAATTCCTGAAGAACATTATTTCTTTAAAAAATTCTAATTCTTGTATCAATCCTATAGCCTAAATACTATAATCTGTATTTTATAGGTGAACAAATAGGCTTACCAACATGAAGTGACTTGCTGAAGATTTAATATTTAGCCAGTGGCAAACCTAAAAGCCTCAGCTACTCACAGCTTCATTATAAGACAACTGAAATGACTTGAAAGAGAAACACATATTTTTAAACCCAATTAGAAAATTACAACCCAGTAAGATGCAGGCTTATCTATGTGAGGAACAAAGAAAGAATAATTGCATGAACAGAGTCCTGAAAAAGGATTATTAAGGTGGTAGTGTTGAAGTTGAGTTCTGAAGGATGAGTAGGAGTTTGCAAGATAAATGAAAGAGGGGAGTATTCTAGGTAGATAGGAAATTATGTAAAATAGAACAAATATGGCAAGATACTGGGTGAGATGAGTGAGAAGGTCAGTGTAGGTGGTCCAGTGTCTAACAGAGTGCAGCTGTCCAGAAATCTGGGCTATGGGTTGAAGCTGGGCTGAGAAAGGTCTTGAACATCACTCAAGGTCTGGACCTGAGATCTGCTCCTTTAGGCCCATGACAGAAGATGGGAAGGGAATTAGCATCAGGGTTTGGTGAATTCTCGTACATCCCAGATATTATATATACTTCATGCTTTAATCACATTATTTCACTTAATTCTCACAATCATACAAGGAAGTAGATATTATCATCATTGCTTGAACTGTACAAGTTATATGGGTAGCACTCACTGAATCTTCATGACCTGAATGTAGCCATGTAACTAGAACCAAGATTGGGAAACTGGATGGAACCCTGGCAGCCACCATATGTCCTCCACTGCAGACCTACGGATAACATCCTTTGAATTCTGACAGGACAGAATGACCTAGCCTATTTTTAAAGCATATAAGAGTACATGCTACAATTTGTAATACTTTGCATATGGCATCTTCAACCTTATTTTTGGGAAATTGGTTCACGCAGATATATGTTGATCAAGTTCATTCCTTTTCTTTGCCTTATAATGTTCCAATAATTACTATATCATATTATTTTTCAGTGTAGGAGTAGTTATTATTAATTCTTTCAAGAAATGATAAAAGGTGAATAGGTTAAAAAATGACTTTTGTATCACAGAGGTAGCGAGTTGCAGAGCTAAAACTCTGGTCCAATATCATCTTATTTGAAAGTCTAAAGGGCAGTGTAATACGAAGTTTGAATCACTCAATGTCCAAAGAACAATAATTTATTGAATATTTTCTCAATAAGTGGCACAATCAGGCCCGGGATTTAACTCAGTGGTTCTGCCACCTGCCTCACAAATGCAAGGTCCCAAGTTCAATCCCTGGTACCAAAAAAAAGTGCCACAATGATTTGTGTTTCAAGTATGTTTCGAGCTTTTGAGGGCATAGAAAGGAACAAAGAAGACTCTCTGGCCTCTTTACTAAACATTTAGGCATACATGAAGATAAGTTCAACTACCAATAAGTGCTATGAAGACAGTACTAATGACCACACATAAAGTACCCATATTAGCCACTTTCCATCTCTGGGACAAAATATGAGATACTCATAACTTGAAGAGGAGAGGTTTATTTGAGCTTGTGGTTTCAGTGGGTTTAGTCAGTAGTTTTCTGGCTCCAAGGCAGAAACAGCATGGTGGAAGGGCCTGTTGGAGGAAGGTTGCTCATATCATGATAGCCAGAAAGCAGAGAGTAGGGGAGCCGGAGCTAGGGACAAGTAAGTATACACCCTTCCAAGTGATGCTTCCAGTGACCTGCCTCTTCCAACATGAAACTTTTAGGGGACATTTTAGACCTAAACCATAACATCCCATCCTTGGCTTTCAAAAAGTTCATGTCTATCTCATTATGTAAAATCATATAAAACTCTTCATCTATCACTGAGAGTTGCCAAATTCTTAACCGTTACAGCACTACTGTAAAATTGAAGTTCAAAATCTCTTCTGAGACTCAAAACAAACTATTAGTTGTGGATCCCTGTAAAAATCAAAATGAAAGGATAAAACTTACAACATAAACTGGCTCAAGGTAAACATTCCCATGCCCAAAGGAAAGCACAGGTAATGGGGAACAAATAAGAACCAAGATGCATCATGTACAGGTACAAGCACCCAATGATAAATGTAAATGTATTGTATACCTAAAGTGTACCAATAAAAGAATTTAAGGAAGAAAAAAAAAGAGTAAGATAATAGGAATCAGACCAAAACAAGAGCAAAACCTGGCAGGGAAAAACATTAAATTCCATAGCTTTATGTCCACCACTCAGGGCATGGTGTGGCAAAGCACGATCTTTAAAGGGTGTAGGAAGTCCCACACCTGCTACCTTATACGTTGCAGCCCACATGGCCTCTCTCTTAGGCTAGCTCAGTTCTCAGCAGATGATCCACATTCCTGGTGTCTCTGATTCCTATGGGTCTCCACTGCCTGGCTTCTCAGGCTCATAGCCTCTGTGTTCCCACAGCTCTTGCATATGCATACCTGAAAATTCAGCACCACATGGATGATGCCAAGGTCTGCTGCTGGCTTGAGCAGCAGTCAGGCCCACTTGAACGATGGCTGCAGTGACCTCTGAGTGTTTGCATTCCTGAACTCAGAGAAATAATTCTGTAGGTGGCCTTGAAAGACCAAGGCATCCTGGGACTCTCTTCTTAAAGCAAAGTCTTTGCTTCTTAAAGCAAAGTCTATTTTTAAATCCTTGAACTTGTGAAGGGTGGGACCTGTTCAATTTCTATGATGCTTTCAAGGCATCTTTTCTATTGCTCTGACCTATGGTAATTGGTTTCTTCTTTTTGTTTGTTTGTGTTTTTTTTGGTACCGGGGATCGAACTTGGGACCTTGCTCTGTGAGGCAGGCGCCGGAACCACTGAGCTAAATCCCCGACCCAACTGGTTTCTTCTTAATGCTAATCTTTTTCAGCAACAATATTCTCTTTTGCCCCAGTTTTACAGGTGCTTCCTTTTTGGATCTGCTTTTTGCTCTTGATTTTCACTATAAATCTGGCTGAGAGCAGCCAGCAATCCTCATGCCACAGTGAACACTTGGCAGCCTTGTAATTTCCCCCACCAGATTAATTAGTCCAGGACCCTTAACCTCAGGCTCCCTCAAAGCCTCACAATATGAGCAAAAATGTAGACAAACTTTCTGCCAGAATGAAATACATGAACTCTAGTCCAATTTTCAAAACCATCCTCATTCCCATCTCAAGCCTGGCCCTTACTCTCTGCTCTACTCTTTATTCCTATCATTGTTTTGATATCTCTCTACTCTTTATCCCTATCATTGTTTTGATTCTGTGAGTTTCAATAAGAATCACCCATTTTTTACAGCATTCGAGAACTTCTCTGACATCTCCAAACATTTCCAAATTCCTGCTGCAGAAGAGTTCCAAACGTTTCTAAACCACATGGTCCAGTACAGTCACAATGGGCTCACCCTCAGTACCATTTTCTGTACTAGTTATTTTCTGTCACTGGGAAAAAATATCTGACACCCAGCACAACTTAAAGGAGAAAGGTTCATTTTGGCTCATAGTTTCTGTGGGTTCAGTCCATGATTGGTTGGCACCAAATCAGAAATGACATAGAGGAAAAAACAACTCACTTCATGGTGGCCAGGAATTAGAGAGAGAAAGATCAGGAGCTGGAGACAAGAATACATTAACCTGCCCTCTCTGACTAGGTCCCATCTCTAAACACATGAGACTTTGGGGGAACATCCTAGATATAAATCATAACAGTACCTTTGCCAGGGTACTGAGTCTGGTAATAGAGGAACCTATTTTATTGTAAGTGCTTGTGTTACTTCATGTGATTCTCAAATTAAATATACAGATAGGTGCACACACCTGTCCTGTCGCCTTTAGCTTACATATGAAGATACTGAATGACCAAGAGTCATAGTACCTATCTCATGTCCTACAGTGCTAAACATACTAGCAGGATTGCATTCAAATCCAGGCAGTCTGACTTCAGAGCTGGGCACTTAACCACATTTTCATGAAGGGTAACCCAATAAAGCACACTGCAGTGAGCAGGCCATCCCTAACTGGGGGAGTAGGAAAGACCTTTGTGTGGTGCAGAGCAGATGTTTGAGTCAGAAGCTTGAATAGTGAAGAGGAGATATTTGTTTAAAGATATGGAAATAGAACCTCCTATGTATAAGAAGAAATAATCGAATGATTTGAGTGAGGAATGATTTGGCGTACTTAAGGATAAAAAGAAGGAACATGAAGCTGGGAGTGGTCGAGTCATGGGTTGCAAGATCCTGTGCAAGATGCTGCTTTCCTCTCTGTGTGGCTCTTTCTGAAGTGAGTGCATCGTTCTCTGTCTTACGTGGAGTGAATGAGATGATCTAGAAGGCCTAGAACCCTGGAAAGGCAAGGTGCCCATGTTCAAATTCTTCCTACTCTTGCTCTTCTCCAGGGAGTTTCCTCCCCTGATGGTGCATGGTGCTGGTGACATCAGGAAACACTGGAGGTGGGGAAGAATGCACCTGACTCATATCCTCATTGTTTCCTGTCTGGCTCTTTTTCATTACTGACTGCAAACTGCCAACTGGGGTCTGGAGCTGTCATGAGGGGGCCTATGAAATCCGAATTCTGCATTCCCATATCATATAGGACCAGGGTCAGTGAAAGGAGTAGAGGCAAAAGGAGCAGGGGGCTCAAGACAACTTGACCTGGACACCTTGGAAGCCTGCAGCTGCTCTTTCAGGGCAGTGAGGAGTCTGCCAGGGTGCATTTCAGGAGGAGCAACTGCTTCTGTTTGCAACTAGTTATAACTGGGAGGACAGGATGCTCTGCACTGTCTCAAGGTGACACAGTGTCATGTGCCGCTCACCGTCAGGAGCCTGTACTAATTATGTGCCTGCTTGATTATTGTTCTGCAGATTGATTAGAACCATATTCAAGACATTTGTAGATCATAGTTCCTGGACACATCTATATGTTAGCAAATCAAGTATGATTTATCCCTGGAATTATTGGTTAGGGATGACTTCTTTTTCTCAATGCATGTTCCCTCTAGCTTATAATTTTAATTAGCACTTGCTGCCAGTTCACACTGAGAATGGGGATGATTGTCACTTCAGCACTGAGGCAAAGCCTTCGCTTGTAATGCAACTTGGAGTTTTGCATTCAGATTCCTTAATCAATGCTGGATGTAGGATAAGGGGAACTGTTGAATTAAAGTTATGGTGCAATAGGAAATTGAATAGCTCTTCAATTTAGGAGGTGAATTTGAATTAGATGGCTGATAGGCATAGCTGGATTTGACAATCCAGGGACACTTATCCACTGAGCCTGATTCTGGATAAAGATCATCATCCTCTCACTCGCAGACCCAATGAAAAGGGTCTAGAACTGTGTGCCGAAGAGGGCCCTGCACAGTTGAGAAGTCCCTGAGGTCTTTTTTTTGTACTAAATAAGTAACCCAGGGCCTTAGCACTGAGCTACACCCCCGCTGTTCTTTTCATTTTTTTAAATTTGGAGGCAGTCTTGCTAAGTAGCGCAGGATGGGCTTGAACTTGTCCTCCTGCGTCAGCCTTTCCTAGTGCTGGCGTCACCTGCATGCTCCATGTCTGATTCCTGAGGTCTTCATCGCTCGCAGCTTCTTGAGAAAACGCATGGCAGGTGTCACTGCTGGGTTGTGGCAGCATTTGCTGCTTGGGCTGCCTCATCGTCTCTGCCACACAGGGAATTCAAGTTAGCTCCCTGATTGCTTTTACCCTGAAGGCAGTAAAGAAAGGCTTTCCTGGAAGTTCTGTATCTTTGGGCTGTGGGAAATGTCTGTGTATGAAAAGAGAACAATTACTACCTGAATACATAAAATAATTGTAAAAAAAACCTGCTTTGAATTTCTGATTACCCTCTTTTTACCTAAGATAATATTGTATTGTTTCTTGAAAGATCTAGTATCTTGAGCAAGATAATTATGTTCCTACTAATACACAAGTAGAATTTCCCCTCTGTGAAATACAAGAGAGGTACCTATTTCAGAAAGATTTAAGTTCAAATTTAATCACTTTGTCTCTGAACTTCAAGTGAAATTTAATTATTATCCTCTTGACTTACATTGACTAATATACAAACAGCGCCTATAAGAGTGGAAAAGTAGAGCGTGTGCTGAGGTAAAAGAGCTGAAGGAGTCTGACAGAAGTTTGAAAGTTTCAAGAATGTAATCTATCCCAGCAAGTTCAGGCTTTTTTCTTCCTGAAAAATGTCATTGGTATTAAAATACAGTATTGCTTGGAAGTGCAAATATTAATATGTAACAGTAACAAGTTGATGCAGTTTAATGTTCCTAGGACCAGGTTGAACAGAAGGAAGATTCAGTTTCATGAAGTGCTTGGACTGGACTAGACTTGAGGATTTTTATCACCCACTAATTCTAGGGAAGCCTGTTTTATCCTCGAGTTGAGTTCAATCATTAGAGGGTCAGTATAAGCTTTGCCCTAAATGAACAGTGTAAAGACAAGGTTTTCCTAAGTAAAATTAACACTTGATATTTGTTGTATTAAGGTTCTCCATATAAACAAAACCAACAGGGTGTTTGCATTTATATGAGTGCTTGTGTGTTTATTTAGAATGAGGGAGGAAAAGTGAGAGGGAGAGAGAGAGAAAGAGAGAGATTTTGAAGAATTGGCTCCCAAGATTAGAGGCTGACAAGGCCAAAATCTGCTGGGGAGCACACAGGAGGCAAGGGCGCAGTTCAAGTCCAAAGGCCCTCCCTCAAGCTTAAGAATATTGTCTTGCTCAGAAAAGGTCAGACTTTTGTTCTATGTAAACCATCAACTGATTGGATAAGGCCAACCCATGTTATGGAGGGCAATCTAAGCCCACCAACTAAAAATGTTAGCCTCATCCCAAAACACTCTCACAGAAGCATTGAGAATAATGTTTAACCACTTATTTGGCACTAAAACCAGGCCAAATTGACACATAAGGTTAACCATCGTAGTTATCAACAATAAGTTTTAGGGTTCCTAGCTTTACATTCAATTGGAGGCATTTTCAAAGCATTTCTTTCATTTGCCCTGTTTGGTTTTGCTTTATTTTTTAAATATTTTAAATCTTAACCCTTTCTACATCAGGATAAATTATAATTGACATGGAATGTGCTGGGATTTTAGGAGTAGGGAAAAAGTTTAAAGGTTGATAACTGGGAGGACGCGAAACACATAACTCATAACATGAAGACTTCAGTGGAGATACAGTGCTCCCTGCTCTTGACTTTATATTGGATAATTCACCAATTCTCCATTAAATCCTTTTCCACGAAGGAAGATTTTTGTAAAACTTTCATGTTTATTAGCACCTATGATTTTCAAGACGTGATGACCCGCCCTTGAGCACGCTGTTTCAGCTCACCCATCTTCAGTGCAGCTCCCGTCCTACCCCCCTTCCCAGGCAGAGGCCCTGTCTCCTCTCCACTCTCCAAGCAGTGTCTGCATCATCACCAGGTTCGTCTCTTCCCAGGCTTTGCACCTCCTTCTCTCTCCCTTGCTTCTCAGTGACAGCAACATAAAATCTTTATTCTTGACGAGCAGTGCTGTCCATGACCTGGCCCTGCCCGGGGTGACAGAACTTCACGTGACTTCCTCCCTCTGCTGACCCTAAGCCTCTAGTCCGGTGGAGGTGCTGGGGGTTTCCTCCCCTCGGCCTTGCTCTCCCTGTCTCTGCATCTGTCCACATTCCGTGCACCATCTCTTCTCTGGGGTTCTCTGCTTCCAGACACTGTGATCTAAGCAACATCTGCTCCTGGCATTTGTCTCAGTGTAAATGAAGATTAACTGTTCTCATGTGTATATTTCTTATTTGTAGTTTTTAAATTTCAAAAGAATATAATTCCCATTAGGGCAAGTAACTTGTCTGCCTTTTTCCCATTTTTTTCCCCAGTTTCTTGCAGCGTGTTTGACACATGCTAACACTAGATCTCTCTACATATTGAATATATAAGTGAATGAACTTCTGTTTCTTGCAGAGGAGAGCTAGTTGTGCTAACCAAAAAACTAACACAGATAAAGCCTGTGGAGATCTATTCAATGAAGGGGCACCCAGAAACCCACTCTGGCCCTGAAGAATATTTACTGAACTGGAGAAGTTTGGTTTTCATGATGCGTTGATGCACAGGAATCAGAAGACAATTTCCAGGGGTCTTTCCTGAGAATTCATAGCTTCAAGTTGTCTTTGGTGGGCTCATCCCTCGTACATACAAGGAAAAAATCTCAGGTTGGTAAGCATTTTAAATAGATTCTGCCAGGGCTGGATTATAGTTCAAGGGTAGAACACTTGGCTAGCATGCCTCAGGCCATGAGTTTGATCCCCAGCACAAAGAACAATAACAACTGCAACAAAGACGGCCTGCTTACACTGAAGAACAGTAAAAAGTTGTCATTCTCCAAATATGTCCCTGAACCACTCATAATTCCTAGAAATTTACCATCCAATACATAGGCCTTGTTCTTTTTATACATTTTGAATACTCAACTCACTCTCATTTTTATTTGTTTTTCTAAATCCAATCTATAAAGAAAAAGAAAGTTGAAATAAAAAGGGCATATTGCATTTTGGGAGATGCAGCATCCATGCCTTATGGGCTGTTTGTGGACAAAAGGTCAAGAACAGCTCTTGGCAATGGTATATCCTAGTGACTCCCTTTTCACGAACCTCACCAAACTAAAACATCAGAGCATCTTGTTTCACTTGATCTTACCTCCATCCAAGGGAGCTGTCTTAGTTACTTTTCTTGTTGCTGAGCCAAAATATCCAACCCTCAAAGTTAAAGGAGGAAAATTTATTTTAGCTCACAATTTGTGGAGATTTCAGTCCATAGTCAGCTGCATCCATATTTAAAGGAGGAAAGGTTTGCTGTAGCTCATAATTTGTAGAGGTTTCATTCCATAGTCAGCTGCATCCAAGGCAGGGTGACAAGGCAGAAGGGCATCACAGAGGAGAAACAGATCATGGTGGGCAGAAGGCAGCAAAGCAGTGAAGTACCAAGTGACAGGCAGTGACAACAGCATCCCTCTTTCTGTCCTTTATATTCTGTCCAGGCTACCTCCTCTTAGGGTAGGTAGCACTCACACTCAGGATGGGGCACCCTTAATCCTAGCATTGCACCATGAATCAATCTCCGCATCACATCCTTAATTCCAGCATCACATACTCTAGATCCAACCATCTCAAAAAAACTCCATCTATGACTGCATGATGATTTGGGGGGACATCTACATACCAGCCATAACAGGAGCGGCGTCTCAAGAACTCATATTAATTATTGGGATTCTGGCTAGGAAGTGTTTATATTAGTCTGCCTACTAGGTGAGGGACTCAAAAGATTGCTTCTAGGAAGGCAGATGATTAGGGCCAATGATATTCATATACCTTATTGAATAAATTAGGAAAACAATGTGGTACCATGGTAAGATAAAATGTTTTAGAATAAAAGAAAGAAAATATCAGCCTTTTTTCATACTAAACTGTTTTTGTTTCAGTTTCTGACAGTGGAAAAAAATGGAGTTGAATGGTTGTACATCAGTATGAATTTACTTAGTATCCCTAAATGATGCACTTAAAAATAGTCAATTAATGCTAAATTTTATGTCATATATTTGATTGCAATTTTTAAAAAGTTATGTAGACTTACCTAATCCCCTATTTAATACAAAGTATTAATTATCTAAATAAAAATTTTATTTTACCTATTTACCACTGGTATAAAATAGACCCAGACACCAAATAAAAAGATTTCTTGTTTTTAGCAGACTTTTGGTCTTTATGATCAATTAATGTATAAAAAGAAGTACAAATAATGAAAAATGCTAAATAAACTCTCTAAAAAACATTAAAATATATTCAAGTCTACTATCAAAGAGATATAAATTTTTTTGAGTTTCTCATATAAGAGAAACCATCTGATACTTAAGCTTGTGTGTCTGACTTATTTCACTTGACCTTTATGGTACCGAATTGCACCCACTCACCCATGCATGCCTCGAGTTTATCTTTCTTTATGGCAGAATAGTACTTCATTGTGTATAAATAGCACATTTTGAGAAATTTAAAAAATATATGTATATATGTATTTAAATAAAGAGCAAGATAGAAGATAGACAAGAGATAATCATGTGATCTTTTTAAATGGATGGGGGGGACAAGGCATGGAGGGAGAGGGCAAGAGTGGAGGGAAAGGGGATGGAAAATGATGAAAATAGGGCTTTTGCAAATGACAAAGGGACCAACAGTTAGAAGGGCAGGGAGGTAGGAGAGGGGTAAGAGATGAAGTGGGGGTGGGGGAGAGAGAGAGAGAGAGAGAGGGAGATTTAAGATGTATGTACCAACTCCCTACAGTAATTTGAATCATTATGTATTGCATAAAAGTACCAATAAGAAAAGAGACATAAATTAATAGCATGGACATCTGGACATCTGGTAATTTAGTAAAACATACAATTTCAACCTCATGGCAGAATGTCTTAACTATAACACCTGAGCTCTATTTTTACTAAATTCATCATTAGTGAAACCAGAGTAGTTTGTGCTATTTTGACTTTCACAAATTTATATGAGAAATTTATGGACAGGCTCAGTGCAAAGGCCCAGAGATAATTAGATTGTTCAGAAGTACACGGCCAATTCAAAGAAAATGGCATTATTTCATCCAAGACAAAAAGATATGCTTAAAGTAGAATTATTACTATGGCAAATGGTACTAATTGGTTTCAAATATACAGAGAGAAGAAAAACAGGAGGTAGATATTACAAGGTAATTATATTATGGCAAAGTTATTTTGGGTATTGTGAAACACCAGTTTTGCTGTTCAGTTATGAATGGTGGCTTGCAAATCTTTTGGTATGATATTTTAAAACAGAAGAGATTTTCTTCTATCTCGGGTGATTCTGTTTTAGGATAGAAAGTCTCTGCTAAAAATCTTTCTCAAGGACCCCTTTAGAGTTGTGATTCCAAATTCCGACTTTATGCAATAAAAAAGCATGTTTTAAATAGATCTTGCTGCTCGATAAAACCTGCTTTCATGCTCTCGGCTGAAATATTCTTCTACTGCTACCAGGTCCACTTACACACAGCACTTGATTTGTCACAAAACCAAGTGAATGGAGCAAGTTCTTTCTGCAAAAGAACTGTCGTTTGGGTCTATGAAAGGTTTATGCAAAACAGATTAAATGAGATCACAGTGTGAAAATGCATAACTCAGAAACCGATCATAGGAGATACCACAGCAAATAAGACAGGACACACTAGCAAAAATAGAGAGTTAGAGGAATATATATATATATATATATATATATATATATATCCTGCAAAAGAGGTACTACTATTACTGCTTTCTAAGATGAAGATACTAATGCACTGAGAGGTGACTTGTAGGGATATGAAGGGACAGAGAGCCAGTCAAGTTGGAAAACAGCCTGAAGACATGGTGGTGAACATCTTTAGGACCTCCTGTTAAATATTGTACTTCATTCTCGACAGGCCTTGCAAGTTTCTGGGATGAGGAATGCCCAATAGCAGGTGTGCTCATGGCATTATACATGGTTCTTATTTCAATGGTGAATAAGTGCTGGAGATGAGAATTTAAGTTTTGAGACACTGAAATGATTCAGATATTAACCAAACAAGAGGACTAGAGATGGGAAGGAGCACTTATTTTGGGAGATTGTAGAAGAAGAATTAACTGAACTTGATTGCTAATTGTCCAAAAGGGGAAAATACGGAGGATATTTTCTCTTTATAATTTTAATTTTTAAAATGAGAGTTGCATTTCATGACTAATACCCGCACACAGTTGATCATATTTCTGAAATGCATTGATTATACTGGACATTAACTTTCATAAGTTTTTAATTTGTTTATTCAGATTTCAAATATCCTGCCAAAATCTCAGATCTTTTAATACATGAAAAACACAGCCAAGCAGATTTTGAACATATGACTAACAAACAGATGCAGATAAATTTGGGCAGTTAATATAATAGGTTAGTCCAGTATCTGCTTCAGTGAATGAGTCGAGCAAGAAAGTTGACCCAGATCAGTATGATAAAGTTGAAGACTTGGTAGCAATTTTTTTTGGAGTGTAACCAAACATTCAAATGACAAAAACACCATAGGAATTCAAAGCTCATAGCTCCCAAGAAAATAGAGGAAAAGCAGAAATTTGAGAATCAGTATTTTTAACTCTACATACAAGGCAATAGCACCATACGGATTCATGTGAGTGAAGTATTAAGATCTGCTGTCTTGCATGGTCTTCCAATCATTTTTCTTGTCATTCTGATCTCTGCTCTCATTCTTCTCTCTCCTCCTCTATTAATCTTCTTACCACTCACTTCAATTTTATGCCTTTAATTCTGGAGACACATTAATTTTCTTCTAATTGCATACCTTTATGCCTTCCCCTTCCTGTCTAGAGTGTTTCCCTTCCTTGGATTTGTCAAATACCTTAGCTTACAGCCTTCAAAGATCTCTTTCATTTTCCCTTCTTCCAAAACCCATCACTACTAAGTGTGTGTGATATTGAATCCTTCCTTTATTCTAATGTGCTACTTGTTCACTCCACAAAAACCACAATTGCTGAACTCAAAGCATAGCATTAATACTTATTTAGAATAGACTTGCTTTTGCTTTAATATTACCCAGTTTGGATAATTCTGTTTTGACTGCATTAATATCGTGTGGTCTGAAATGAAAGCATGTAGACAATAGGAGCTGATTCCACTCAACTGACTCAGAAAAGCATAAGCCCAGCACAATGGAGCTAAGTACACTGTTAATAAGTACTGCAATGGACACACGGATACTAGGAGTCAGACTAAGGCTTTGTGCAGTAGGGCCATATTCTGGCTTGTATATTTTGTTTCAGTGGTACCAAGTTTGAGCCTCAGGGTTTTAAAAAGGATTCTTTCAAGGTTAGAGACTGGGGCAAGAGAAAAGATTAAAAATAATAATAAAAGAGGACAATCAAGCACATCTCAAGTAACTGCCCCTAGTAAGTCTGCCTTCAAATTCCCCCTGGGAAGATGATGGTTCCCTCTATGTCCTGCTTTAGGTTGCTGGCCGTTTCTCTTCTCCTGCCCTCTCCCCTCTGCTTCATTAGCTAATCATAGAGCAGGCACTGTTCCACCAGCATGTACTGCTTCATCTAACTCTGCAAGTAAAGCTAACACTCACTGCTTAATCACTCTTCTCTCAACAGGTAATGATAATAAAACAGTGGGGAAAATGACAAAATTTAGTGCATCATTTTCTGTGTTAGGAGTCATGCACTAAGTTTTTCTTTGACATCCAGCCACTTACTGTAGTACAGCAAGAATCTCAAGCAGGTGAGACCCCAGCATCCTCAGCCCTGAAATAGACATGAGCAGTGTCCTCCAGCTCCAATCCTGGATGCACAGGGCCTGCACTACTGTCTGCGAGATGGCAGCAGAGGATCGTACAAAAACTCTGAGCCATCTCTTTTGTCGGACTTCCATTTTCCCAGTGCAATTGAAGCCAGAATTATGGCATGGAGACAGGAAAGGTGCATTCACTGATGTCCAATAAATTTCAACATCCTATTTATAAATTAAGAAACCAAGGCCCATAGGACCAAAATGACTTTCCCCATTCCATGCAATTCTGTTGGGAGTCGAGTCAACCTGACTCTTGTAGCACATTGTTAGATTAAATAGCATCAGTGAACTCTGAAAACATTTCAGATTTTGATTTTGTAAAATCTCTGGTAAATACATTTGTTTTAGCACAAAACATTACAAGCAGGAGCTGCCTCACATGGGTAAGTTACACATTGTGAAGCTTTTCAATACGAAGTTCTGTATTTCTAGTAGCAAGGAAGGCTATGCTTACCAGCTTTCTTATGACTGGGTGAAGCCATATGCCTGAAAATCAATGTGTGTGTTTTGTGGAGTTCGGCAGTGAACAAGGATGTTTGTATGATTTTCCCAGCGCTCTCTCTCCCTTCATTGTCTAGGGGGGAGGCAAGGGATTGAGGTGGACTTTCGCATGTTTATTATCCATTGTCCTTTTATTAGATCCCTAAGCAGCAGGAAAGGCTGCTGTCATTCCTATTATACTGATGGAGAAATAAAGACAAGCGAGGCATTAAATTACCTTCCCAGAGCCACTCAGGCCTGGGTGGTAAAGCTGGAATTCCAATCCTGGCCTAGAAGCACAATTTCTCTTTACCAAGGTGTTCAGCTTTCTTTCCATTAGCTTACTTTAATTCTTAAGTCTCCAAAAAACCCACAAAATTTCCAGTTATTTGAAAATCAAAAGGGCAAACCCAAAACAAGCAAAATGAAAAACAAAAACCACCCCCAACAATAAAAAAAGACAAAGACCAGCATGACAATAATGTTAATATTTCATCTTTTACTTAACACCTCAACCTTTTCAATAGCCATAAGTAGCCATAATATCACCTTCCTAAAAAGAAAGAATTCTTCTACTTCTCTTAAAACTTAAAAGCAAATGAACCATGAATGCATATCTGACATGTAAAGTTAACATGTCTGGAGAGATTAATGAAGTAAATAACAGGGAAATGAAAGTTCAGCTGTATTTTCATCATTTTTCATAAAAAAGAAACTAAAGAAACCAGTAACCATTTTTTGAGCAAATAAACAAAGACAAATCTTGAGTATTTGGGAAAAAATATATGATCAGAATCCTGGCACTGTGGTCATTTCTAAGTAGACCAGTTTTTCATAAACTTAATTTTTTGCTTACAAATCATTTATAGTTACAACAGGAAATAAACCAAGGTAAGTAAAAAGAAAAGAAATTGATACACAATCTAAAAAGCCAGGATTGATTTAATTTAAATAGTTCTGAATTAATTTTCTCCCCCTTGTCCTATCTTTCTCTCTGACCTTTCTCTTCCTTTCCTTCCTCTTCCTTCCTCCTTTCTTCTTTCCCCCCTTTTTCTCTTTCCTATATTAAAGAAAATCTCACTTTTAACTGGATTTTAATACTGGACATAATTGATCCTATAAAATTTTGAATTCAGGGGAAATTTTTATTTCTACAAATTTCTACTACTTTTTTTCTTTTTTTAATTTGTTTTTTGGTACCAGGGATCGAACTCCGGACCTTGTGCTTGCAAGGCAGGCGCTGGAACCACTAAGCTAAATCCCCAGCCCAATTTCTACTACTTTAACAATTTTACCTGGTGATTCTCAGAACAAATCTAGGAATAGGGCTACACTTCTATCTGCATAACCTACACTCAGAGCATATTTTGCAGAAGGCTGTGTAATATGACCGTCTAAGAACATGGGTGAAATGGATCACATGGTGAGAATCATCAGCTCACTTGAGTCTACCTCGTCCACGCTGCTCAGCGGGTGACACAGAAACACTGGCCCTGCTCACACACCATTAAGAAGCACTCAGGATTCCTATTCTTTGAAGATTAAATGTTAATTTTCCCCCATCACAGTACCGACAGTCTTCATTCTCAAAGGTCTGACTTACAAATTTCCAAGTTTAGAGACCATATTCTGAAGTTTTCATCTTTTTCCAGGCTCACCCTGAGCAGTCAGGTTCTCTCGTGAGCTGCTGGGCCCTAAGCCATAGCTTCCTGGTAGCCCCAGGGTCACCAGGGTAAACAGCCAACACTCTACAGTGCATCATGTGGGTAAGCCAGGATGTTCAGTAGTCAGGCATATTAAATGTATTTTCAGCATCATATTTTCAGTTCATGATTTTCTTCACTGGGACCTGACTCCATCGTAAATTGAAGAGCATCTGTATTGAAAAGTTGAAGGTGTATCATTTTTAGAATTTGAGAGATTTTGAGAATGCTACTAAAATTGAATACACAAGCAAAAAATATACCCAGAGAAGATCTGGTAAGGACCATCAGCCCTGCAGAATATTATTCATTTAGGAAAAACCCCCAAACTTAGCCCCTGCCATTCAGTCTGTGGCACGCGCAGGCAGCAGCACCAGCAAGAACAGCTCTTCCACTGAGAGGTGCAGGGGTGTCATTTACGACACCTTCTGAAACACACTGGGGACTGGGACATCATTTCACTTTTAGCTGCTAGCATGCAGGAAAGGCAAAGGAAAAGTATTAATGTGATACATCATTGCCCTTGGAAATTGGGAGAATAATTAAATTCCTCGCTGACTCCCATTAACACAGTTTGCCATTTGCTATAACAATCCAGCCCCTATACACACCTTGAAGTGATTACTTTATGAAAGAAACAGCAAGGAATCCCAAAACTTGAGGCCAAAAGACTAAAAATGTGACGTGAGAGTGCCATCAAATGTTGGAGGAGACTAACAACATTTTGGTGGCCACCAACGCACAACACTTCGTGGTTGCATGCTACCAATATGAATTGCATTTGAACTATGTATAACCAGTTCAGTATATCAATCAGCCTTATTTTTTAAAAAGGAATTTAATGGAACAATTTTGTCAGTTCAGTCCAAATGCTAAAACTAGTTGAAAATATAACTGCAATCATAGGCATATTTACTTTTAAAAAAATTTTTAAATGCATATTAGTTATTTGACATAGTCATACGCACATATGTATGCTAATTCCCATCCCCCATTACCCCTGTGAGCATATTTCATAAAGTTCTTGGAGCAAGGGAAAAGACATTTATTAAGTACCCACTGTATCACGCACATACTACTACTACCTGTAGTAGAAGTGCATGACACATTTTCTGCCCTCAAAGGATTTTCAATTAATATTTAACACAGGTGAAAAGGTTATGAAAAATATAGTGCAAAATATGTCCCAGATAAGTAGAAAAGAAGCAGGTGGGACAGTTACTGTGAAGTGGTAGGAAAAATCTTGCCAAAATTACAAGCCCTGGCTAGTAATTGGACTAGCCCTTAAATCATTACCTTAGTTCAGAGAGAAGGAAAAATAGCAAGGGAGAATGGAGGCTGAGCAAAAGGCCAAAGGAAAAAACAAGAAAGAGCAAGGAATGTATTCATTTACTCAATTAACTTATCAAATATTTATGGAGTGATGTATATTCATGCCACGCTCTGCCAGGTGCTAGAGAGGCAGGGCCAAGAGGACAGATATCATGTCTTGTGGAGATTTCCTATAACTATGCGATGTCCTGCTGGCTGCAGAGGGAAAAGAAAGCTCAAAGATTAGAGTGAAGGTCAGGAGAAACCCTTCCTCTCACATTTTATGTCGTTCTTCTACCACAGCCAGTGAAGGATGACCTGCATGGTTTCTACCAACCAGTCAGAGTTGACACTGGGTACAGATCTAAGTTTCCAAGACCCAACAACAGGCAGATGTGTGTGGGTTGTAAGTCCTGGGTGGAACATAGGCGCCTTGGCCTTGTGTAAATCAGTTCTCTAAGAGCAGGTAGGCTCCACCTCAGGTGTGCAGTGCTGAAGGAGGTGAAGAAAAATGGGATTCTCTGACTGTCTATGTCCAAGGGCTGAGCTGGATGTCTCTTATCACAGCAACTTCATTAAAGTTATTGCAGCAGCACCATTATTATCATTATATCAATGAAGGAACTGAACCTTAGAGAGATTGACATCTCCAAGAGCACCCAACCAGTTAAATGGAAAAGCCTCACTTGTAACTCTGACACAGCCAATTTCTCCACTCATCCCCTCATCTACTATTGCCATACCGCTATATTGCTATTGAGAAAAATAAGGGTGTTAGGGTCAGAAGCCATTTTAAGAGGTAATATAACGAAGGAAGCAATAGAATTTACAATCCTATTCTCCATTCTTGGATCTAAACGTTGGGTGTAAGAGATCTGGGTTAATAATGATAGGTACGTAAGAGGAAATATAAAGAAAAATTAAAGAAAGACATCCCTAAGGATAGTAATAATTAAATTTTAACGAGAAAAGGCCTATGTAGAGAGAAACCAATTACATTTAGCAAAATATACTTGTGTCTTTAGAAGGGATTTGAAAAGTAGGAAGTTGGCCTTGAACGAAAACCCAGTGAAGCCTGCTGCTTTGAATCTTCTTCCATTGGGCCATACCTGCAGAGCAGTGGTTCCCCAAACACATTCATGTCTGAACCATGCTGAATATACTAGTTTATGTGGCAAAGAGACTTAAGGTAAGGATCCTTAGGTAGGAGATTATTGGCCAAGTTCCGTGCAATCACAAACCCTCAAAGAAGGCAGCAGAAGGGACCCAGTGAGAGGTGGGATGTGTTCATAAAAGCAGAGGGAGGAGGAGTGACATGATGACAACATCTGGTACCTTGAGCCCAGGAAAGGGCGCAGTTCTCTAGAAGCTAAAAGGACAAGGGAATTTACTCTCCTAGTGGCTCCAAAAGGAATGAAGGCAACACTTATCATCCCATTCCAATTTCTAACCTCCCAAAGTGTAGGATAATAAATCTGTGTTGCTTTTAGTCATTTAGTTTGTGACAGCAGCAACAGAAAACTATATACTCCATGACATACCTGGAAACTGGAAGTGAATTTGGGGTTGCCATGGCTTTCAATCCCAACTGTGGAACGGGGTGAGCTTCACAAGTTAGGGGCACAAGATGACCCTCACTATAGCCATGAGCTTGGGCAGCCAGGTGGTTCTGACCAACTGTCTACAAATTCAGGTACTCTCATGAATCTTGAACTCAGGAATTCATTGGAACAACTCAGAGAACTCAGGCAAGTGTTCATATTACTATTTTATTACAGCAAAAAGATAAACATCAGCATCAGTCTAAGGGACAATGCCTAGGGTGAGGTCTAGAAAGGTCTCACAATTGAAGCTTGTTGTCTTCTCTCTGTGGAGTCAGGATGCATTACTCTCCTATCTTAAATACTGAAACTCAGTATTAGCAGTGGTAAGATTTGGGGGGGAGGGGTAGAACTGGAGATTAAACCCAAGGACTTCACACTCAGCTACAACCCTAGTGCTTTTTGTATATTTTATCTTATTTTTAAAATTTTGAGACGGGGTCTCACTAAGTTGCTGAGTTGCCCAGACCTGGGTCAAACTTGTGATCCTTCTGTCCCAGCCTCCCAGAGTGCTGGGTTGATAATGTGGAAGTTCACTGACCCACCATCTTCGGCTAAGTTGGATGAGTGGCCAGGAAGAAATAGGAATTGTAAAATCTTGGTCACTATGGCGTGTGCAGATGGGACTTTCCTTACCTGCTCTTCATCTTACCTATCAGTACTTCAAGATGAGAGCCATCTTCAAATTTTTCCTAACCTTTAAAAGTCAATCAAGTCTTCCAAGGATTGACTACACAGGTGAAAAAATATTGAACTCTCCATTTTATCTATTTTATCCTCATAAAAAATCTCAAATTGAACAAATGGTTTCAACAAGTAGGTTTTTTTCCTCCCCCAAGATACATTCTTATTTGAAGAAGAAGTGATAATAGCCGTCATTGGAAAGTGTCCCAGAACAGCAATGACTTCCTGATTTCTGACTGAAACCCAGACATATGAAAAACAACAACAACAACAACAACAAAGCAAACAAATGAAGCAGAGCCTGTTAAGCCAATCTAATAGGAAAAAGTTGTTTTCCAGGCAGATAGGGAAACACAGATAATGTGATTTTGGTAGCTGCTGCTGTAGTTTCCCTAGAGAGACACAGCTGGTAAAACTCCTCAGTGGAATGTGTGCCAAAAGGGGAAAGCAACAATAATTTATGTCTGAGGACATCAGAGTCTGGGATTGAGTTTGCTCTCGCAAGACTGAGAGGAACGGAAGTGAAGAGCTTTTTCTCCCCAGTCACAAGGTCACTGCAATTAGGACTTTGCAATGGGATTGTGACTGAGAGTGTTGTCGCCCTTACTGTGCAGGGACGGACCAGAACAACCACTGAGGTGGGGCTGTGTGAGCTGCAAGGTTGGAAGATGACTGGAGGGTGTTGTTGATGCCCCCCTCAGAGATACACCTATTTCTACTCCCAGGAACCTGTGAATGTGATCTTATTTGGAAAAATTACATCCTTGAAGATGTAATTAAGTTAAAGATCTTAAAATGAGATCATCCTGGATTAGCCAGTGATTTACCCTAAATCCAATGACAAGTGTCCTCGTGAGACATGGGAGAGATGCTCAGAGCTAAAGCACTGTGCAGACAGAGGCAAGCGCTGGAGTGCTGTGGGCCCAGAATATTGAAGCCACCGGAAGCCAGAAGAGGCAAGGAGAGATTCTCCCCGAAAGCCTGTGAGGGAAGCCTGGCTCTGGTGACCTCTTGCTTTCAGACTTCCACCCTTCTAAATGGGAGAGAATGAATTTCTGTTATGTTAAGACACTAAGTTTGCTAATCTGTTATGATTGTCCTATAAACAAATGCAGTGACCATATAAGTACATGAGAATGAAAGCAAGGGATTTAAAAAATTTTTTCTCCTTACATTATAAAATATATTAATTATTTTGCAGTTGTCTAGTGGCAATTACCCTTTCAGTTCTGACAACTAACTGTTCATATTACAGCCTGAATGAGTAGCACACAGAACAGAATATGCTGTCAAAACCCGAGAAGTCATAACAATAGGACAAGAAGAATGAATCTATTGTCTAGTTGGTACACACAAGATATTATCTGTATAATATTTAGAAAAGTTACATGAATATCTTTAGTTGGTTTGAATTTACTTCCTAATCATGCCTTTTAAGTGTAGAACGGAACAGTTTCTACTGGAAATATATTTATATTTCAACAATGGAACAAAAGGTGATACTTAAATTTTCTTAAAAATAAAGGTTTAAAATTTACAATTAATGTCAAACCACTGCTATTTGTACCAAACTAATCACAAATTTGACAATTATTCAATAAATTCAAAGAATAACCTGAACCCAAATAATGTGTTGGGAATGTATGGGTTAATTCTGGGCATGGTGGCATGTGCCTGTGGTCCCAGCACTGGGGAGGTCAAGGCAGGAGGAATGCTGCAAGTTCTGTGGCAGCCTGTGCTACAGAGTGAGTTCAAGGCCAGCATGGACTATATAGTGAGACCCTTTCTCAAAAAACAAAAAAGAAAGAAAAGAAAAAAGAAAAATGTAGGGGAATGGATGGGTTACTTTGGTAATCCAAATTAGTTAGATTTATTATCAACTTGAATTATACTTTCTTGACTTCCATTAATTTTATATATTCATTATTTTTTAAATATGTGCTTTAATTCCCTTTCATCTTCCAAGTCTTTGTAAAATATCATAAATGAGAGTTTACCAGCCACTCCCCAGGGCAGGTTTGGAATATTGCCAAGCTCCGAGTTTTCTTGTCACTTTCTGGTCATTCCACACTAGGGGACTGGCAAGCAATGGTGAATACTATATGCACAAGAGGAGAAGATTAAACCACTGTACCTCCTTCATTTGGAGGTAGAATGAAAAAATTATCTTTAAAAAGACAATTCAAAAATCACATTTTAAAATTTGCATTCGGAAATGGTGGTATCATTTTTTGGGATGATGTCTATACATCAGAATAGAGGCGTTTGACAGTTAATTTTTAGATGTCAGCATGACTATATTAAGCAATACCTAGAGAGCTGGTAAAGCATTATTTCTGGGTATGTGTGAGGGTATTGCTAGAGGAGACTGGCATGGGCATCAGTGACAGAGGGGGAAGATCTGCCCTTAATGTGAGGGTGCAGCATCCAATTGGCCAGGGCCTGGATAGAAGACAAAGGCCAGGAAAGGTGAATCCCTTTCCTGGGATGGAGCTGAGACACCCTTCTCCTGCCCATGTGCAGCTGAACTCCAGGCTCTGCTGTCTTTGGACCTCAGGACTTAGACCAGCAACCTCCTGGGGTCTCAGGCCTTCCATCTCACCCTGGAAGTAACAACATTGGCTTCCTTGATGCTTAGGATTTTTGACTTGAATTGAGCCACACTACCAGCATCCCAGAGTCTCCGGCTTGCAGATGGCATGTCATTGACATATCAGCCTCTACAATCTCATACATCTATTTCCCAAAATTATCTGTCTGTCTGTATATCTTTCTATCTTCTACCATCTCTCTACATACATACATACATACATACATACATACATACATACATACGTCCGTCCATTGTATTGGTTCTGTCCCTCCAGAGAACCCTAAAACAAGACTCAAATGTTACATTTAGGACTATACACATTTTGGCAATTTTGCCATTGATAATCCAGGCTGTTGTGGACAACCTTTCGGTGTGGTAAAATACCTAAAATATACCTATTTTACTAGCTCTCAAGTATTTTTTAAAGACTCTCAGAGATGAGCCAGTACTATTTTTGAATATTAAGGCGTTACTGTCATGTGGCAGTTAACCCGACTGTATGACCAAATGTGTGTTTTTACTTTCAGAACACTCTACTCAGCAGATTAATTTCAATCTCAAGTGTAATGATCTTTCATATTTAATAGGTCAATTGTAGTTCATTTAAAAACTAATCATATAAACCTAACTGAAATTTCATGGAAGCTATTTTTGGCACCAGTGGATGACCAAAACTCCAATAGAGAAAATTATGTCTTGGATGAAAAGTTCCTCATACAAAATCCACGGCATTTCTGGTTCCCTAGAACCTTGACTATTTATTCCCAAGTTAGAGTCAGTAGATTTTTTTTTTTTCAGAGAAAATTTTGGCTCCTAAGCAAGAGAGGGCTTCCTCCTTGTCCTAAACACCTTCAGATACACAAACTAGACACCAACCCACTACGGATGCCTTTGGGGATCATTTTTAGGAAGGAAGAATGGGCACTGGGAGTTTACTGTGCGACTTGCTTGTCTCCTCCAGGGAGAATTGCTTCCATATCCTCCTGCCTCTGAACTGTCACCCACTAAGTTCTAAGTACCTTCCTTGGCCAGAATTTTGTGCTTTCCGAATTAGGCCTCAAGCCTCTAGATGTTCACAACACTTCTTATGGGTCCTTGCTCACCAGCTTTATGAATCTGGATTGCGGTTACTCATTTTCATTCTGCTTCTCCCTTTACTTGATGAAGGCAGGGCTGGGCCCTTTGTCTACATTTCCCTAGTGACACCTGTCTGGGAATGGATGCATCCGAAATGAAGGCTGAATGGAGGAATATATTATTTTTATTTTTATAGTAGCAAGGTATTTGGGTACATTTTTGACTTAGGTTTTGTTCAAATTCATTTAAGGAGCAGTTAAATGAAAACAGGTTTCTGGTACTTTTAAATTAACTATAACTGCAGAGGTAATTTTTCTAAAAATCAATGTAGTATGATGCCTCAAAGTAATGACTTTGATTTTCTGATATTTTAGATTATAGTTTCAAAAACAGCTAACACACTCCTTAATTTCTTCAGCTTGGCATGAAGGTAATTTTTATGGTTGAGAACTTTAAAAACAACACAAACATAGAACAACACCTCAGCCCCCAAATGATAAGCTCGGCTTTTGTCCCCAAGGTGACAGACGGTTTGGAGGCTGAGGGCTTCAGTGGTCCTCAGGGCAGGTGGATGGGAGGACAGTTCTTTTAAATCTGTCGGTCCCTTTCTCACTGACTTGAAACTGGCCGGGTCTCCTCTCTGTCACCCTGCCCCACAGCCTCGCCATTCCCCATGTTTGCCACCACCGTCGGGGACCTGGAAGCTCTCCCTTGTCCCCTGCTTTGTCAGCCAGATCCTGGGACCTTATGGCCATCCATCTGTCCTCCTGCCATTCACGCCTGCGCCTTTCTGGCCCCTGAATCTGGGTGCTGGTGCACTGGAGCATAGCTGCCAGCACTTGGGGCTCCACTCCTGGGGCCACACATCTCGGTCCCCAGCCTGAGGCAGCGTCTGCGGGCCTCTAGGGTTGCTCCATGGGGTGGATCTGAGGGGTTCTAAATGTGCTGTCTATTTGCTCTCTAAACACAAAGCCACAACCCATGTGAGGCAGAAATGCCCAAAGAACATAAGAAATTTCTCAAACAGTGAGCACAATTTCTAAAATTCTGCTGAGCTTACTGGAAATGTGTGTAAGCCTACCTTGAACCATTTGGGGCATGCCATTCCCATATCCTAATAGGTTTTTAACTCAATTTTCACATTAGAATATATAATATTCTATAGGAAAAGGCAGCCTTGCCAATATAATTTCAAGGTGACTGTATCTTTTATGTAACATATGTCTAATGCCCTGGGTATAATAACTACCACTGTGTAACATCCCCTAAATTTCCATGGGTAATTAATTGATAACTGCTCTGTGGATGTTATATAAACCCTTTATTAAAACGTAATTCAATAAAGAGAGATTGAAAACGGAATCACAGTGAAGGGCAGTGTTTGGGCTTCTCCATCCACTACAGCTACCTTGGGGCCAACAGGAGTCTCCTCGTCTCTTTGTTACCCCTTCAAGGATGGGGTGGTCAGTCCTGGGGAAAGAAAGACCCTGGACCTCACCTCTTTTACGTAACTTCAGATTAAGCCCTGAAAAGCACTGCTCTTTGAAAGACCTGTCCTCTGGCTGGGGTTAGGCACTTAGAACTTTCTGTAAAGAAAGACAAATTAGCAACTGCGCATATACACAGTGGAATCAATGAAACCCAAAAAGAAGCTGCCACAGGACAATAAAGATTAAATGGGAAATAAAGAATGATGTCTTCAAATATTGGAAATGCTCTCGTCCAATGCAGGCTCCTTTGTATTGTTTTGCCAAAGCACACTGTAATTTTGATGTTTCATAAAAATTTAAGTAGAGATTTTCTTTCTGTGGTAGATATAAATCTGCTGGAGGAAAGGTTTTATATGTAATTCTGATTTTGTGGCACTAAGAAAACAAAGAGCAGGTGAAGATTTTACTGCAGGTAATTTTGTAAATTATTAAAGAAGAAACCTCCCACAATCATGCCATAAACACGTTCTCTATCAAAAGCTAAAATAGCCAATCAACAAGGCCTTTTTTAGATACTGTAGGACACAACACTCGAATCCTAAGCTGGAAATAAAACTGCCTATAAACATTTACTGGTGAGGTGACTCTGTGATAATAAATAGCTCTTTCAAAACTCTGCTGAAAATATCAAAATACTGAAGTGTACCTGTGACGGAATATGTAAAAGGGTGCAATCTAAAATATGCAGCACATACCAATGTGTATGCTAGGACTCTGCTGAGAACTGCAACTTTGGGATTTTAAATTATTTAAAGGGCATAATATAGTTCGTTAGAAATCTGTTTTTAAGAAAGTATGGAATGAGATGCATAATGGGTTCATTCATAAAGTTTAGGAGGTAAGTAAAAATTTTTTTTCTTATTATTTTTAAATACGACATGTATGCAGCATAAGAAAGTTCTTTCCCTGGAGTGGGAAGCAATATCTGCTCTTGGCAGTTTGCTAACTTCCACCTTTCCAAAGAAAGCAAAAGAAAATTTGGCATGAAGAAATATTGCTTGAAAGAAATGGAGAGGCTGTGTGATTGATTGGTTGGTCAACATCTTTATCTTTTGACACAAAAATTCATTGTAGTAGATTGTTTATTTCCCTCAATTTTTAGAAAGCAATAAAAGAAAATGATGTTGGAGGCTCATTTTATTGCTAGCAATAGTTTAACGCTGAGAGTATGTCCTACTTTGGTCAAGAATCTGCTGGCATCTTTTTATCAGATGAAGCCATTATGCCAATGATATAAACCCCTAGGCATCTCATAGGATTGGGGAAGAATTCTGGAGAAATCACACAAACACTGATAGAAAGAGAGGCAGGGAAAGACATAGTGACAGAAAAGACACAAAGAGGCAGGCAAGGACAAAGAGAGAATAAGTAGAGAGGCAATAGAGGCAGAGAGATCATGACAGAGACAGGAAATGCAAAACTCTTCCCAGTGAGTTACTAAGGAATTATTGTTGTTTTCAAGGTTAATTTAACAATTCTTGCCACGGCAGCACGACTTTAATGTGATTGGTGGCCTGATTCCCATTTTTTGGTTATCAGATGATTATGAATACATTTTATGGACAATTTGTTACATCAATCTGTTGCTCACCATTCATCTTTGGCTTCGTCTGCACAGCCAAAGATACTGAGAGAAAATGGAAAATGCAGAGGAGTGCATTCTGCATCCTCTGGCCACCCAGCCCCAGAATCAAGCACAGTGCTATGCAGTGGTTCACCTAAAAGTCCAGAGGCTGCAGCTTATTACTGTGAAGTCTATCTCATGCCTGGCTCACTCCCCTGGGAGTCTCATCTGAGGCTGGCAGTCGGGATGTTTGAAGAGAGTGATGCAGCTGCTTCTGTAAGGATCTCATGGAGTCCGGTGCCAGCTCTAGCCAATCTGTCGGTGGTTTGGCCCAATCTAGGGTTACACTCAAAGCATCCTAATCAGGACATTTCACCCTCATCCTTTCTTCTCATCACCATCCCAATACACAGGATAAGTCGAAAGACCAAGGAGAGCTCCTACAAGCTGCCCCATACAATATGTACAGCTGGCAGCATACTGAGAAGGAATGGCTCTTCACCCTATTGTAGATGTAGTTAGAGCCATGACAGAGAAATCCTACACAATATTCCATCTTTATGGGCATACCCTGATCCATCAATATGTTCCCTGATTCCAAGGGTCTCTCCAAAGTTAATTGAGCTCTTGATAAAATCTCAGGGTACACTGGTGCTAAGACCCCAGGTCCAGACTGTACACAGAGCAAGTGGACACAATTTCATTAGGAAAAGTCCAAGTTACTTCATGTTTCCCCTGATGACAATACTTCTTAACTCCATTCTTGACAAATTTTGCTGAAATATTGATTTTATTTGCTTTTCCTCATGCAAATTTCACTGTTTTATGAACATTTTACTTCTCTGTGGGAGAAAGAGATATTTGAAAATTTTCTCATGTTCTCAGTGAAAACAATGTGTTTTGGCCATCAACTTAATCCAAGTCATAATCACTCTCCTATTCCTCACACCCATCTTTGAATCTTGTGCTCTAGAAATTTTCCCAAAACGTAAAATTCCAGGTGAATGTGCCTCTGTCCATGCTGTTCTCTACTGGAAAGCCTGTTTCCTTGCTTTCTTAACTGCCCTTACTCATCTTTGAAGCCTTGTATTTAACTTTATTTACTTCAAATCTCTAATCCAGTCAGTTCAACCTATTTCTTCATTGCCTGGAAGTGTAGACAGTTCTACTTCCTATAGACTTCCATCCCAGAGTGAAGCTCTTGACTTTCTAATGGTCAATAAAAATGTATGAATTATGAAACAGTGAATGAAAATAGTGAAAAGGGCTTACCATACATTCCATCAAATTTGTGTGGGAAAATCATCCAGCTTTATCCATGTGACTTCAGGCATTTGTAAAATGGGACTAATAATAATATCTGCTTTTTAGGGTTCTTGTAAAAAATAAACATATGAACTGTCTGGTACATGTTACAGCTCTCCTTTCCCCCTGTGACAACATAAATGTAAGAATCTGTATTTGTGTAACAAACACTGAACATGGTCAGTACAAGTGTCTATGAACCAGGTAATCTGGCGTTTTCTAGAAATCTTCCCTGCCTCCATCTTCCCACCCATCATAGACGTTCTTTCTCATAGCTAGTGCAGTATTTGTCTAATGGGAAAAAAAAAAACTCTTGGAGATTTAGTGTTTCAAGCAACTGTAATTGGTTTTTCCATTGCCTAAAATGGTCAGTTAAGAACTAACAAAGAACTAATCATTAGTCATTTATTTCAAAGATACTTAATATTTTTAAAATTTTACTAATGTCTTGATCAGTGTGTTTATCACTTTCTATTGTGTACAGTTTGTGGAAATGTTCATTAGTTGACTAACTGTGTTTAGAATATAATAATAATGAGAAGAAATAATCAGTAATATGTGAGATGAAGCTAGAGAAGGAGTGTTTTAAAAGAACTTGAATGTTTAAAATGTTTCATTCAACAACTGAAATATCCAAACTATCTCAGAGATTTAATGGCTCATCTTATAGCTGCTGTGAAGGAAGAAATAATCTATTCATATGTGGCCCTGAATACAGAATAGTCAAGAGACAAAGCTCTGTAATATTTCAAGCATCTTTAGTTTGTGTTTTGGAAGGCAGAGAGGGCTCTTTATATTGTTCATCTAAAATAGAAACTACTGGAAATGAGAGTCTGAATAATAACAATTAATAATAAATTCTTCCGATTACAAAGCAGCTTTCATCCCAACATCCTTAGGATTTTAGTATTTTTCCCAAAGGTGCTGTTTAACGTTCCTCTCATGCAACTGACTTGCAGCATACCAACATGGTGAATTGAAGGCAAAATACCATTTAACACTGAAAGATTGAGCTGCTGCAGCAAGACCAAACACAAAGCTCATTCTAGTAAACTCTGCTGATTTTTCTTTAAAAAATATTCTTTGAGAAGTTAACATAGCTAGTCAAATCTTTTAGCTTTTTCACACTTGGACTTGCCCTTTGTGTTGCTATGATAGGTCAAATGAGTTCCTTTTTATGCACAATCATGGCCCTTCTTTTTGCTGGCCCACTGGGAATATACTAATCATTTTTTAATAGTCCATTAGGTGTAGTTGTATCCTGTTGCAACCAGGTCTCTATTAATTTCAAAGTCTTTAGCTTTATGCAGCATATCCAATAACACATTTTTCCATCTGCTTATGGGAAGAGTGAGTTGGAAGTAATGGTCAAATAGTGCTTTGTAGGTTTTCATTAGATCATATGCTTTTTTGGGGAGAGGGGTTGGAGGGCAGTATCCTAAAACACAGGAGTTAACTATACAGGACATAATAAGATCATTATACTAAGTAAATGCTAGTAGATTATTCAAAGCATAGTTGCTAGTCCACCATCTATGTAACAGATACAAAGTATGAATAAATAGACATGCATTGCATTCCTGTTTGAACCTCAATAAACCTGTTTCTAATAAATAACAGTCTTGCTACATCTAGACAGCTCCCTTTTTCTGAAATCAGACACCTCGCTTGAATAATGCCTGATATTTACAAATGGGCATGGTATGTATTAACTTTGGGCACGGTAGTAACAATTTGGTACTAAAAAGAATTGGGGATTATTAAACATCACCACACCTAGCATATTATCTTGAGTCATTGTCACAATAAGAGGCAAAGATTGTTTTCAAATTTTGAGATAAAAAACCTGAACTTCAGAGCAGCAAATGATGCAAGTGACTGAATTATATGCCCCAAATTATTCAATTAATAATATTAAGTCAAGTTGAAATTTTACTTTTAATTCAAGGAATTTCTTGAAAGTGGTGTAATCTGAAAGAAATAAAATTTAAACTACAGCTCATATGTTAGCATACTTTTGATTAGAGTCTTACTGTACAACAACTAGTCCCAAATGGCAGTGATTATGTCTATCATATTTATCATTGTATCCACAGTGTCTATGCAGTGTCTGGTACAGATTAAGAGAATAAATACACATAGAATAATCGAATGAATGAAAGCCATCCTTCATGGACATGCCTGTCACCTTATAAATGACCACGCATGTCTGTGTTTTCTTAGTTGAGTTATGCCTTGATTTTATTGTATAGGGAGAAATAAAGCTCATTTGTTATGGTAGAAATATCCAAACAAATCAGTCTTCATAAATTATATGGAATATCGTTGCTCTCTTTGAGAATGCTCAACATGTTTGTAATGAATTGCACACTTGTACAGTTTTGATTTCATGGATTCAAGAGATACCGCTGTTACTATGCTGGGTGGTGGATACATAAAGATGAATAGGATAGTGACCCCGTGCTCAGCAAATGGCACAGCATAGTGGAAAACAACTGGGTGTTGGCATCAGACAAAAAAGCGCTTACAGCACCAGGGCCTTGGGTGTGTTACTTACTTTATTTATTCTCGGCTTTCTCATTCTCTTATTGTCTGTTGTGTTTTCAATTCCTATGTTTTAGAGGTGCCTCTAGTAAATAGCATGTTTCTGCATTTTGTTTTAGTCTAGTATCGTAATAGTTGTCTTTTATTTGAAGAGTTTGGGTCATTTATGTTGATGTATTTTCTACTTTTATGCCTCTTTTTGGCCCTCTTTTTCTCTTACTTTACCCCCACTCCTTTTCTGCCTTATTTTGTCTTGGATGTGTTTCCAACACTCATCTCCCCATCCCCTATTTACCTTCATTGGAAATTGTATGCCTCATACTTGTTCCTTTGGTGATTACATAAATTTTTTAACGTACACTTAACTAAGCCTAAAGTTACTCATACTTTATTCATTACTCATGCAGTAAAGTAACTATAGAAAGCTTAAACTCTATCAACTCCTCAACTGTGCTGGTTAGTTTTATACTAAAATTTGAGTGGGTTCCCAGGTGCCCAAATCAAAACATCATTTCCGGGTGTATTACTGAGGATTTCTGGATGAGATTCGCAGTTAGGCAGGTGGATTTAAGTAAGTCCATTGCTGATTGCCTTCTCCAGTGGGAGTGTCCATCAGCCAATCTGTCCAGGGCCTGAGTAGAACAAAAAGGGGAGAAAGGAAAAATTCAGTCCTTTATGCCTTTGAGCACTGCTCGAGTTGGGAACCTCACCTCATTTTCCCTGTCTCCAGACTGTGATTGATACCATTGACTTCTCTGATTCTCAGGTCTTCCAATTCAGACCAGAGGACATAACTGCCTTTCCTGAGTTTCTACTCTGCAGATGGCAGATCATGGGGCTTTTCAGCCTCCAGCATAATATCATGAAGATAATTCTTCATTAACATAATATAATATAACATAATATAATATAATATAACCTGTTTGCTCTGTTTCTTGGAAGAACTCTAATTAGTACCATAACTTACCTGCTTTGTTTTGAAATATTTCAGACCTCGCTTATTTCTTCATGCCCTCATTTTCAGCCATTACCATTATTTTATATAGGATTCTATTAGTCTGGGCACTCAGAAAGCAGAGCCCAAGTCAAGATTTACAGGCAAGTAGTTTATCAGGGAATATTATTACCTGAGGAATGCTAGAGTGAATAGGCAGGGAAGGTGAGCCTGGGCAAAGATTGTTTAACCCCAGTAGAAGTGATCAGGGTGCAGTTTGGACTACAGGGTTAGCCTTATCAAATGACTTTGGGGTGGAAGCATTATTCATTGGCTCCCACTTCCCATTGATTAAAAATTCCACTAATATTTGTAGTTGTGCATTGAGCAAGTGTGAGAATCCCCAGGAAGGGAAGGAGGGGCTCAGCGTGTCAGCCTACAGCTGCGTGAAGCTGATTGGAGTCTTGTGTGCAGTGGTCTGGTGCAGCTGTGGCTGGAATCAAAGGTGTGGCCAGGAGAATCTGAAGAGGCCCACAAGATGTGCCAACAAGGGGCTTGGGATGTAGTTCAGTTGGTACAGTGCTTGCCTACCATGCACATTAAACTCTGAGTTTCATTCTTAAGACCATGCCCCAAGCTCAGTTCAACAGCCAGTATGTATTTATACAGTTCTTACAAGGGGTGATCAAAATCTAAGGTGAATGTTTTAATTTAAAAAAATATTTATTACAGTAAAAGACACATTGCCATTAATTCCCCCTGAAAATAGTCTCCCTCACTTTGAATATATCCCATTCCTTTGCTACTTTCTGAAGCAGTTCTGGAAGTCTTTTTCATGAATATCTGTATGAGTGTGATCAAAAATACAGTGAATGTTGGTGCCGAGTGCCGAGTGAAAAAGGCAGGCTTGTGAAAAGTTCAGGATGCATCGTCATCCACTTTATTCCCTGGATCTGCCACGGGAAGACCCCTGGCTCTTTTCCAGAGTCAAAATGACCGAGAAAGGGAAATGTTTTGAACCAATTTACCTTATTAATTAATTTATTCCTTACGAATGACAGTAGGTAGTTACTACAGTACAACTGAAAACACAAAAGGGGGCTTCAGAGCTGCTTCAGAAAGTGGCAAGAACGGAGAGATAAGTGTGTTCAAAGTGAGGGAGTGTATTTTGAGGCAGATTAATGACAGTGTGTCTTTTACTGTAATAAAATTTTTTAACTTAAACATTTATCATATTTTTATTATACAATACTTACATATTTACTAATAACATTTTTAACATCTCTTCTTGATCCTTGAATTACTTTCCTTTAAAATTTCCAGCCTTGATGAAGAACTGACTTTTCTTTTAAAATGTCCAGAATCGATGAAGTAACATTGACGATCAGATATGGGAAGGCCCAAATATCCCAAATAAGAAGTTATAAAGTTATCACACCTAGACAAAATATTTGATCTGATCAATTGCAATCTGATCTGTTGCAATTTCCCCTAGTGAAAGTCTATTTTGTGGTTAAAATTTCAGATTTTGTTTTTCTGAGAAAATCTGTGTCTTCTCCTATCTCTAGTTCTGAAAAGATTTTGTCCATATTTCAACACAAATACAATTTATAGTGAAATGTACTTTTGGGCTAGGGATGATAGAACCCTTGCCTAGTGTATGAAAAACTCTGTTTGATCCCCAGCACTTCAGTGAATGAATGGATGAATGAATGATTAGGTAAATATGAGAATTATTTTCTCTCAAAACACTTAGGATATTATTCTACTGGTAACGTGCAGAAATTAGCTTTTGGTTAAGTTGGTTTGGTTCTTTGTAGATAATTTGTCATTGTTCTCTGACCACGTTCAAGTTCTTTTTTCATACATCATACCTGATAGTTTCACTTTGCTTTATCCAGACATAATATCCTTGTGATTTTCTATTGGGAAATTTGGGGGTCTCTTGGATCTGATTACTAGCTTTGCTCCCTCAACTCTGGAAATCTTCCTGCTTTTTGTGTTTGAACATTGCCTTTTTCCTATTTTCCCTTTTAATTCCAGCACAAATTTTGTTGTCTCATTTCTATTTCTGTCAGTCTGTGTCCACATTTTCTGCTTCTTGGTCCCTCTGAAGTGCACTCTTGATAGTTATTTTCAATTTATCTTCTAGTTCACTAATTCTCTCTTCAGTGGTTATCCAGTCTACTGATTCCTTTAACCCAAATAATTATATTTTTAATTTATAAGCGTCGTACTTTGATTTCTTTTCCAACCTGTGTGGTCATCCCTCATACTCGTTCATTCAGAGATCATATTTTCAAACTTTCATTTTTGTTTGAACAGATCAATTTTATTCATTCTATATTAAGTATATGGCCATCACTTTCTGAAATCCTTTTATATATTTGATTTGTGTTTTTTCTCCTGATTCTCATTTATAGTCTCTTGCCTTTAGAATATTTTGTAATTTTCCTCCACAGTGGGTGGCATATATTCCTTATACCTCACACATTCTGTTCTGCTGTCCAAGGGCTGAGTTAAATTTTAATTCCTTTAGACAAGATTTATGTTTCTTCTGGCAGTTACCTGTTGGCACTACCAACCCTGAAATGTTATATTAAATTAAATTATCCACTTTTGGATTTTATGGCCATATAGAAAACACAAATTTAGTCACTAACCTGTATTTGGGCCAGCTGCATTTACAAACTCTCAGGAGAAATTTTTATTTCATCTACCCAGAATCAAGATTATGGCATAAAAATCTTTTTACTGGTCCCTGACTACACAGTATATTTTATTTCAAGTTTACTCTAACATTGAAGGTAGAGATCTTTGAAATTCTATTCAATGCAGATATCTTCTACTAGACTCTCTGCCTTGAACCACTTTAGATTTTATCTGTGTGCTGCAAACCAAAAATATAGCTCTTATAATATTAGAAACAGTTCTTGGCTCCCATTTTCCCTTTAAATTTATCTTTTACCCATTTTAATAATTTAAACTCAATTTAGGTACCCGTTTCACCTCTTTCTTCTTTCTTTCTTTCTATTGGTTGTTATTCTTTCCTTCCCTGCTTTTACTATGCTTTCCTTCTCCTGCTTAAAGAGATGGAGAGAATAAACTGTCAATAATTTACACTTGATGATAGATTTATTTATTATATTTTTATGTAATTTTAATCTTTCAGTCACTTACCTTTACATATTTTTTTTCTGTTACATAAAAAAAGGAGGACTTTCTCCCCTTTTGTTTGCTGACATTTGAAATCTTTTTAATAGGTGACAAATTGCTTTTGGGCATAAACACTACCGAATCTCATTTTCTGCCAGTCTATGCTGATGGCAAATGTAATTTAATATTTAGCTATAATAGTAGCTGCCTTCAGTTGAATACTTGGTATTTGCCAGGTAGCATGTTAAGTGCTTTCCTTGCATGGTTTCAAAACTCCATAGCCACCAGGTAAGGTAAATATTACATTGCCTTTATCAGTAAGGAAAACTAAGGCTCCTTTGGTTGAAGCAATTTATGCAAGTTTATAGAGAAGTTCTCCCTCTCTCTCTACTTGTCTGGTTCCCAAATCTGCTTATTTTTTCACTGTCCTACACAATCTCTCTTGAGTCATTAGAATTACAAAACATGTAGTTCCAGCCAGCACTCAGGAGACTGAGGCAGGCAGATCCCTGTGAGTTCAAGGCCAGCCTGAATTACATAGTGAGTCCTTGTCTCAAAAAAAAAAAAAGTAAAGAATTGGAAAAATTGGCTCATGACCTCTCTCCTAGGCTACTAATCCATGGGGGTGGGGGAGGCCTGGCTGTAATTGTGATTGTCAGAGACTCATTTCCTGGGTCTTGAAATGGGGACATTGGTCATCTATTTTTGTACTTGTACACATTTCTTCCAACACCCAGAGACTGTTCCCAGACTTCTCTAACCCAATTTTTACCTTTCTTTTCCAAAAGGGTCATTGAATCATAATTTTATTTTCTAGAGCATTTGATATTTTTTTCCATTTGTGTTGATGACACAATCAGACCGTAATTGGCTCCTTTACTGACATTCTAGAATACATCCCTAATGCCTCATCCATTTTGAGCTCTGGTAATAAAGTTTCTGACTATAAAGTATGCAGTTTGAGCATAACCTTCTCATTAATAGAGATATTACTCTCTTTTCCTAGCAAAACCCTTCTTGGATGAATGCCAAGATGGCCCAGCCTTATGCTGGAATTTGCCTGTTCACTCCAGGGTGGTTCTCAAACTCAGTCATGTTCTTATGTGGACAATATCCTGCCTTGGTATCCCTAGTTAAGTTGGATGTTAGGTAGGTATATGAGAAAGTCAATTAAAAACTTTTAATTCCTAAGATAAGCTATTATTAGTCAAGCTACCATAATTATAAAGGAATTTATTGCCAAGAACAAGTTTAAATAAAGAGCAGAAATTGTGTCTTGCATGCATAGTTTGTATAAATACAGTCTTCAGCTGTGTGAATATTAACATCTGTATAATATAAAGCGCTGTGAAGTTGCAATTCCCGTGCTTTCAATGAGCAAAATAATATTTTCTAAGCTGCTTACCTGAGTGGCTGTTTCCTATGTTCTCCCTCAGAAAGACTTACAGAAGGATGAAACGTGGGAAAGCCTGGCATTGGGTAACCGGAGAGGATTCCTGGGGTGGCCAACTGGGCACCATCATTTCCATATCCTGAAGAGGCACCTTGGCCTATCTCTCAGGGCAGGCGACGGTTACCCCAAATGGCAAATCTGGTTCTTCACAGCTTTGGCTGCCCAAGAAAGATTAATGATATATCACATCCACATTCAGAGCTGGGGATTTGAATAATTAGGTTGTAGTTGTCACCTTCAGAGAAATATGACAGCAAATCACAACAAAGTGCGGGATAAGTTCATTGCAAAACTGTGGACAAAGACTCCTGAAAGGGCAGAAGGCATTAGCGATTATACCTTTCCTGAGGTTTTAGGGAGGGGTAATGTGGATTATTGTGAGTAAAAATCTGCCACAACACTAAAATAAAATCGGTTGCTCTATGGATATTGTACAAATCTGGTGCTGCATGTAGAAATAAACTCTCACCAACTTTCCCTAGCTTCAGTGTGGGGAAAACAAGGCAAGCAAAATCAACTACAATGCAAAACGGTGAAAATCCAACCCAGACAAGTGCTTGGAGTCGATTGAAAAACTCGGATTTCTGACTCGATTCTTTGGCCTCCAGCCCACAGGGTTCTCACATCCAGCACTATCTGCATAAAGAAGTTGAAACCTGACACCCCTGCTCCCACACACTCATTGAGGAACTGCAAGGGGAAGCCAGGCAGCACTGGCGTCTTTGTTGGTGCGCTCTCTTTTTTGAGTTTCAGGAGGCGGCTCGGCTCCTCTCATTAAGGTGGCATCCACCCACCTCCAGGAAATAAGGAAGCCCGGGCTGCTTGCACTCCTTCCCGGCGGCTGTCTCTTCCTTTCCCTTCTCTTTCTCAGTTAGTTCAGCAAAGGTACTGTGAACCCTTTCTCCACTGCCAGATGTCCCCAATTTGGTGATCAGATGAGCGATTCTCCATTCAAGTGTCTGGCAGGAAATACATGAGGCTGGACTTGGTGGGAAGTCTGTTAAAAAAAAAAAAAAGCTTTCCTTAATGTGGGGATTGTTCAAAGAGGAATGGAAGCTGTTAATATGGGTCCATTCTAAGAGGATGCATTTGCATGGCCCAGACAGTGTTGCTGATGTGGACTGTCACCACCCTGGTGTTGGGACTCAGGTGGCTTCCTGCCCTCCCTTAGGTGAAATTGACACAGCCTCTTGCTTTTTTGGCTAGAGGAGACCTGGAACAGGAAAGGACAGTCCTGGATGCAAATGAAGGTCCACTTATGTCATATTTATTTTCAGAGGGCTCCTTGAGACAGTGCAGTGCTTGTCTTGAGAGTCCTGGTGTCTTCTTTCATCGAGGGCTGGGGGTTTGGATGAAGTTGAAAGCTTCCTGAGTTTTGATGTGGTGTTGAAACAGAAGCTTTGATGCTTCCAACTGCTGGCTGCAGAGGAAATGCAGGGCTTACAGCTTATCAGCTGATGTACAGAGCATGTAATATCCAGAGCCCTTCCCTTTGGAGCAGACACACGACGGCTCGCGTAGATTCTGTGATGTCAAGGGGCAAACAAAATATGTTACACAGAGGACTCCAAAGAGCTGGTCCGGACTGCTGTACCAATGCAAAATCAGGGTGACTCAAAGCATCAGAAATTCACTGCTTTGGGTCTCTGGAGGCTGGAAGGCTAAGATCAAGGTGCCATCGGGGCTTGCCCCCTCGGAATGCAGCACCTGGGGGATTCTCCCTTTCTTCTTCCAGCTGCTGTTGATTTAATGGTGATCTTTAGCTGACCTTGGTTTGTAAACGTATCATTCCAGTTCTCCTTATCCACATGGCTTTCTCCCGGTCTTGATATTGTCTTCCCTCTACATGTGTCTGTCTTTGTATCCAAGTCCCCCTTTTTATAAGGACACTGGTCACACTAGACAAGGGTGCCATCTGATGACCCAACTTTAACTTAATTACCCTAGTGAAGACTTTATTATCAAATAAGGTCAAATTTGGGTATTGAGGGCTAGGACTTCAACTGTGTTTCTGTTGTTGTTGTTGTTGTTTTTGTTTGGTTTTGGAGAATCCAATTTATTCCACAAAAACTGACTAGTGTTACCTCTGAGGACTCAGTCTCTGAGCCATCTTTGTGTTCCCCAAGCTGACATTAAATATTCTGCCCATGAATTTCTTTAGTACTTGGTACTTGTTCCTTTGGCAGGACTTTACCTACTGTGGTGTCTGTTCAGTTCTCTTCCTCAACAAATGGGGAACTTCTTGAAGCCAACAGCTCTGCTCAAAGCCCCTAGCAGTTATCATTGTGCCAAGCAGGCAGGTGATCAGTCAGGGAACCCTCAGGGGACTCATATGAGCAGGATATGAAGTGGTAAAAAAAGTTTCAACTCCTGTGATTTGCAAAATGCTCAGCATTTCCAGAGATAGTTCCTGCAAAATAAGGAAACAACTTTTTGATTTATTATATAGATTATTTGATCTAACAATGACCAAGTGGCCACATTTGGTTTAGTCAAGAAAATTTGCAATGAGTCAAAATCAAATCTGAGAAGTGAGAGAGGTAGTTTGAACCCTTTCGAGGCTTTTTGTAGAAGGTGGATTGGACAGAGCCCTGGGACAAGTGCTGTGTCATGACAGGGTGTGTGGGAGTGAGTGCTGTTGAGGTGAAGAGAGCCCAGCCAGCGTAGTCCAAGCAGCTGGCTTCTATTCCTGAACCAGCGGGGATTCACTGTGACTTCCGGCAAATCCCTTACCTTCTAATGCCCTTTTAAGTGAGCTTTAAAATAAAGACAGTGTTTAACTGTAACTGTGTAAACATGGGAAATGTGATGAGAGCTCATTTTTAGGGTAAGTGTTTAAGGAGATTTTCATAAAAGCGGCTGCGTACTTTACACACTGTAAACATTACAAACTGGCAAACTGGTCATGTTAACAAAGCAAAAAAAGAGATAAACTCATTTGAATGCGAATATTTAACTTCAGTAAGTTTAGATGCAAACGTCTCTTTTCTCTGGTAAATCAAACCAGATGCATAAAAGGGAAACTATTTTATAAAAGAAAAATAAGAAATTATGATTCATCCCAAACTTTCCTTTTTCCCATGATGCAATGTTGGTCTCTACAGAGTTAACTGGAAAGCCAAACCTTGGGGGGAGGTTGGATGTGAACCAAAATAGCAGAAGTGGAGAGTTAAGGATATTGAGTTGACTTCACCGGTCCCTGGAGGACATCAACCTAGAAGACACAAGTGGAGCCTCCATTCTATTATCTGCCTATATTTCAGAGGAAAGCAGGTGGAGTAGTTCCAGCCTTCAAGCTTGCATTCATGAAGCCCCATGCTTTTGTTCCCAGCCCCATCACCCAACACCCTGAAGCTGCCAGTTGGTACAGGCACACTAACAGCGTTCATGTGAAGTAGAAATGTACCTTATAGACATAGAGACAGCTGGGAAGGATGCTCTTTTCCCTTGGACCATCAGTTCTAAAGGAAGGGAAATACATGGATTTTTGAGCAGTGTCTGAATTATGAGTCCAGTCTATTGATCTGTATGTCCACATGGAGATACTGACCAACGCCATTTTCTCTGCAATGTGTTAAGCGGTGTGGGCTATTCAAAGAAGGTGAGGGAGGAAAGTATGCAGTGCTGTCTCTGCTGCCAAGATGTTTATGGTTTGGTTGGCAAGGCCAACTGTAATAGAAACAACTGGAGGATAATATGGAAAGGTAAATTGTGTGATAAATTATGAGGGAATAATAAATGTAGCTGGCTATGAAAGGAGAGACTTTTAGGGATAGTAGTAGTCAAGAAAATTATACAGAATATAAGACTTCAAGAGAATATTGAGATTTAAATTGGCAGAAAGGAAGGATAGGCTGGAATGGTGCCTATGTGTCTCTGCAAAGTTCTCTCTCTCTGTCTATGGCAGACACTGTTAATCAATCACCCTACAGCAGATTTTTCTTTCCTCAGAAGACTGTTCACATTCAGCTTTCCTTTATTCACTTCAATATTTGCCTTAGTTCCTCACTGGACTACAGACTCCTCTAGTGTACAGGTCAGGCTTTGCTTATCTCTGTTCCTACGGAGCCTGGCACAGAGACGAGGCGCACCATGACAACCACAGAAGTGCACTGCTGGATCTTGCTTCAAGAAAGAACTTCCTATTTGGCCTTCAGGAATACAGTTAGCAGAGAGTCTGCAGCTGCAGGGCCACAGGGATCTGCTGCTGTGGTGTCTGAGGCAACCCCATGCTCCTTAGGCAGCCCCCAGCCACTGAGTGAGCACTGTGGGGGAATTAAGGTTACCATTTCTGCATGCTTGGCCCTGCCCACTTTGTTGGCTTGGTGGAGTAGTCCTGAGCTCTGCACTGTAGTCTGAGACTCTTCTGGTCCAGTTCTGCTTCCTCCTCTTTATAAAAGTCCACAGGCAGGGTTATCTTTGAGTCCATCTCTTGCATTCGTGACTTCATTTCAGTGTGTGCTTCCAGCCGGACTGGTTATGAACTCAACCAAGTTCATGACATTGAATTGAGTTGCTAATAAGTCCTCACTGGATCATCCATTCTGTGTTGCCTACTTCCAGGCTGGTCCTTCATTTGTGCATTCTATAAACATTTTGAGTACTGATAAAGTTGTGGGCTCTGAGGTGTTGGGAATTCAAAGGCGAATAAGACTAATCCTCATCTTCAAGACAGATGCTGAGACATGCATGTGGAAACTGAGACTGAGCAACTTGTTCAGAGCAATCTAGCAAGTAACCAGATAAGTTGTGAATGAAATAAAAGTGTTTTGGTTCTAAAGTATGAAACTTTTCTAGGTCCCTTCTTTGCTCTGTAACATATGGAGAAACCCTATGCAGTTCAATGTACTAGTGTTCACTTTAGTTTTGTGGTGCAGTATTCCTGGAGAGAATTCTTTGGAATGCTAATCCCTAATGCGTACTTCATTGAATATCATGTTAAATATATTAAAGCAGGTTTATTATGAGAGTTTGGGAGAATCTTTTAGATGCTAAGGTACACTGTGTATGTGCAAGAGCAGGTGGAGTAGCTAAGATTTTCCAAACTTGCATCGCTTGGAAACTGTTTTATGGAACACCTTGGAGGAATGCTATTCTATTCAGCTACATCAAATGATGGCACATTATTTCCTCCATTCAATACCCATGCAGCACTCTGTGTACTCTTCCCTGAAATTCCTGTAAGGAGCCTCATTATTAACTTTCTTTCGATGAGGAACTCGAGGCACAGAAGGTTAAGTCATTTTCTCTAAGCTATCGGAAAGGGCAGTGGAGCCAAGGTGAGCAGCACTGCCTTGCAGTCTCTTGTCTCCCAGTGGCTTTGATGTGTCTCTGAGACCTATTAGTTTGCCCTTTAATTCACTAAAGATATAGAAAAATGCACATGGAAAAACGAACACTGCTTTACTCATCCACCTGGGCCCTGGGTTTTGTGCAGTTTGGGAAGACATGTAAAAAGACCCCAAAAGAAGGTCTGCTTGGGTGATGTCTAGTGGAGGGATGAGCTGGCCAGGCATTAATGCTGCCATCTGGCCCACTGATGGGGCTCTGTGGAGGGCGTATCTAGGGACTGTGCTTTCTCTTCCCCGACAATCCTTCGCCTCCCTTGCTCGTCCTCTCTTTTTCCAAAAGCCTAAGCACCTTGTCTCCTACACCCCAAACACAACCAAAGCTAGAAGTTGACGGACAGAGTAAGAGCAAGGGCTTTATGGTCAAAACACCTGCATCTAGATCTGCCCATTGTTCCAGTTGCTTCATCCTTCTAAGACCTAGTTTTCACCTGATTAACGTGATATGAAAAATGTCTGCATCCTATGATTATTGGGGCAATTCAAGAAAACAGTGTATACAATGTGCTTACTACCTGGTGTATACTTACTAAATAGTCTGGACTCTGAAATGTTATCTTCTTATCTATTTTTGAAATCAAATAGTGACCTCCTAAACTGAGTGTCCTTCTAAATGTGAAGGAGAGAAACTGAATTTCAGGCACCATCCAACGAGTAGGAAGAAGAGAAAGCACTTTGAAAGGGGGATGGCGGCTTATGGACCTTCTTCCAAAGTCCCCTAGATGGATGATTGCTCTACGGAACTCTCGCCTGCACGAGTGACTCCAGCTTTAGATTGTTTTGCAGTGACCACAGCTACCCTGGTTCCAGGTGATCTTCATGTGCTTTCTGGCGACTGGCCTGCATTTTCTACTGTCACCTCAATATCTGGCTGGTAATTTGAATCTTTGAAGAAGCAGACAATGAGGGTTTTAGTTGGCTCTGCTGTCTATTCTGTGGCTCTATTTGCCTCTTGCCCAGAGATTGAGCATTTGTGTCTATGGGGATATGATCGATTACTGCATTGTATGGTGGAAATGAAAAGGAAACATTCTTTCTTTCCTCTCCAGCTCTGCCTGGCATTGGCCGCAGCCCTTGCTTAGGAAACGGCCACGCCGGAGTGGTCACATGGCTCGAGCGCATGAACAGGGCGACTGTAATTGCGCACTTATCTCTGAGACAGAAAATAAATGAAGTTACTATCTAATTTATTCGGATGGTGCTCAGAATGCAGCATTCCATGTACTGATTTGATTTCCGGGAACTAGAGAGTAACTATGAATGCTTTGTTAGGAAAATTACTTCAGTGTGGAACGAAGGAGCCTTTTCTCCAACCACAGTAACTAATAGCTCAAGATATAAGATAAAAATAACGTATTTTGTAATTAATATTTTAATTTACTAAGAAGGGAGCTAAATGGTGACTAGACTTCTCTTCCCCTTGATAATAATGAACCCAGGCAATTTCAAACGAAGAAGAGCAGCCAGGAACTTAATACCTTTGATTAAGAACATGTTTCCACAGTGGCTATTATGGTCCCATTTAAAACAGCAAAACAAAACTCAAGCTTATTTTATTTTGGAACTGCAGGGGGTCTTATGGCATCAAAAGAAGACCAGAAAATGTTTAAGGATAATTAAAGGCAATTTGCGTCCTCAGCCTTTTCGCTCCTCCTTTTCCCTCTTCCCCTCCTGCTCCCCACAATACTTGCTAATTGCCACTTCAGTGACCCGAGGATTTTTTTTTTCCCGAAGTAACTTGCCTATTTGGCTGTTGCTCACACTTATAATTGACTGCATAAATCAATGAATCTCCATTAGTTGATTTAAAAAAAGCAAGCAGACTGTGAGTTACTCCCTGTCTTGTCATGCTGGCTAGTTAGGTATTAAGAAAGCTAAAGGCAAGAAACTAAGGAAACTGAGCACTGGCTGTGTACTAGGCACTTCATGCATGTGAATTCATTTCATCTTGAAAAGATTGCCACAAGGGCTCAGTGATAGAAGTGGAAGCAGAAGCAGCTCGCTAAGTGTCCCCTGCTTAGGCTGAGATTAGAAATCTAAGCTTTGTTTTCTATTTTATTCATTTTCCTTATGCTTTCTCTATTCATGTTGAAACTTTTCATATAGAATTTCCCCTCTTTCCTTTAATTTGAATACCCCTGGCATGTATTTCTGCTCACAACACTTAGGTTGCAAAAGTGAACTTGGCAACTCTCAGGAAAAGCATTGTGAAAAGTCATTCAGAGCAGCTTCCCCCAGGGACTGAGAGAACTCAGTCACCTCTGGGAAATTTTTAGCAAAAGATTTAAACTAGCAGAGCCCAGGGTAGGAACTGAGCTCATGGAATGCAGTGTTTTAATTCAACACTACGTTTTCAACCTGATAATCGATAATGGAGGGAATTGCCTCCTCCGAGAAAGCAACCTCCAAGGAAAGGGAGTGACCTAGAAACCTTGCATCCCAGACTTTACACAGGATTTCTTAAACTCAGGTAAAGAGAGTGGATCAAAATGTTGCATGCTGAGCAAGTGTGGGAAAAACGTGGCAAAATTCAGTAGAGGATGAAGTCATGTGTGACAACAGCAAAACTCACAAGGCCGTGATGTTTCAAATAGGGCAATTTGCTGCTGGTGGGGGAAGGGGCAGCACAGGAGAAAGGGCCCGAAGAACAATGACTGTTGTGCATTAGTTCTTTGCTAGACAGAACATAGGAAAAAAGAAAAAAAATTCAGCGTGATGGAATATTAAGCTTCCTTAAAGAAGTAAGAAGTTTGATTCTCCTTCTGAATTTATTTTTCATCCAATGCCTCACCCCTCCCCAACACACAACCCACATGCTCCCAACCAACCTGAGCCCAGAGCTTCCATGTTCAGGTCTTCCTCCTTCCCTTCTTCCCCTCCCCTCCCTTCTTTCCTCTTCTCTTTCCTCCTCTGCCTCCTCCTGCCCTGCCTTCTGGGTATTCTCTAACCCCTGGTCCATCGCCAATGCTTCTCCTTTCTCGGTTGGATCCAGCCACACTGGCCACCACCTTATGCCCCTCTAGTATGGGTGTCCTCAGTCCAGGACATTTCCCCTGGATCTCTCCAACTCCTTTAGCATTTAGTTTCTGCTCCTCTGTCAGGTGACTAATTAGATGTTTCTTGTTTTGTTCTAAGACATATTTTATATTTTTAATAGAATATACAACCCTAATTGAAAGTCATGTGTGTAATTCCTGTTTTAATACTCATCTTCTCTCTGCAGATCATAAGAGTCCTGATAATAGAGGCTATAATTATCTTGTTTAGCATTATATAGTAGTTCTGAGCTGTAGCCAGTCCTCGAAAAATAATTGTAAGAATGAATGTGTGATTAGTCCTGGGGTTTCAAAAATGGGATGAATACTTGGGTGCTGGAAGCAACTAAAGTGAAACCCATATCTCAATACTGAGACTGAAATAGGGATAGGATTCTAAATGCTCAAAGTAGGAATTTGGATATTGAACATACACTAAGGGATGAGGAGAGATAGAAAACAAGCAATGATGACTGGGATTTAGGCGGAAAGTAAAGACCAAAATGTACCTGGTATCATTATGTACAGGTAACAGAAAGGGACTGGTAGGCAGAATCGGTTTAATGGTACATTATTAAAAGTCCCTAGTATCAAAAATTCTATTCATGGGCTGGGGATTTAGCTCAGTGGTTCTGGCGCCTGCCTTGCAAGCGCAAGGTCCCAAGTTCAATCCCCGGTACCAAAAAAAAAAAAAAAAAATTCTATTCAGGGCAACCTTGTTAGTGAAGTGATTCTTTACCTTCTGAGAAAGACTGGGGACATGGACTCAGCACTATCTGTACACACACACAGAATGCCAGGTTCTCCATCCTTTTGGGTTTCTCTGATATCTGAGATTCTCTGCGACACTTGCTTCCCTGATGTGCCCTTTTTATGTAACACCAGGGGCCTCTATCATCACATAGATTTACTTTTTCATTTCTTTGTTTAGATTAAAAGCTTATTTTCTTTTTTTCCAGCACTAGGGATTGAACCCAGGGCATTGTCTATATTAGGCAAAGTGTTTTACCACTGAACTATGTCCCTGGTTTAAAAAAATTTTTTTAAACTTGCAATCCTCCTGCCTCAGCCTCCCAAGTAGGTGGGATTGTGGCACGGACCACCATGCCCAGCTACAAGCTTCTTAGTGAGAGGCATTTTCTTACTTGCCCATAAAGTTCTATGATTAGTTCAATGTCTAGCGTTACATTCTTGAGAAATGTTTACTTGAGAATTCATTTTACCAAGTAAATACATTGGTTGGAAAATAGTTAAATGTATATGGATGCAATTGGTGCTTAGCAGAGTAGGCTATATAGTTGAGACAATACACTTTTGTTGTTTGATCAATTTCAGTCGTAGGTTCTTTGGTAGATTGATTATAAAAACAGCGATAGTTGTTCAGATTTCCCCGTATTTGTGTTCTCTGCAATGTGATTTTACAACATTTGCCCTCAAAAGATGGGCTCTCTTTACCCAATCTTTAAATCTTGGCTGGCCCTAGGATTTGTTGTGGTGGTGAACCTATGGCACATGTGCAACACAAGGCTCTTTTTTGTTTTTTAATCACTGAAGGCTCTAAAATGTTCATCACTGGTGGCACATAGAATGTGATAGAAATGATAGCATGCCAGTTCTAAACTCAGACCTTTGAAATTCTGCTCTATTTTTTTGTGAACGTGTCTGGACAGCCCTTCTACTTGAGGTCACTCTAGACCAACCAGTTCCCAGCTGACTTGCCAGGTGACAATCTGCATGGATTGAGCCCAGCTGAGACTGGCACTGCCCAGCTATGCCCAGCTCAACTTGCTGACCTGCAGAATTATAAGCTAAATAAATGTTGTTTTAAGCCATTGCATTTTGGGATTATTATCTAGTAAAAGTTAATTGACACTGATGTGTAACTTAGGGTTTACTAAGGTAAAGTAACTGATAGAATATTTTTCCAAGAAGGAGGGTGATAAAATTTGATCTAAGTGTAGGTCATTCTTTGGAAGGAGACTCTTAGGTGGAACCTAAGATAACCTGAATGGATTGGAAAGTCACAAAGGAAAACATCTTCTTTAGGGAACAAATGGTGGTTAATAGACTCCATGAGGAATTTTGTGAAAATCATAAACTTCCACTGAATTGGAGGTAATTTCAGAGGGCAAACGAACCATGAAGGAGAGATCACTCGATACACAACCCAAAGCAAGCTGTGCCATATGCAGTGGGAGGAGCCTGTATGGGTGAGTGATCAATTGAAGTCCATCAGTATTTGAGAAGAATAAACATCATAAGCAAAAAACTGTAAGCCACATGATAAAAGATCAGTATTGATCTTAAGAACAAAGAATTGAGAAACACTGCCTATAGGGATGAAGAATGTAAATGGACTTTCTATTGCAGAAAGTGGCTGTCTGAGTTTACTTTCTCCTACCACCCTTTTTCATTTTAAGAAAGTCAGTGAGCCTCTGGTTCTTGAAGTGCTAAGTGGGTTCTATATAACTGCTTCAAACAGAGTGTCAAATCAGATAATGGGCAGGATGTCATTTAGTTAATTGTAGAAGGCTAGAACAATGACTCTTCTTATCTAAGGTTGGTATTAGAAACCACAACCAGGTAATTTTTGATCACCAGCTCATGGACAGTTCTATGGAAGTTCCGGGTTTTTTTAACCCTGGCCTCTGTCATTTATGACAGTCTCCCCTAATGTCCTTCTCCTCACCTGCAGAACAACCTTGCTTATTGCAGACAGAGGCAAAGCTGCCTTTTTGCTGAGGTTGGAATGTTCACTCACCCTGCAGATCAAGGTGATGATGCAGCGTCACCTGTTTGTGAATGTAACTGCTTCTATATTCCTGTGACATGCTCTAGGCTATAGCATAGCAAAGGTGTGTTAGAGAACAAACATGCTCAATGCTATTTCATTCTTTCATCTTTTGGAATTAAGAACTTTTCAAAAATAGGGGCCAAGAAGGCATGATAATATTTTGAATCTCTCTGCTCTGTAGTTTTAATTCCTATTAGTCCATTCACTGCCATAGTTCCCGCCTGTTCAGACCTAGCATCCATTGCTTCAGGGAGAGGCAGAACCTAGCCAAGAATAAAGGAACTGATGTTCAGATTTGAATTCCAAAACCTACTCCTGAATCTAATTTCAAAAACAACAGTAGTATGAAGCCACAGTCTTCACTTTGAAATATCTAGACTTATTGAAAGAGAAATCAGAAGCTTTCCTTTAAAGATTATCTAGTCTCTTAAAATATTAAGAAATTAAAGGACCAAAGGAAGAAAGATTTACTGTAAGCCACTGGACAGAGAAGATGTACCGTGTGACACAAGGGAAATGCTCCGGTATGCTGGGAAGAAGAGAACTACTGGGGAGGAAGCCCAAGAGGGAACAGAAAGCCAGATCACTGAGCCCTGAACTGGACCGTCCTCGGTCCTGGACTATCCTCAGCCTAGGGATAGAGAACCAGATGATCTTGGAAGTCTGATTAGAGGGGACTGGGTTCCCACACCTTGTCTAGAACTTTTGGTGGAGATGGTACCCTAAAAAGCGATGTCTACGAAGAGTGCAACTTGTGGTATTATGCATATAAAATGATCAGGCCTGGGGTAGCCTCCCCCTGCCACCTTCAAGTCTCCTTTGGATATAGACAGCGTGTATGAGTCAGCTTTGCACTGCCGGGACACAATACCTTGCACTCATCATTTAAAGGAGGACAGATTTAATTTAGCTCACAGATCGGCGGGTTCAGTCGATAGTCAGCTGGCTCCGAGGAACATCATGGCAGAAAGACACAGTGGAGCAAAGCTACTAAGTTCATGATGGTTGGGGAGGAGAGCAGGGGAACAGGGCTAGAGAGGAGCATGTTGTGTATCAGACATCGTACCAAAAGCCACCCCTCCATGACCCACTCCGACACTCCCAGAAATTTTCTCTACTCACCTGCTAGGCATTTCTTAATCTAATGAAGTGGACAAATCAGGATTAGGGGTCACAGAGCAGATCTAGCAAAGTTCCCAAGCCCATCCCGTTGTGGCATGAGATGGTATCTGAGAACTAGAAGTCCGCATTTCTCTCAGGAGGCTGCCACAGCTTCAACAGGAAATGAAGGGTTGGATAGCCCAAAGCAGGGCCCATAGGGAGACTGTGGCTAACTTTTAGAATGTCAGCTCAGGGTGCTAGTGTGGAGGTGGGGGATTGACGTGGCAGGGGGAGGAAGGTTGACCACCCTGAAAGCAACTGCTTCTATCCCTGCGCTGAGAGAGCAGATCACAGATTTGTGTCACACACAGTGCAATGGCTGAGACTGGTCAGTGCTCAGAGTCCAAGCAAGGGCCAGATAGCCTTTCTCTAAAGATAGGACAATTCGTATGTCCCCTGTGGATTGGCAAGTGATGTTGGGGAAAAACCTGAATTTGACTATCCAAACAATATTGTGCTTCAAAATAAGAACCCAAGTTAACTCGAATTGGCAAGATCTAATTTTTGCTTCTGCCACCTATGAAAAGGAAGGAAGGCGCACCGAGTGTGCTGAGTCTTGCTCTGTATCTTAGTTTCTAAGTGTTGATCACACAGTATCATTATTCAAAGGTTTGTGTGGAGCATGTACCAATTTCTCCCCTTCTTCTGATGTGCCCTGTCTAATACCACTCTGCACTGTACTAGGTGTGTGGATGTCTGTCTCCCCTGCTTGATTGGAAACTTTATGATGGTAAAGATCATACTTCTCTTCTCTTTATATTTCCAGCTGCTGGTGGGTCTGGCACATAGCTATCTTTTGGGGGGTTTTTTTTGTTTTGTTTTTTTTGTTACCTGGGATCGAACTCAGGACCTTGTGCTTTCAAGGCAGGCGCTGGAACCACTGAACTAAATCCCCGGCACATAGCTATCTTTTAAGATAATGTCTATCTTCTGAAGAAATGTGTTCATGATATTAAAAACTTTGGTACATTGTGAACACTTTTTTTTAAAAAAAAAAAAAGAATTATCTGTAGGATTCTAGAAAACATGATGATTATTAAGCTGAGTTATTAAATCAATTGACCCTTTTTCTGTGCTATGGCAATGTTTTCCTTATATTAATGATTGTGGAATCCCTACTATTTGCAATACTCTAAGTACCTTTAATTACAAATCACTTAGTACTCCCAAGAACCCTGTGAAGTTTTATAGATAAGAGACTGAGGAGGGTAAAACACATCGAAGGTTCCAAAGTTTCTCCATGGAAATGTCAGAATTTGAGACTGGATCTAGTCTGTGTTGCCAGCCACTTTACAACATCTGACTCTAAATGTATATGAATGTCCTCGAATGGAATTAATTAAAATATCTGCGTTAGAGAGCAGTGACAGTAGAACATTTTATAAATGTGTATACTTGTATAGTTAGCCTTTGTTTTCTCTGAGTCCCGTGTCTGCAGATCCAACGATCTACAGATCAAAAATGTTTTTAAACAAACTTTACTTGTACTAAATATGTAGAGATTCCTTTCTTGCCATTATTCCCTGAATAGTGCACATCACAGCTGTTTACATAGTTTAGATTATATTAGATATCATAAATATCATAGAGATGATTTAAAATATACAAGAGAATGTATGTGGGTTATGTGCGAATATGATGCCGTGTTATACGAATTACTTGGCATCCACAGGTTTTGGTACCTGTGGGAGAAGTGTCCTACAGGCACTTCCCAGTGCATACCAAGGGATGACTGTACTTAAACTTTGTCATTAGCCTGCCCATAGAGTCATTTCAACAATGACAAGAATCTTCCCCAGAAATACAGCAAGGATAATATCTATAAGGTTTCTTTGCACCAATAACAAAAATACTACAAGGATATTGTCAATGTTGACTTGTCGGTTCTTTCAGGCCTGAGAGATCCTAGTGAGGTCAGGTAGAAGGTGGAGTCTCCTCTGTTGTTCTTTCTGGGAGAGTGCTCATGTCAGCGGCCTGGATTGTGGCCTTATATCAGTCACTATTCTGGGGAAGTCTTGGTTTTCTATCTGGGTAGGGTCTATTGGGCGAAGGAAGAGGAAGCAAGAAACTCATGAGGGTGACATCACTGTGCTTGGCCTAATATGAAAGTGCAGCTGGAACCACATGGGTTGCAGGGAACTTTGGCACATTTTAAAAAAAAATTTCCTGGTTATTTTTTGCTTTTCGAGGGGCCGGGGTGTTCCCAGGGATCTCACTTTGCACCTTGTGCTTGCGAGGCAGACTGCAGAACCACTGAGCTAAATCCCCGGCCCTTTGGCACATTGTTTGATGAAATCCAGGGAAACAAATCTAGCTCTTTGGATTTCAAAATAGAAAGATGGTCTTTAATATTTGGCTGTTACTTCCCCATAGCTTTAGGCCTTGTTCTGTCAATATAAACCAGTATGACTGTAGTTGATTGTTACACAGTTTGATTGGTCTGTGACTGTGTCACATTGGCTGCTTCATATGTTGAATGTCACCTCTGGCCTTAGGAGAAGAAAGAATGTTGCCAAAATAGAACTCATTCTATGAGAATATATTGAGACAGCTTTTGTTTTGCTTCTAATTTTCTTTAGTAATTTTTGTAGCTTCACTGTAGGAAGGTAATAAACATCAAAGCTGGCATCGTCAATGATCTCCTTCCAGAAATATGACCAGGCAAGCCTCTTTTCATTGGGCTCGTGGGGAAAGCACATTCCCTGGAGGGGAGAGGAACATTAAACCTTGTGTCAGTCATTCCCGCGGAAATGAAAATGTTGGTTTCTCCGGTTGTAATAATTTAGAGATTAAATGTTGGACATGCAACTGAGAGAGGACTGTGATTTTGTTCCCTGGATCATACAACCTTCCATCTTGTTTGGAAAGCCTTATAACTTGTCCAGCATGTCATTTTGTGGAATTAAGTCAGTGAGTTTTTGGGCCCCTGGATAAATCATGCATCATACCAGGACTGCCTTCATAAACCAATTCCTCACCTGGCTACAATCCCCAGAAAAAAAGGATGAGCTTTGTTACATGTGATTGGAAGCTTCCAAATGGGTCTTGGGTATTTTCTATTACTTAAGTCCTTCTAACTTTCCCTTAGGTACATTTGAAAAGTTGCCTTTGCTTGGCTTACTGGCATCTAGTGCCCTGAACCTTTGTCACCGGGAATACTCTCTAATCATTTTCAACTGTGCAAAGGCTTGGGACCTGACATCTGCTCACCTGTAATACTCAGTACCACGACTGCCTTTTATTTTCCTGTCTCCTTGTCACATCCTAGCTGTTGGGATATTATATATGTGGCTCATAGAACCTCAAACCTAACCGAGTGATGGATGCAGTGCTGATGATTAATCCATATCTCTATGGAATTTTGAGTTTATTCCTTTTCAGTTGATTTGGCTGAGGGTTAAGCAATTAGTTAAATGACTGCTAACATTTGATTCTTAATTGTAACAGTTTTCCTGGCTGTTTGGATGTACGTTCTGTTCAATCTGTTGAAGGTCAGATGAGCTATTATTACAGATAATCCAATGCAAAGCAAAACAAAACCAAAAAGCCCCACATAAACTATAATATACAATCTGCTTGAACATGTCATGACTGAAGTGGGCTGTGTCTCTTTTCTTTGGGATCTCAGATACAGAGTGTTGAGTTAATCATACTCTAATTCTCGACAGGCAAATTAACGTCTATGCAACACAAAGACACTTTTATTTGTGTGTTGGAACCTATTTCCTTTTTATCTCTACCCTATCCATTCTCCTCAAAGCAGAGGTGGTCAGGATGAAAAGGGCACTTGAGCCTCAGTTTGGGAATCTGACTCAGGTTTTGGGCCAATGAAAATGGAATTGTCCATACAGAAAGTTTGAATGGGACTCAGCACATACCTGGTTTCAGATTTTTTACTGAAAAGTATTAGTTCTATTACTAGAGGCGAGAACTTCAGTGTGTATTGTTTAGTTTCATTTGTCTTTCGTTTTGTGCATGCCTATTTTATAATACGTAAGTGATGTCAGGTACAGATCTGGTTATTTCTTATCATTATTTTTAAGGTCTTCCGTTGTTGTTGTTTCAGGTGTCCGCCTACAGCCAGCACATCTTGCTGATCTATTTATCTAGAGAATGACACAATTGTCTCCAGTGTCCCCTCCCTCAATCCTAACTAAACATATTTTAATTAACTTTTCTCTTTAATTTATCTTATAGAAAACCGACTTTATTAAACAAATTCTAGTTTTTTAATTTTACCCTTAAGAAAATCCTTTACAAAAAAAAAAATCCTTTACTATTGTAAGCAATGCTCCACAGTAGAAATACAACTTATAGATTAGCTTTGCTCTTTGCTCATTATTGATCCGTTTTCTCTTCTCGTTTAAATTTACGGTTATCATACTTTCCTTTTGTGTTCGCAAAATGATGTATACATTTGAGATTGTTACTTGGTTTGCATTTTTGTCGTGGTAAGAGTATAACTTCTATAACAACTAAAAATGTACAGAAACAAATGCCAGTACTACCACAAACAGGAAGAATCTGTAAAAGGTTGTAGGTACCATTTTTAAAAAAATTATAGGAGTGACAATAAAATAGGATTGACAAGAGGAACTTGAAAGACTCATCTGTTAGCTATGCCATGGGTGGCTAGTCCTATGGTTCAGTATTGTTCTAGCCCCTAGAATGCAAAACAGCATTAAACTGTAAATGAAAAAAATATAGTTTTAGTCATTTAAAAAATTCTTCACAATGCTGTTTTGGAGAGGAGTCTATAAAATTATGAGCCTTGGCAACACCCAAAGCTCTCTTGTGAGCTAAGCTGCAAAAGGTGAGTTTTAAGGCAAATAACTTTAGTGGTCCTGCAACAACTCAGTGTCATATTACATTAGGACCATGGGACTGAACATGGGAATCTTATAGAGACTGAGAAGCGATTAGTGAAGTTTTCATATGAGAACGTGGCCCAGAGAAGTGCTACAATTGGAAAATAATTAACTGAGCCAATTAGATCATATATTTGAGGCTCTTGAGGTATGCAGACATTCAGCAATGGAATAGCAAGAGTCAGCTGATAGGAAGATGAAGAATAAAGTGACTGAAATGGGGAATGATAGGTTGATGCAATTTTTTGTGGTATCGTAAAGAAGACCCCACTTTTCTTTAGGCCTACAGTATTTGAATAATGAGACTGTTATCTGTGCATGAATTTGTTTCTAGAACATAAATTTGTAAAAATTGCAAACACCTACAAAAAAAGCATATGAGAAGCTCCAAACCAAAGTTGAAAGTAGTTATGAGAACAAAATAGAATCCAATTCTAGTAATTTATATTGTAAGTGTAAATAAGCAGAGAAGTTATTCTACCAATGAAAATATATTGGTACTCTGAGTGGCTATAAAGGGAATGAAATATTAAGCTCTAAATGTGTCCTTGTGTTAAAAATGGAAAGAATGATTCACAACTGATTTTCCTAATACAATAGCTATTGAACTCTGCACTTGGGACTGACTCTATAATATGCTGATGGAATGTAAGGTTATTTCCCAAAGTAAAAAGGCTAAGAAATAGTGGAAGTGTGCATCACAGGCAGAAGTACTCACCAGGTGGTCATATACTCCACTATACATTACAACCTTCCTTGTAGTTAGGTTAGATGGGGAGTCCTGGCTAGGCATCCATAGACGGTCTGCCAAAGGTCTGTCACTTCCAGACTAGTGTACTTACGGTCAGTCTTGAATTCTTTTTGTTCTGTGTTTGCCTACCTTGAGATCCTGGAAGCCATGTGGAGGGACTGTAGAGCCACAAAATAGAATCTGCAAGTGTCCATGACTTGCTGCTGGGAAGTTAGCTGGAGAGCATTCTGACTTGCACAGGAGTTGGTGAGTAAATCATAAATTTTCATGTATAAAACAGCTAAGATTCTTGGGGTTCTTATTACTGTCAGACTTATATACCAGGCGGAATTTGAATCTTTGAATCAGTCCATTACACTAAAAATGTTACTTTTCCCAACAAATCACATCTGGTTGGATAAAGCAGAAAGCTTGGAGATGGGTGAGTCTCAGCTTTGTCACCAAAAAAAATGGGGTGCATAAGCCCTACCCTACAGCAACGTTATAAAATCTAAATGAGATGACTGTTTTAAAATGTAGGTTTTATTTTTATTCAAAAATGGTAAGGTCAACAAATTAGAAGATAATTACTCTAGGAAAAATAGCTTGTTATTCACAGTTCCCAAGAAGAGAGTACATGTCACAGCATACAAGGCTACACAGAGAAGCACCAGGGTTGATTTGGGCACAGAAGGAGTGAGGAAAAACATGCGCACAAATCATTATTGTTGTTTCCATGGGAAGAAATGGACAAAGTAAGGCAAACAGGCTTATGATTGGCTAGCTCGAAAAATGTCACTGAAGTGTTTGTAGGAGCAGCATCTCACTGTCCGGTCCTGGACCGAAGATGATTCTGGAAGTGGGAAAATGGTTCAAAAAAGCAGTTGTCACCTGGGCTTTGGTTGGTTGGTTTGCCAACGCACTCTACTACGGTCTTTAGGGATTATCTAGCTTTAGGAGGGACAGTACCTTATGAGCAAGGCTGCAGTGGTTAAGTACCAAGAATAAAAAGGCATAGATAATGCGCCAATATAGAGGAAAAGGACCTAAGTGAGAGTCTGGGCCAGAGCAACTTCCAAGATTACTTTAAATATCACTTGAAATGCAGCAAATCAGTAACCCAAGAGACTATTTAGGAGGTGTTTACAGGGTGCACTGTCAATCTATTCTCTATTCTGCAAAGAGATTCCTCTAAAATGTGATTTTTATAATGTCATTTCTCTTTTTGAAAGTTCAAATACATGCTCTTCTACCTGTTTGGGTCATTCTAGCCTCCATATTCATTAGGAAAAAAAATTCCATTCATATTGCACGATCTTGACAAGTGGCATTTGCTTTGGGAGAGCTCTGTGTCCCGACCCCCGCCCTGGCCACCTGCGCTCCTTCCTCTCACCAGCTTTGAGCTGAGGGCCCCTGTGCGCCTACACATCACTGTTCGTACCACTCATACCACGGTTTCCAGGTTTCCAGCTTATTCTTGTCTGTCCACCCATGTCAATCAGGAAGCAGCATGAAGGCAGAGAGCCTATGTTATTCTTGAACATAGACTAATTTTCTTAATATGAGCTTTCACTGTGCCTGCAGTTTTCTTTTGTGGCACTGACAGGTTTTGGTAAGAATTTATTCAATGTTTGTCTTGTCTTCAACTGTTGGCTCTAAACCAGTCTATCTTGTTTATTGCTATAACAATAACACCCAGACATATGGTACATGCTCACTGCATGTTTGTGGAATGATTGACAGGCAGGAGTTGAATCTGTCTTGTTCTTTATAATACCGGTGCCTTTAAAACAGTGTCTGCCCATTATAAATGCTCAGGAAAATAAATTTGAATAAAAGCACGTACATATATCTCCTCATAAAAATCCACAATGGTCCATATTGTTATATGTATTTAACATTTTTTTATTAGTGCATGTTTGCAGTACATAATGATTATATTCATTGCAGAGAGTTGGCACATGTACATAACACATTAATTCTTTTTTTGTTGTTAAAAGTGTTTTAAAGGGTGAACATATAGATGCTGAGATGATGAAAATTTAATTGCCCAAGGTACTCAGTGGGATGGGGGGAGAAACTTATTTCTTCTTATTGCAGTGCTTTCTTCCCTCTGCTCAATGCCCAGTCTCAATGAGCAGGCTGATTGGACTACAGTAACAGTGGGGTAGCTCAGGACCCAGGGGGAATGTTGCTTGCTGGGCCCGAGAGCCTGCATTTCTACAGAGCTCCCACACACTGCCTAGGTTGTGAGTATAGAGATAATACTTTGAGTAGCAAAGATGAGCTTGGCCCACAGATCAATTTTCCTATTCTATATACTTACAATATCAATAGAGAAATAAAGTAGGAATAAAGAATGTTGATCAGCATAAAGACATTATTATTACGGAAGGGCATATTTCATGCAAGATTAGTTGTCTAGATTGATGAAATGCAATAAGATAATTATTCAATTCTCTAATTTGCTTCTGGGAAGAGAGGGTCTATAACTCTGATACCCATACCTTATTTTTGTTTTTATTATCAATAACAAGGTGTGGATAATGCAGTTTCAGTTACAATGAACCATACACTTTGTAAAAGGCCTCTTAGGTGATGGTATGGTTGCATTGTTTTAGGATGGATTTCATGGGAAACTGAGTGAGACAGATTTGTCTGCAGAAGGTTTACTGGGGAACGAGGGGATGAGGAATACCGGGGGGTGGGGGGGTGGGGGGGAGATGACCTGCACATCTACCGTGCAGCTGCAGCAGGGTGGCCCCGGATGCTGGGGAGACCTCTGGGAGTAAATGGGGCCTCAGTTGTCCCAAATCAGGGCATGCAGACTGGGTCTTTACACCCTGGCACAGAGTCACGAGGCAGATCACACACTCCCCTCTAGGGGAGGGGTGTAACTTGGTCGATGCAGCCTGGATAAGGACAATTCAGGGAGGGACACAGCAGCAGGCAGTGGGCGCCCGCCCTCCCAGAAGCTGGGTGAGTGGGCACCTCGGCTGGGTGGAGGCTGCATGGGCTCCGCACATCTATTGCCCACGTTGTTCTAGAGTGGAGACAATTGTAAAAAACATCTTCAGCACTATCTCTGAGATGTGTGACCACTAGCTCTGCCGATTCCTCGTAAAAGCAGGCACTGGCGCAGAGACGTGGGAGACAGAGAGCAGCGGGGGCGGGGAGAGAGTTGCGGGGACTGCAACGCTCTGTTACCTGGAGCTGCTGCTGGCCGCATTCACAGCCCTGTGAAATAATTATGAATGCAAAACTTCATTCCGCTCACATGCGTATTACTTCCATCCACATATCTGCTCTTTATATTTTTCTAGCTTTATCCTTCTCAGTTTCTCCGTTATAAAAATGCAGGGTTTTAAACAGATGATCTATAAAATCCCAGACAGTTTTAATAAAATTCTGATTATTTAACTCTCCTTCTAAATCCCTGCCTTATCAACTGGCTCAGAGAACAGAAACTTGGCCTAATCCAAATATATTTCCCCCCACAAACATCTATTCCAAGAATCAAAAAATACCTAAAAGGAAAAAGAAGAATAGGAATTATTGTGGAATTTTTTTTACACAGAATATTTCTTAAATGAAAAAGTGTTCACTAAAGGATATTTTAATTTTACAGAAAAGCTGGAATACAGAGAAAATGATAAATACATAAGAAATATGTTAGTATTTACTTGCATTTCTTTTTCTATATGTGTATACATAGAAAATCCTATAATTATGCAGTTCTGTATCTTATTCTTCTCATTTAATATTGAATATTCAAAGTACTCTCATGTGTATTTAATGTTCTTTGTAGTGTTTAAATATCTTTATACTGTGTCCCACAGAAAATAAATTTGAATTTACTTCTAATGTGGGACATCTCTTGTATTTCTGTTTTTTAATGTTGCTTAACAGGTATAGCCTTGTCTCTAAAGTTTCTCTCAAATTTGGGTGATATTTTAGGACAGAATCCAGAAGTGAAAAATGAAGCAGGTTTCAAGGTTAAATGGAAAGCAGTTGAACAGATCAGAGTAACAGAAGAGACAAATCTGGAAAGATATTGTTTCATCAACAGGACTGTCTGTTGGAATATGACATTTATTAATGACAAGATGATAGCCTGATTCTCTTAGAGGTCCAATGTTGGCAAGCAAGAAAAAAGAAATTAATAGAGAAGAAAAGACAGAAGGAAAGGGGAAGAAACTACAAAAGAATGAACACACCTGAATATTCTTACCCATTTATAGCTTGTAAATTGATCTTCTATTTTCCCCTCTTACTACACACCCCTCATTTTTAGGGGAAACATAAACAATTGCTTTATATCTATTTTTGTAAGTCTGTGTGGTGAATAAGAAGGAGGATTATGGAAGTCCTTCTACACCCCAGGCAGAATATTATTATTCTAATATGTGGTTTGGAACTGGGGTGTGAAATTCTTCTGCACTGGAACAGAGGAGAAAGGAATTTTATTTCTCATTTGGGAACTCGGTTTTGAAAGAATGACCCAACTTTTCAAAACAAAACTTCTTCCATTAGTAAAAATTAGAAGACTAAATGAAAAGGGTTAGCTCTTAGATTTCACTTTGGATTTGTTTTTCTTTTATCAGAACTCCTTCGTATTCTACTAAACCTTTTTTTTCAGAGTATGTGCCCTATTCCTCAGTTCCCCAGTTCCCCAGTTTTTTTTCTCTCCTTTATTTCTATTTGGCAAGAGTAAGTAGTTAACCTTTGAAAAATAGCCTGGGAAAATCTCCAAGAAGCCTGGCCATAGATAATTTCATGGATTCTCTGAGCCTAACTGGTATAAATAACAGGTTAAATGCAGGGCCAATGGATAATGTGTAATTGCTTTTTGGCATAGCTCAACTAAGGCATAAGCATTCCTACCCGGATTTGGACTTGGTATTGATGAATTCTTTTTTCCCTCCATAAATATTCTCAAGGCAGGTTAATACAAGCGAGCACAGAGAAGTATAAGCAGTATTATAATATACATATGTATAATATATGCATATACAGTGGCCGGTTATTCCTGCTAGTAATCATCTACTCATTAATTGTCACACTGTTGATCATGCAAGGATGGCAACATTAGGCAGGCTAAGGGAAGCAGGCAGTACAAATGTGAGTTCTTTTGCAGCAGCTGCAGCTAACTTTCTCTGGCTAGAGCACTTAATCCCTTACAGTTTCCGTTTACATTTTGCTCTGTAAAAATGTAAAAAGGAATGCAGCACTATTAGCTGACCTCTGAAGTGATTTAGTGGACTACTAAGAAAATGACTTTTAAAGATAACTTTCTCCTGTTAATGATTTTTAATCTTGGGCTTGTCCCTGCTTTTTGAATGTTTTTCTCTTTTCTCTACCGGCCTGTGTACACAGAGTGCGGTATCTCAGCAAGAGGAGCTGACTCTTCCATGGGGACTTCACTTGCTGTTCCTTTTCTTCAATGCTCCTAGCCTGCAGGCTGCAGCACGCATGTGCACGATCCAGTTCACCATGGTACAAATTCTCAGGCATGTGTTTGTCCAGTAGAGCAAGTAGTACAGGCCCAGCTAGCTCCCCACAGACTTTGCTACCTATGTGAAAAACATCTAGAAAAAAATACTTGATAATGGAAATAGCTCATTTTAAATCATTTGGATTCTAGAAAAGCCTTGTTCGCAAAGCTTTCATTGATTTATTCATTTGACATTTATATATAAAGCTTACTCTTTGTATTCCCTGCTCTTCTGTTTTGGGAATTAAGAATATGGCAGTAAAGAAAAGTAAGGTTTATGCTCTTAGGTGGGAGACATACGGGCAAGTAAACAAATTGTATAACAATGTCAGAAAGCTGTAAGCGCTATCACAAGAATAAAGTAGGGTTGCAGCACACTCTAAGGAAGGGAGAGCTGCTCAGCCTGAGTGGCTCTCAGAGCAGTGGCCGCCGCCCTGGGTCCTGAACGGTAGGAGAGCAGAAGGGCTCAGCTGAGACTCCCATCTGCCGCCATCACCACGTCTCCCCCCGGCACACGCGGACCTCTCCAGCCTTGTCACCCTCCTTTGTCCCCATGGTCTCTTTCCCACTCAAGGGGGTCTCTCAGTTCTTTCCTTGCTGTACTTTAAAACCACAGTTTTTTCACTTCCTAATACTGTAGTTCCGTTTCACGGATACCTAATCATATTACAACGTTTTTTTCTGTTATGAAAAATACTTTGTTCCCTCTCCATTTACCACCTCAAATATCTGCTTCCTTTTATGGGATGCCCCTTGAAATCGTTCCTCTTTGTTTTTACGCCCTGTTTCGGAGCCACTCTAAGTACGCGTTCACCCTCAGCTCCCACGGACGCAGCTCTTATCAATGATACTGACAGTCACAGTGTTGATCAAGTTGGTGATCAGTCATCTCACCCTGAGTCTCAGAGCGTTGATTACCCTCTTTGAAACATCTGTTTCAATGAAAACTTAGGATACTAGGCGTGTCCAGATTCTTGCTCCCCTCATTGACTGCTCTTCTCTTGGCCTTGGACACCTTCTCATCTCCTCCAGATGTGGAGTTCTCTGTGGGTCACCTCACACTTCTACTTTTCTCCATCCACATTCACCACTTAGACAATATCATGGCTTTAAATTTCTTCTCTTTATTGGTGGTTCCCTAACCTACCTCCCCCGCCCCCCACCGTAGCCTTTTGTCTAAGGGGTTGCCTAATATATCCAAATGCGAGTCTAATGGTATCTAACTTAACATGCTAAAAAAAAAAAGTCTCTGCAGCCTTAGAAAATGATTTGGGTCCCAGATCAAAAGGGAAATAGGATAGAAGAAACAGTGTTGTGAGATGAACTGACCACAGTCCCCAAGATCATTGGCCATTTGGGACAAATTTCCAAAAAATATTAGAAGAATGTTTCTGAGTTTCAGTAGAGCTGTTAGAAATGTCGTGTTTGTTCTCCTCTAGCCATCTACTACTGTTATCTTGGGAATCTAGAAAGAATCCAAAGCTTTATGGAGCGCGCAAGCGCGCGTGTGTGTATGTGTTCCATTTCTGAAACAGTTTCTACCATTTGAGGGAGGTAATGTATGATGAATATTTTGTCTTGTCTATTTATGCTCTAGTATAAATTTATATCAGTAAAGGAATATTAAATTACTTAAGTTTTCGTTGAACTTCAAATAATTACTGACATAGGAATATTGAACATATCAAATACTATGATGTTGTATCTGGCATGTAAAAGGTTACAGTCTCTAAGAAGAGTTACAAAGCACATAGTGTTATAAACACAATAAATAGTAGATATTTCAATAGATTTTGCTAAGTATGATTTTATCTGAGTAAGGTTTAGTCCTAGGTAACAATAATATGCTAGGAGACTACAGTCTTTAATACTTGAAAGATGTGAAATTGTAAGTCACTTTAGCTAAAACCTCTCCTAAAACAATTCAACAGAGATGAAAACTGTCTGATATACCACATTTAGATATTCTTTTGGTTCATTATAAAAATTAAATTGCTTTTTATTGGCTAGGTTGATATTGAATATGATATTTCAATTTTCTAATGTCAAGGGGAAATTAGCAAATCAAACTTGTCAGGTATATATGGCATGTAATCCTAATTAGAGAATTGTTTGTATTCTTCCTATATTTAATATGGAAGCAAAACAAAGAACATTAACAGTTTCCTGCATGAAAAGATTTAAAGTAAAGAAGGAAATGAGAAATTTCTACCTAGGTGAGCTTAATTCTTTTAATTATAATTTAAAAAGGAAAGAGCCAATTAGGGTGCACTGAGGTTAGAAAAACCAAAACACTTGGTATCACACTGATGTGCATGGTTTTTAAACGGTTCAAGTTCCACAAGTTTATGAGCCTGGAACAAACACAATTGAAGTCATTAGGGGAAGAAACATTAAGGCACAATTTTGAGATGAACACAACTTTTAATGAGCTCAAGTTTGATATATTCAGAAAACTCACCCCATAGGGACGTGTGGTTTTCGGAGGGTGAGAAAGGGCATGAGGAAATGTGACCACTGAGTGGCATTTGCGGTTCTCCACCCTCCCTGACAGTTCATGGTTTGTGCCCAGAGAGGCGCGGTGCCTTGGCTGCCCTGGACATCAGTGCGGAACCCATTCCACCATCTCATTGGTTTGCTGGTGGATGGTTGATTTGATTTGTTTTTGGGGGGCAACATAGTCTTCCTCTCCTCTTTCTGCTCCTGGTGGGTTTCAGAACAACACCGAACTCTTCTATGAATGGTTTCTGTAGCTTCAAGCAGGCAAAGAGGACTCCAGACTGCTTCAGCTTTCTCTCGTGCTAAAGGCGTGCCTTGGTGCTCCCTGGGAAGTTCTCCTCTCTGGTGGTGCCTGCCAGCCCCTCTGACATCGGCTTGAAGGGCTGCTTCCTATCTCAAGGGGAAAGCTGGGAAGTTTGATTTGTAAAAGGCTACTTTCCACTGAAGCCAGAGTTCCTTTGTGGCTTTTATATATAACCTCATCTGTCTCTGGAAATGTGATCAGCAAGATAGATGTGAACAAATGAGTTGGGTGACCTGCTATTTCTTCTCTTTGGATCATCAGTTTTTTCCCCAGCTGACTGGGAAATCTGCAGATTTCTACCGAGCTGACACTTGTAGTGGAGAAGAAGAAGTGAGACTCGGGTTATGGCTGGCTGGAGGCCTGCAATAGGCCAAATGTTACAGTAGATGTTGGAAATGCATAATATAAGAACACAACACTCCACTAAGGGTTGTGCTTTTATTGAATTGCCATTTGCCTCTCCCGCTGTCCCGATCCCACCTCTGTCTAGAGCTCTATTTCTGAAATAGTGTCCTTTCTCTCACTTGTCCCACAGAGTCATCATCAAATATCATGAAAAAGCCTTGAGAAATAAAAATGCCTTTAACCGAGAAGGCTAATCGGCAGGGATCCAGGATTTCAAATCTTTGCCAGGAAGTGGCTTCAGACACTTGGAGCCTGAAGATGGAAAATCCTAACCCTTGGTGATGCTTCAGTTTCCAGCAAATAGGAAGTGAGTTCCCATAAAGCAGAGCTGAGGTCGCTGGCAGAGTGCAGAGGGTTAAATCCACATGACCCGCGTTGGCCCGCACGCACTGCTGGCCCCATCTCAGAAACAAGGTAATTACCAAGTCCTGCTCCAGTCTCTCACCAGCTTTGTGACTTGCTCTTCTTAATTGCAAATTATCTTTCCTCCTCTCATCTTCCATTTTCCTTGTGTCAATGAAGCGATTCAAAGGAAAGTGCCGGGACTGAGCTCCCAGTGGAAGAAAAAGAAAAAGAAATGCTCAGGGCCTAGGAGGGCCCACTCACACGTGGCACTGGAGCCAGCAACATTATGGAGCTTGTTAACTTCAAATCTTCTTCCTCTTACAGGTTTTTTTTTTTTTTTTTTTGTGATACATTTTATAGAAACCCACCCCAGGGAGAGAAGGGCCAGTTGCCTCTTTATTACACTGTAGAAGAGCCACATTGGCGTTCCAGTCTATATATTATGAAATTAAGGGGATACCCTTGGGGTTAATTCCTTGTTGTAATTGTAATGAAAAGAAACAATTTCTAACCCTCCATTTAAGATCTATAACTATTAAAATCCACTATCTTAGTGACTCCTGGGGCCAGTGGAGTGCTTCGGCATGTATGAAAAGGGGCACTCCCACGGTGTCCAATATCAGTAATTTAAAAAATAACCACTTCCAAGTGCGAAATCTAACGAATGAGTTTTCCATTTAGGCCCTCCCTGCTGTTTACCCCTGGTGGGTTCTATTCATCAACTGTGGGAAATTATATGCATATTAAAATTATGGACCTGGGTTCTAGGATTCGGATGGACTAGAGGAAGGGAAGGGTACAGCAAGACAGGCTTCAGGATGGAGTTGAGAACGAATCATCCTAGAGGATGACTCTGAAAGAACAGGAGAAAGAAGCATGTTAAAGGAAACCAGCAGTTGCCTGCTCTCCGGCTCCTCCAGAACCTCTTCTGCTTATCTTAGATTCTTTTTTAACAGGCATTTACAGTTGGAAATGGATACATATTTGCTTTCTAGTATTTAGCCTGCCATAATTCAGCTTATTGTTAGCGGCAAAAAAAATGTACATTGTGCATATGACATCTGATTTAATTTCTTTATTATAGCTATTATAGTCATTAAGATACCAAATTTACCAGTGCATTATCATCTGACAGAGTATAAATCACTGGTTGGTACATGCACAGGGAACGATGACAATAATTTAAAATAAAAGAGAGGGACGTTTCCGCTTGTAATAGTGTTAGTGTATGAAAACAGAAGGAGACCTTGTGAGGCTTCTAAGATTTCTGGTGGGAGTTCTTTTTAATAAATGTATTTGTTCAGTTATGGTTGACATGATCATAGCTCTTTTCTTTCTTTCCCTTCACTCACCATACTATGAACTTCTTTAGAAGAAAAGTGGTCTCATGTTTGACAGAAAAAGAACGAACTAAGAAATAATTGTATTTTAAAAGTTTCCATTCTGTTGCCTCAGGAAATGTGATGAAAGGTTCTATTTAGAGATATTTTTGGGGGGGATAATGCATCACACTGTGTGTCACAACTTATTAAGAAAAAGTTCTATTTTGGGCAAATAATTCTGTTAATTTATGTAGCAAAGCTCCTGGTAACTTTGTGTATGAGTGTGAGGGTCTCAGAATGCTCATGAAAAGTCATTATTTCTCTGCCGTTCTCATGCCATTTGCAAATCTCAGTGTCCCGAATTCGTCTCCCCTGTTGTCATTTCAGAATGCCAGCAGAGGACTGGTAATGGCCCATCATGTTGAGGTCACTGGCTTGGATCTGCAGCAGGCGGGTGGTCCAAGTGAAATTAGCAGGCTTTTCTCAATTCAGTTCCCAGCTTCCTCTGCCTACCCAATCAGAACATTGTGTCAGCTCAGGCTTGAGCTTTCCATGGTCCCTCATTGGCCACTTTAGAGAGAAGGTTCAGAGACCTTCAAACCTGAACATGACAACAGGAGGGGAAAGTGATTTGCAGGAAAGTCTATTTGGGAGTCTCTAATTTCGGATTCGATTTGTTTTGATTTTTAACTTTTTATTTGGAAATAACTTTAGACTTCCAGAACATTTGAAACCACTGTACAGGCACCTTGCATACACTCTTCACTCAGCTTCCTCTAATTTTAATAAAGCATGTAACCAGAACACAACGATTGAAAGGAGAAATTGAAAATTGCCATATTATTAAATGAATAGTAGTTTATTCAAATGTCTTCAAATTCAAGATTATTCAAATTTCATTTCTTTTGTGTGTTTCAGGAGCCAACATTGAAAACATCTGTTGCATGTCATGTCTTCTCAGTTTCTTCTAATCTGTGACAGATCCTCAATCTTTTCTAGTCTTTCACAAGCTCAACACATTCCCAGGTACAGGTCGGTCACCTGGGGAAACTCTCAAAAGCTTAGTTGTTGCATGTCTTTTCATCACTGGATAACGGTTGTGCATTTTTGAGCAGAATACTACAATGGGATGCTATGTTTTCTGTTCATTACACATAGAGATTGACAGAGGTGACTTGTTACTAATGATGTTGACCATGAGTGTATCTGCTGGGTTTCTCCACTGTAAAGTTACTATGTTATTCTTACTCTAGTAGTTTTTACCATCCAAATTCTAAAGTGCTTCCAAGAGGATACATTGCTTTGGGTGAAAGAAGAGCCACCTTTCATTCTTAAGTTTTCCATTTTAGTAAGTTTGAGCTTCATTTATTTCAAACAATCTCTAATTTGGTATTCAGATATTACTGAATCTTAATTTGGGCTGTTACAACAAAGTATAACATCAGAAGTTTATAAATAGCAGGAGTTTATTTCTCATAGTTCTGGAGGCTAGGAGTCTAAGACTAGGGAGCTACCAAGGTCAACTTCTGGGTTCTGATTGCTCACTTCTTATTATAGTCTCAGGCTAGAAAGCAAGCCAGCCAGTGCTCTGCTTTCCCTGTCAGAAGACCATTAATCTTATTCATGAGGACTTCACTTTCTTCTAAATGCATGCACTTTTGAAAGGTTCACTTCCTAATACCATCATTTTGAGGCTTAGGATTTTAAAATATGAATTTTGTGAAGATACAGATATTCAGTCTATTGCAATGCTCAAATAGTTGAAGTGAAATAAGCCCTGGTGCTGTGACCCTACAACCAGAACAGTAATACTGGAGTAGAAGAACAATGTAAGTTCATAATCTAGGCTTGGAGATGAAAAAAAAAATCTATGAACCTGGATCAGTAGGAGATGTTGGCCTAAATTGCTGGGCCAGCCAAATACATGAAATTTGGAGGATAATTTCTATTGTATTCCTGAGATCAGTGTAATTTCACTAATGATTTGGAGTGAATGTCTGTGCATTCCTGTATTTGTCAGGGTTCTCCACAGAACAATAGGATATGTCTGTATCTGTATTTGTCTAGAGAAAGTATAGGGATTAACTCATGTGTTTGATAATGGAGGCTGCGAAGTTCCACCATAAGTTTCCTGCAGGCTATAAAGTCTTGGTGTAATTCAATCTGAATTGAGAAACCCTGGGACCAGGAGAGCTGATAATATAATACTCAGTTGAGTTCTAAAAGTCTTAGTTAGGTCCCTAACCCTGAAGGGTCAAGACCCGGAAGCTCCAGTGTCTAAGGGGAGGAGAAGATGGATGTAATCAACTGAAGAAGAGAGTCAGTTTACTTTCCTTAACCTTTCTTGTTCTATCTGAGCCTTCAGCAAATTAGATGATACCCACCCACATTCCTGGATCTTCTCTACTTACTCTACAGACTCAACTGTTTCTGGAAACACCTTCATGGGGACACCCATAAGTAAGGTTTTATCAGCTAATCTGGGCATCCCTTTATAAACTGATCTTTGCAATTCCTCAAATTCATGAGTTGAAATCCTATGCCCTAATATGATGGTATTAGGAGGTGGGGCCTTGGGGAGACAATTAGTTCACAAGGGTGGAGCTCTTATGAAAAAGACCCTAAGGGCCAGGGATTTAGCTAAGGCCCTGCCTCCCAAGCACAAGGTCCTAAGATCAATCCCCAGTACAAAAAACCCCCAAAAATCCACAAAAAAGAAAAAAACAAAAAAGACCCTAAGGAGCTCTCTTACACTCTCTCTGGTATTTGAAGATACCATGAGGATGTGGCAGCGTACATCCAGAATAGAGATATCACCAAAACTTGACTGGTCCCTTATCTCAGACTTCCATCTTCCAGAACTGTAAGAAATAGATTTCTGGGGGCAGGGATTTAGCTCTGTGATTCTGCTGCCTGCCTCGCAAGTGCAAAGTCCTGAGTTTGATCCCTGGTACCAAAAAAGAAATAGATTTCTGTTGTTTGTAAGCCAGTTAGTCTATGATACTTTGCTGTAAGGATCTAAGGCAACTAATATGTACAACTTAAAAATATATATATTTTTATTTCTGCCAGTCTACTGTGAACTTGTGGAGGTTGGGAATTGTGTGCCATCTTTCTTTAGATCTCCCATAGGTGGCAAAATACCTGCTGTACTAGATGATTAATATATGTTTATCAAGTAGAAGAATGTATGCTCAGAGAGGAGAAGGCAAAAATTAGAGGGACCAGCATGCAGCCAAAGAAACTCTTGACTAATGAGAACAAGACAGACTAGGAATAGGAAATCATGATACATATATCACTATAGATCAGCATATCTTACAAACTTGCAGATGGAAATGACTACATGGAACCAATTTACTGTTTTTTTTTTTCCATAACCCCTACAACAGCTACATAGAACATTTCAGGTAACAGTGGAGTTGGCTGCATTAACTGGTGTCAGAAAAATAACCACAAATTTAGTGGTTTAAACAATACAAATTTATTAACCTATAGCAATGGTCAGAAGTCTAACTCGAATCTCACTGGGTTAAAGACAAGGAGTTGGAAGGGCTGTGTTCTTTTTAGGAGGCTCATTTAGGTTGTTGGAAGAATTCAGTTCCTTTTGAGCTAGGATGGAGTTTCCTATTCAGTGCTGGCTGTCAGTTCTATAGCTATCCTTGTCCATACTTTGACTCATAGCTCTCTTCCCATCTTCAAATCCAGAGTAATGTGTTGAGTAGGAATCTCTTACCCCTTTTCCTGTTATTGCATCCCTCAAGGGCTTCTCCCTTTCTCTTCTACTTTTAGGACTCATCTGGTTACATTTAGCTCACTGAAATAATCCCGATAATTTGTATACTTTAAGATCTGTGGTGCAAACAGAATAATTATCTCTCAAAGATGTCTGCAGCCTAATCCTTGAAATCTATAAATGTTAAATCACATAGCAAAGGGGAATTAAAATAGTGGATGAAATTAAGTTTGTATATTTGGTTACTTTAAAATAACCAGATTCACAAGTGCTATTCAGGTAGGTACAATTTAATCACAAAGGTCTTTAAGTGTGATTGAGGTAGTGACAGATTAATGAAATATGACAACTGCCATCAGCCATTGTCAGTACTGAACATGGAAGTGGCTGCAAACCAAGGAATGTTGACAGCCTCTAGGATCTGAAGAAAGCAAGTTGCTCTCCAGTAGACAGTTAGAAAGGACCTTAGACTTGTTAATACCCAGTGAAATCAATTTTGAGCTTCTGACATTCAAAATTTTAGTATAATGAATTTGCATTGTTTAAATCACTAATATTTTAGTTATTGTTTTTAATATCAGCAAGAGGAATCCAATGCAATCTGTAATCTGTATTCCTTCTGCAAGATCCCTTTTACCATGTATAGGTTCTAGAAAGCATAGGTTCTAGAAAACAAGGCATATATATCTGTGACGGGGGTATACCATTATTTGGCTTACCACATTTGCTGAGGAACTGATGAGATTGACTTTGTTAGTAGGTGACTAATGCTATGAATAATAGAAATACTGTATTAGTAGGGGGCATTGATCTCTTTCCACTGCTTGATATACTCAGTGTTTTATGTTTTATATGGAAGATTAATTTTATTTTCTCTACTTTTCAGTAGTGGAAGCTAGGGATCAGAGAGTTTAAGTAATCTGTACCAGCAATTGATAGCAGAGTTAGAATTTTATTCATTGATTTTCAAATTTGGTTTTTTCTCTTTCTTTTGAAAATTTCGATCTAATATTTGTGGCAAAGAAATAAATAAGATGGTAAAATTTCCCACTGACCCAATCACCTTCCTATTTTTCTATTGTCTATTACTTGCTTTTCTATTAAACACTAATTTTGGGAGCCTTGGAATGGAAAATCAGATCTGAAAGGTAAAATATGGCCATGGATAGGTCAAAAGGACCACAAATTAAGGAAGCAAAAATTAATTAAATGATCTTAATAATGTCTTAAAATGAGAAAGATAAATATAAGAGCAATAAACATACTGGATTTTGCTTCTAGGGCTTGTAAAGTTTCCAGTCATGTTTGCCACTTCAGATTACAAAGGACATCTTGGAACTGGTTTGGATTTTCACTGAATTAGTTAAGGAGGCTAAATATGAAATTAATGTTACTACAACTGATGAATTCTGTGCCAATAATAGAGAAAAATCTTGAGAAATCATAAATTTAGAGAAATTATAACTACTTAAAAAACCTGCTGAAGTTGTTATAGGAACTCAGAAATGCTCTCGAATGAGATTACAACCACAAGATCATGTAGTTATTACAATTACAGTTACCCGTATTCGGATCAGTACACTTTTATTCCTTTTGAACTAGATCATTGAAAAATCAGAGCCTCCCTGGAGTGTTTCCTGTGCCTGCTGGGTTCTGTATCCTTTGTCTATGTGGCTCTATTGACATCCCCAGGGTCAGCCATCAGTAAATCCATGCAACCACGGAACAAAGATCCTTCTGAGAGCAGCTAACAGATTATATGTCAGATCATGCCTGTGTCTGATATTCTGCCAGATCCACTGTACGGGGAACTTTAGATATCTAAAGGGTGCCTTTCATTCACGATCCTTTTATTCAAGGCATGATATTTCTGACATGTGTTTCAGCTATTGGAAAATTTCTTGGTTTCTAAATACAAGAGCTACAGGACTCTGCAAATGTTCTCACTGCTTCTTGTTTCTCAGCACTTCTAAAAACAATCTATATTTTCTTAAGTGAAACTTTTGATAAATGTATTTTTATATTGATGTTTAATTACTAACATATACTTTATAACAATGCTTTGAGCCCTAATTTTCAGGTACGCATGCCTAATGTGAAAGGATATTGTCATTTATAGGTTTTTAAAAAATCAAGTAATTGTATTGGTACATTTTAAATATATATAATGGTAACATTCATCATATGGAATTTGTACTTGTACATGATATATACTTAGTTCTTATAATTTGCCCTTTTTCTCCCCTCCCTTCAACTCCTCTTTCCCTCCTTATTTACAAAAACTTTGTATTTCTGTTTTTTCCTTCAGTTCTCTTTTTTTCCTTTTCCCCTTCCTTCCTTTCCCTTGCTTCCTCCTTAATTCCACTTCCCATGTGAATATTTTCATTCTATTTCACAATATCTATTATACATTTTGGTACTTATTTATACTTTCAGTTTCTCACCAGAGAAACCACGCTTTATGTGAACACGTGTCTTATTTATCTCAATTAAGAATATGGTGTCAAGTTGCATCCATTTACCTAGAAATGTCTCAAGTTTATCCTTCTTTATGGCAGAGTAGTACTCCACTGTTCTTTATTAAGAATACATCTTTATTGTCCCACATCTTCTTTATCCATTCACTAGTTGACGGGGGTTTGACCTCTTTCCAAGATTTAGCTATTACCAACCATGCTGTTTTAAGCATGAGTGTACATATATCACTGTGACGTGATGCTTTTAATTCTTTTGGGAAGATACCAAGAAGGAGAATAGCGGGGTCAAATGGAACCTCTAGTTTAGTTTTTTGAGGAATCTCCACACTGATTTCCACAGTGGTTGCACCAGTCTACACTCTTACCAACAGTGAAAAGGGTTCCTTTTTTCTCCACAGCTCTGCCAGCATTTGTTATTAGTTGATTTCTTAATAATAGCCATTCTTTCTGGAGTGAGATGTAATATTAGTGTTGTTTTAATTGGCATATTTCAAATGACCAGTGATGTTGAACATTTAAAAAATATATTTATTTGCCATTTCTACTTCTTCATCTGAGAAGGGTCTGTTCATTTTAGACAACCGTTTTTGGATTGGGTCATTACATTTGGGGGGGGTCTGATTTTTTTTGAGTTCTTTATATATTCTAGATATTGGTCCTTAGTCTGAGGAACAGCTGGCAAAATTTTTCCCACTCTGTGGGTTATCTCTTCCTTGTCTTGATGGTTTCTTTTGCTGTGCAAAAGCTTTTTAATAAGATGAGATCTTAGTTATTGATTCTTGGTGATATTTCCTGTGTAATTGGGATTTTGTTCATAAGATCTTTGCCTACACTGATGTCTTCAAGGGCTCTACTTATTCTATCTTTCAGCAGAGTTAGTGTTTGTTTTAATATTTAGATCTTTAATCCATTTCAATTTTAGTTTAGTACCTGGTGAGAGAGATGAATCAAGTTTTAGTCTTTGGTATGTGGAAAGCCAGTTTTTCCAGTACCATTTATTAAAGAGGCTATCATTCTTCCAGTGAAGGTGTTTGGCCCCTTTATCAAAGATAAGGTGACTGAGTGTGTTCAGAGTTGTTTCCGCATCTTTTAGTCTGTTCCATTGATCCTCAGGTCTGCTTTTTGCCAATACCATGCTGTTTTTATCACTGTGGCTTTGCAGCATAATTTCAAGTCAGGGATTGTTATGCCTTCTGCTTTGCCTTTGTTGCCCAGGAATTGCTTTTGCTATTCTAGGTGTCTTCTGGTTCCAAATGAATTTCAGAATTATTTCCTCTAATTCTCTGAGGCATGCTCTTGGGCAGGATTGCATTATATCTGTATAACAATTTTGGGAGTATGGCCATTTTCACTATATTGGTTCTTCCTACACAAGAACAAAGGACATCTTTCCATTTTCTAATATTCTCTTTGATCTCCTTTTTAAGAGTACTCTAGTTTTCAATGTAAAGTTGTTTTATGTCCTTCATTAGGTTGATTTCTAAGTATTTCCTTTATTTGATGTTATTGCAAAGGTGTGTGGTTTCTCTAGTTTCTCTCCAAGTGAGTTTGCTATGTGCCTACCAGGAATGGTATTAATTTTTGAATGTTGACTTTGATTCCAGCTACATTACTGAATTTGATGATTAAATCCAAGAGTCTTTTGGTGGAGTTTTTGGGGTCTTCTATGTAAAGCATCATGTCATCCACAAATAACGATAATTTAACTTCTTCATTTCCTCTCCTTATTCCTTCTATTTCTTTCTCTTGTCTAATTGTTCTTGCTAATGTTTCCAGAAGTATACTGAATAAGAATGATGATAGTGGACATCCTTGTTGTGTTCCTGATATTAGAGTGAAAGCTTTCAGTTTTTGAGCATTTAGTGTGATGTGGGATGTTGGTTTGTCATATGTGAGTTTTATCAGATTGTGATAAAGACCTTCTATTACAATTTTCTGTAGAATTTTTATTACGAATGGGTGTTTGAACTTTGTCAAATACTTTATTTGCATCTATTGAGATGATCACATGTTTTTTTGTCCTTGGCTTTATTAATATGGTATATTACATTTATTGATTTGTGTAAATTGAACCATCCCTGCATCCCTGGAATGTATAATCTTCTTGATGATTTGCTGCATTCTGTTTGCCAGTATCTTATTGATAATTTTTGGGCTCTATGTTCATTAGGGAGATTGTCCTGTAGCTTTCTTTTTTGGTTTGATCCTTCTCTGGTTTTGGTACCAGGGTAATGCTTGCTTCCAGAAATGAGTTTGAGAGTATTGCTTCCCTTTCAGTTTCACTAAACAGTTTGAGAAGAGTAGCTTTAGATCTTCTCTAAATTTCTTGTAGAATTCAGCAGTGAATCCATCAGGACCTGAACTCTTCTTTGTTGGTAGGTTTTTAATTACATTATCAATATCACTGAGTAATATTAGGTTATTTAGAATCTTTATATCTTCTTGATTCAGGTTTGGTAATTCATGTGTATTTGAAAATTTTCCATTTCTTCTGTGTTTTTTGTCTTATTAGAATACTGGTTCTGTAAGTAGGTATTAATGATCTAGACTTCTGCAGGATTCATTGTGATTTCACCCTTTTTATTTTTAATTGTGTGAATTTGAGTTCTTTCTCTCCTTTTTTTGGATTAGACTGACTAAGGATTAGTCAATTTTATTTAATCTTTCAAAGAACCAACTCTTCAATTCATTGATTCTTTCTATTGTTTACTTAGTCTCAATTACATTAACTTTTGGTCTAATCATTATCATTTCCTCCCTTGTACAAGCTTTGGGCTTGATTTGCTCTTCTTTTTCTAGAACCTTGAGGTTCAACATTAGGTTATTAAATTGAGCTCATTCTGTTTTTCTGATATGGGAATTATTTACCACTATGTTTTCCTTCTAGGATTGCTTTCATTGTATCCTGTAAGTTCTGGTATGTTGTATAGGCATTATCATTTAATTGTAGAAACTACCTGATTTCTTTTTTAATTTCATTCATGACCCATTGTTCAGGAGAGTGTAACTAATTTCTATGTGTTTGTGAAGTTTGTGTTGTTTCTTTGCCATTGATTTCCAATTTCAATGCACTATGGTCTGATAATATGGGATAATTTCAATTCCTTTGCATTTACTTAAGCATGTTCTATGAGATAGTATATGGTCTATTTTGGAAAATATCCTGTGTGCAGCTGAGAAGAATGTGTATTCTGTTGTTGTGAGTGGAACACTCTGTAGACCGCTACCAAATACATTTGTTCAAAAAATGTGGTTCAGTTTTGATACTTATTTGTTGATTTTATGTCTAGTTGATCTGTCTACTTGTGACAGTGGGGTGTTGATGTCCCCTACTACAATTACATTAGTGCTTATTTGATTTTTCATGTCAGTTAATATTTGCTGTATATAGTTCGGTGGACTGGTATTTGCTGGATATATATTTAGGATTGTTATCTTTTCCTCTTGGATTGTTCCCTTAACAAGGATGTAGTGACCTTCTTTGTCTCTCTTGATCAGTCTTGGCTTGAAATCCACTTTGTCTGTGAATAAAATTACTATTTTTTTTTAACCCTTGCTCCTTTCCTTTCACATAGAATATTGTTTTCTATTCTTTGACTTTCAGTCTATGAATTTCTTTTTCAATTAAATGTGTTTCTTGTATGCGACATATTGTTGGATCTTGTTTCTTGATCCATACTGCCAGTCTGCTCTTCTGATTGGTTAATTTAGACCATTTACATTGATGATTATAACTGATATGTGTTAACTTATCCTTGTCATATTATTTTCCTTTTGGTGGTCTCCATTCTTTCCCCTCTGTTTAATTGCTTGCCTTACCAGGTGCATTCATTCTATTCACAGAGTTGTAGTCTTTGTTCTCTCTCTCTAGAATGTCTTTCAGAACATTTTGGAGTGCTGGTTTGGTGGTCATGAATTTCTTCAGGTGTTGTTTGTCATGGAAATAACTTATTTCTCCATCAATTTTGAAAGATAGTTTTGTTGGGTATAGCAATCTGGGTGGGAGGTTATTTTCTTTTACAGATTGAAATACATATGAACTGGATTTGTAGTTATATAATCAAGTCTAAAACAAACCAGAAAATTATGTACAGTAACGTCCCCTCAATATGTTCATTTTACCCTCAGGGGAAAAAATTTAAAAGGGGTTAGAGAAAAACTAGAGAAATAGAAGAAGAGAAAGGGATTAGAAGCAAGGCTAGGGAACAAAGGATGATTACACAAGCCTTGGGAACTGGTGAAGAAGACAGGAGGAAAAGAAGGAAAAAACAGAAACAAGAACAGAACAAAACAAACAAAAAACAAAAACTAGAAATAATGTTCTCACTCATATAAAAACAAGAAGAACAATCTTGAAAAAAAGAAAAATTAGAAAATAAAAATTGAAAAAGCTTTAAAAAAAGCAAGGAAAAGCAGAAAAAAAAAAATCTACTTCAGGGCATGTCTTTGCAGTCACTGGTTGACAGAAGGAGCTGATAAAGCCCAGATTTGTGTTGATTGATCCCAGAAATTATGGGAGCTACAGATAATCCCAGGGAACCTGGGCCTTTAGTTCCACTGAAGTTAAGGCTGCTTCTGGTTTCTGGTTATGAGGCTAGGACTCCAGTTCTTTAGCCCAGTGACTCCTGTCAACTTGAACTCTGATCCCTGACTTCCTGCCACCTAGAACTTGGGTGAACCTCACTCTGACATTTGGAGCTGCTAGACAGAGTCAACCCATTGGCTGTTCTGAGTTTTGACTTCTGTTGGCCCCTTTCCAAAATGGCTACTGATCAATTGCCCTTTCCTGGGGGGTGTCTGAAACCTAAATAACTCACCAGCCACTGCAGTTCACAGAGTCCACTGCTTTTTTCCACTAGCGTATCTCTCTATGGAGGCCTCTGAGGTTGCCAGTAGTCACTGTGCCTCAGCAGGTTTGAGCTGCCTCTCCCAAGCCAAGAGCCAGGGCTCAGGAAGAAAGTGCCACTTGCCACCTCCCTCCTCTGTGCTGCATTCCCTCTCTTTGCTCTCCCTGTGGGCTCTAATTTTCACTTCAGATCCCTGCTGAGTCCCAGGGACCCATTTCCTTCCTTCTCTCCCTTGTGTTGCTGTATTCCAGCATCTAGATTCCAACTATCAGAGAGGCTGTTTCTCTGCTGCTCACCATTCCACCATCTTCCTGGAAGTCATTTGTGGGGTTTTAAAGGTTGAATCTAACTCAGGATTCCTTAAATCTGAGTCACATAGAATATATTTTATTCAGAGTTTGTGGCCTCTCATCATCTTGAATAGTGTTGGTAATAATATATATTAATCAAAAAAGAATTACTCCGTCCCATAATTCTTGAGCGGTTTAGTTTCTCATCTTGATGGTCAGGAACTTTTCTCAGAAATGGTACTATCTAAGTAACTCTTTGTGGACTTATAGACAATTCAAGAGAATTAAGAAGCTGAGAAATGAATATTATTAGCTATGTATAATCTGAGAAATCTGTGGTTTCTCAATTCATGTTATAAACTCTGCAAGAATTTATAAGCTAGAATGTATCTTCTGATCTTGTCTCTGCATATAGCATGACTTTTTAAATGAGCACCTTATTCTACAGAACTAGGAATTTGATGATTATATTTTTCTAAATGGATTGCTCAACTTAGTGAAAGAAGATTTTGTCCACTGTATATCCAGATACTGCCCAAGAAATCTCTAAAACTGAAAGAATCAAAGGCTTTTCTTACAGAAAGATGTCTGTAATAGGGGTCTACAGAGAAATGAACCAAAAGGCTATATACATGTAGATTGTACGTTATATATTACTTGTATAACAGAAATTTATTATAAGAAATCAACTCACCTGATTGTATAGACTGGCAAGGTTCAAAATATATGGGACCAATCATAAATCCAGAAACTCGGGAGTCAGTGGTTTATTTATTTATTTTTTGGTACCAAGGATCGAACTCGGGACCTTGAGCTTGTGAGGCAGGCACCAGAACCACTGTGCTAAATCCCCGGCCCCCTCGCTTTTTAAATCAGTGGTTTATTTTTAATCTGCATCTGAAAGCCTAACAACAAGAGGAACCCTTGGTGTGGTTCTGGTCTGAAGGATGGCAGATTTATGACCCAGGAAGAGCTGAGGTTTCAGTTTGAGCTGAAAGGCAAAAAAAAAGCCAACTTCCTACTTTGATAGCTAACAGGCAGGAAAATTCTCTGCTAATGGTGAGGCAGGCTATCCTTTTTGTTGGATTCAAGCCTCCAGTTGATTTGATGATGCTCACCCACATTATGGAAGGCTATCTGCTTATTCATTCCTTTGATATAAAAGCGAATCTCTTTCCAATCTTATTCTCCCAGAAACACCTAGGTAGCCTTTGGCCCAATCAAGTGACACATGTAATTAGCCATCAGTGTCCAAAAGGGTAGAGTATTTTAGATTACATTGTACCATAATGAACTTAATCTCAGTAGATTGTCCAGGGAGCTTTTTTTTTTTTTTTCTTCTCGAAACATCAGAAGGTATGACAGCATTCAGATCACATCACAAGATGAAGAGAATGAATGCAAGACACTTGATTCTTTGGGCTACAGGACTCTCAAAGACTAACATAGGCATTGTTCTGCTTTATGGAAATCCCTAGGGGAAAAGTATCTGGAAATCTATAGCCTGTGACATTTCCCAGCATCTAATTCCTTCTCAGGATATCCTAATGTTCTTGTGTTGCAGCTTTCTGCTTCTGGAAGCCTCCTGGTATCCAGCTGGACACCAGGCCCTCAGCACATCCCCTGTAGTCACAAATGCAGTCCCCAGCTTCTTGCAGGGTCTCTGCAGCTTATGGTGCTGGTTCCTTGTTATTCTCTTGGCATCTGAGGAGACACCATGGAGCCCTTACCTAGGTGCGGCAGAAATGATTAGAGGGAGAGGTGTCTGTGAATCATTGTGGAAAGTGCTTTTCCTAGTCATAAGGAGAAACATAGCATCAAGACTGACACTTTAAAGTATGCATGGCAGTTTTCAAAGAGATAAGGGTAGTGGGATTCCTGGGTGTTACATACTCAATTTTACATGGATTTTTCAGGAGGAAAAAACCCACATTTGCTTATTTTAAGGAGTTTGAGGTGCTAAGGAAAGTAAATATGTTTGTAAACATTTAAACTTTTGAGTATTCTGCCTATGTTTACTACACATTACTTTATTGCCTTTGTTGATCAGTTTACCTTCTTCCTTAGAGTACTTTATTAGTATTTATTTTAGAATGCGTGAAACCATATTCTTAGAACTCTAACACTGAAACACAACTACCTTCTCATTACAGTTCTACTTGAAATTTAGAAGGCCTATGTATGTTCCTATATAGCTGTAAAAAAAAAAACCCTCATCTTTTAAAGGTATCTATTCTTAATATTTGGCCCCATTGTAAATGTTTTTTCTTCCTTTGAGAAAATTTTTATTCCATTGCCAATACTTGTCTGACATCAGGTATGATTATATAGCAAAACTGGTTTGTGGAATAAGCAAGAAGTTTCTCACTTTCTTCCACAATTTCAAGTAAATATAACCTGATAAATCTGTTATTATAGAGGAAATCAAAATACTTTACCAGACTCATTCCAATAAGAAGATTGATGAGTTGAACAGATCCATAGTCCTATAGAACATTAAGTGTAAAATATATGTGCATGTAATCATATATGTAGGATATATATACTTTAAATTTTACTCTTATGGAAAATAAGCCAGATGCTAGCAGCACAGTTTGTAATAGTGAAAGCTTGGAAACAGCCCTAGTGCCCATCAACTGGAAACTGGATAAAGAAGATGTGGTTTTTTAATAAAATGGATCACTACTCAGCCATAAAGAACGAGAAACCAGAGATATTTATAGCTAAATGGATGCATATTGAGGCCATACTCCTAAGTGAAATAAATAGGACACACATGTGTAAATATGGAATAGTTTCTCTAGTGTGAGAAACTGAAAGTGTAAATAAGGATCAAAAGGATTAAAATGAATAATTGATAATTTAAAATAGGAAAAGGTCCAAAGGTGTAGGGGTGGCAGGAGGGGAAGGGGAAAGGAAAGAAGGGAAAGGAAAAATTAGGAGAGAAGGAAAAAATGGAAACAAAATCTATGTAAATAGGGAAGGGTGGAGGGGGTGAAGGGCACAGAGGTAATGGGGAAAAAATAGGAACCAAGATACATCATGTACAGGTACAGGCACCCAATGATAAATGTAAATGTATTGTATACCCAAAATGTACCAATAAAAGAATTTTTAAAAAAGAAAATTAGCCACATGCTTTAATACCTTTTGATTTAGTCTTTTGGAAAGGCTATTTTTTTTATAAAAATGAAGTTCTCTTAGAATAGTTTTTTTATTTACATTTTTTTCATTACAATATATTTGCCATACATAGTACTTACATTCATCTTGGAGAATTCGTGCATATAAATTTGGCTCTTAAACATTTTTATTGCCTTTCCCACCCCACCTCCCCACCCACCTCTCTCCTTCCTTCCTCAAATCCTCTGCCCATTTCCAGACTTTAGCTCCCTGTTCCTCACAGTCTCTCTTTTATTTTGCTTTTTAAATTATTTATATTTTGGGCCTCTCATGTTAGAGAAACTATGCATTATTTAACCTTCTGTGTCTGATTTCACTTAGTATTGTAGAAGAATATGATAGGCCCAGTGTTCTCTTTTTAAGAAAGAGCAGTTCACATGACAATGACTAAGTTCCTCAGGCCAAATTTGCACACTGAGCAAAGAAAGAGAAGTCTGATAATGCTTCTAAATCGACAAATATATTTCAAATAAACTGAATTTTGATTTTAGAACCTGGAGTCAGAGGACATCATTGTAGGTGGAAATTTAGAGCCATGACTGGTGTCTGGTTGAGGGCTCCAAAGTCTTAAAATCCTAATGTTTCCTGCATAAACTGATCTCCGAAAGACTTTCTTGGTACCCCAGAGTACTGCATCGTCAAGTGCATTATGGTGGTTTTATTCCTCCTCAAGAGGATCATTAGTCTATTTCTCTATAACAATTTTTATGTTTTTTAATGTACATCAGTGTAGAAGGAATATCTAAGTAACCTATTTATAAGGATCATAAAAGATTGTTTTTCCTCTTAAAATTATGTTGTAAAAAATGAATTTTCCCACAGTTTTATTGCTGGGTATGTTTTCAAGATTTTTATTTTTTTCTTTTTGCGAAACATTTATTTTCTCTTAAAAAAATAGTAACCACTTTACTTGTCCTTTCTCATTAAGGAAAAAAGGGCCAGTGTTCAGAGTGCTTCAGGAGGAGAGCAAGCACCCAAATTATCTCCAGCCATGGTGAACTTAACCCCAAATGTACCTGGAAAATCCAGTACTGGCTACAGCATGATGGAGTTTCCTATTCACAACTGGCAATAACTCTCCTGCAATGTGAAAGAATTACTATAAAAGGTCTTAAAATTCTAAATTCTCAGCAAGCCAGTCATTTAAAAAGAACCCCTCTCTATTTTAATTCTACCAAAAGTGCTTTTTTTTTTCTCCCATAGCACAATCACATTGTGATAAATGTCTATGGGAAAAAAAATGACTTTCTGTTGTGACTTTTTTTTGAGTTGCTGTGTTGTGAGGTGACCGATGTATACGTATGTGTGTCTGCCAGGATGGTCAAGTTATGCTGCAGGTTCTCACTGACAAATACATCAAAGTCTATTTCTTTCCTAATGCAGGGCAGCAGCGAGATCTGCTCATTGGAATTTCTTAGAGATCCTGGCTACAGAGGTTCCATTTCAGCTGTGTTTCTACTCCCACTTTGGCAGACAACAGGGAATGTGGTGAATTTGGTACTAGCTAGTAAATCTTGCACCTGAAAGTGATGCATGTTGCTTTCTTGTGTGTTTCCTTTGGCAGGGAAAATAATGGGGTTATGCCTAACTTCAAAGGGGACAGGAGAAAAAGAACTATGTTAAGTAGTAACATGGCCTTTGATAGCATGCTATCTGGGGGGGGGGGCGGGGGAGGCAGCATAAATCCGTGGTAGAGGGCAAGCTGGCCTAGGTAAGGTAAAACTTGCATTATGATGGAAGCAAACTGCAGATAGATTCCATGGGTTGTAGAGATTAAATATTTTAAAAGACTTTTAGGTTTACAGAAAAAAATGTAAGAGTTCCCATATAATCCACACCTAGTTTTCCCTAATATTGCATATTACATAGTATTACTAATATTGTACACCATATAGTACCATATTACTACATAATATGTACTATTTTAATATAAAAATATTGACCCTTATTTTAACTACAATCCATACCTCATTCAGATTTTCCAAATTTTTTCTTATTGTCCTTATTCTTTCCTAAGATCTCATCCTGAATAACACATTAAATTTACTAGTGATTCTTTTTTTGGCTCTTAATTGTGGCAGCTTCTAGGATGCCCCTCCCCCCCACCTTTTGATGACCTTGGCAGCAAAGAATATTTGGAAGTGAAGAATATTTGTCAGGTACTTTTGTGGGATATCTCTTACACAGGATTTATCTGATATCCTTTTCAAAATTAGACTGGGGTTATGGATTGTTGGGAGGAAAGCCACAGAGGGTAAATGCCATTCCATTGCAAAAATATGAAGGGTATATAACATCAACATGACCTGCCACTGCTAATGTTAACTTTGATTACCTAGCTGAAGTAGTTTTCTGTCATGTTTCCATATTTCCATACTGAACCTTTAGAAAAAAGTCATTATGAGCAAACTTATGGGGTAAGGAATTTCACTCCATTTCCTTAAACATGATATATCTACATAAATTATTTATAATTATTTTCAGTGACACATTAGAATCTTTCCTGTTTTTATTAATTTATTTGAACATTTATTTATATTAACACAGATTCATATTTATTTTATATTTTGAGCTATAATCCAATGCTACATAAATTTTTTTCTCAAATTGTTCTACCTTAGGCCATTGAGAGCCTGTGTGTCTCCTTAAGATACCGCTATGATTATTTGTTTTCAAAAGGCATTTCCTTAGTTTCTGACACAGTTGTAGGGATTACTCCTCCGGAAAGTTAACAGTCCAAATTTATTAAAATAATTTTGATTAATTCATATTTTTCTTTCCAATTTGCTGCCTGGTCTTTACTTTCTTTTTTTTTTTGATACCAGTGATTCAACTCCGGTCCTTGCACTTGTGAGGGGAAGCAGGGGGCGGAACCACTGAGCTAAATCCCCCGCCAAGGTCTTTACTTTCTAAGGAAGATAGAACGGTATCTGTTTGATAAGATGGTCATTTAAAAGCACTGCTGTCTTGAAGTGCAAAGGACAACAAAAACCCTTTTCCCGGAAAGATTATGTTTCCAAAGAGAAGCAATGTGCAGTGGTGAAAGATCTAAGTTTGGTTAGCCCAGTTGGTTCTGCCCTCTTCTACTAGTAGTAATAGTTGTAGGGACCACAGCCCAATGTTCTCCACTATCTAGCCGATTTCCAAGCAAAAGAAACTGAGATATTGAGTACACTCATTTCTTTTTCTCCAGTGTGTCATGGTGTTCTTTCAGCTTCTGTGAAAGGTGATCAGCAATACAATTAAATATATTGTTCATAAGAATGATAATTTTTGTCTTGGTTCTGGAGCATGAAGGCTTTTAAAAAATCATTCCACCGTTTTTGTCAGATGATCGTAGTCCAGTGCAATTTATCAGTCTCTTGTTCTTTCTGTTACAAAGAAACTAATTACTAAAGCTGTTCATATAAATGAAAGGCTCTTTATCAAGTGTGTGCTTCAGCATGATTTGGTTTTGTTGCCATAGCATGGACCATCATTGTCAGCTTGGGTCATAAAGCCTTTGGATAACTGGTAGACAGTAATCACCACCAATCTGGGTAGATGTTTTAATAGTCAGTTCAGGCCTAGAGAGCTCCGGCTTGCTTTCCATCTGCCAGCAGATATCCTTAGGCATGGGAATATCATTGCTATTGGAATACATAATTTCTTGTGCAAAAAATATTAGAAGTATACCAAAGGGGCATGAGATAAAGTGACTTTTATTTTAATGGAGATAAGAGACAGTGCATGGAGACTGTGAGGGATGTCAAAAACAGTGGGTTCATTGTTTGCAGGCAGAATAGTTCAGGCCTACTTCACACTGGAGAGCACTCTTGGAACTCGGAGGGAAGAGACGAGGGGCAGGAATAGACTCTCAGGCCTGCAAGCGAACATTTCTGGAGAGATTTATCTTTCTGTTTGTGCTGTAGGAAAGTGCAGTGATGTAGCAGAACAGGCCAGATCAGTTGGTTTCTTCCACAGTCGAATCCCACATCATTAAGAGCCTGGAAAATGAAATAGAATATAAAATGGTTGCTAAGCTGTGCTTGTAGCCAGCACAAAGAACAAAGGATATGGGCAAATGTGTTCTCAGTGGCATATGCTATCCTTGTAAGAGTGTTGATGATTTTTTTTCCTACACCAGAGAAAAATTCTCTGTGACCACCTGTGCCTCGTGTCATTACCAATCCCCTCAGCTCTAGGACTCTTCAGCCAGTACAAAAGACCTCTTTATTACCACTAGAATTCAAAAGACTTGAGAGGCCTGCAGGAGGCACTGTGGAGAATCTGTGGTTAGAATCAAATACCTTTTAGTTGAGGAGAACCAGTTTCACACTGGTCTCTGAACTTGGAAATTTTAGCAGTTTTACCCTAGGAGATGGGGTGTTGAAATCAGATTGCTGAAGCTGTGTTACATGAATGAGAACTTGAAAAAAAGATTAAAGAAGTTTAAGGCAAAGTTCAGATATATCTTTACTATCTCCCTCACCACATTGACACAAAGGATTAAATACAGTTTAACAGAAAAGTGGAAAAATGATTTTAATAGAATATGTTCAGAATTTGAGAACTCATGGATTATCATCTATATTCCTGAAAGTAGAATATTCTCACATAAAGTCTAGAAGTCATTGATGTTGTAATGAGGTTCAGAAAAATCTCTATTTATTTTGACCTGACAGAAAGAGTTAGGAAAAAAATCTCTCCCTGGAACCAATACTTTATTTCATTTTCTTTCTGACTCACAATCATACCTGATTTATTGTTTACATCTACTAGTGGGAAAGACTCTGAGCTGAGCTTGAAGTATCTTTAACACACACACACACACACACACACACACACTTTAAATAAAATAAATATTCCTAACTAAAAGTAACACAACTGAACTAAGAAAGAAAAACCTATTGGAAAGTAAAATCCATAATACTTCATGTATGATCAGGAATTTAAAGGAGTTTGTTTTTGTAGTACTTATTTTTCAAAATTAAATTAAGACCAAGATGACACTTTAAGACATTGTACTTTAGAGGGAAAACAGGTCTCCCAAGTGCCTGACTTGAAGAGCCCCATGAGATTCTGAGAAATATACTTTTTGAATACTTCAACTTACTAGTATCTTCTCAGTGCTCAATTAACATAATTCGACACAATTATAGGTATAAACATTTTACAGGCACTTGGTAGCAAGAGTGTCAAAAAAGTGGCGATCTCCATCCGCTTCTACTGGCAACACTCACGGAGCTCTAGCATGACACTTGAATGAGCAGTGAAATACGCTCCATACTATTAATAAAATTCAAAGCATATTTCATCTTGACACCATATCACAAGTTTGACACTGCAGTTCCTCTCTAAGGAATTCTGAGGCATGGAGACATCCCCTTGCTACATCCCCATCTCAAGTAGATGATAATTTGATTCAGACTATTTTAATACATGCCAATATGTATATCTCCCTTTTAAAATGGAGGCATGCCCACAGAGAAAGGAAGGTGTAACTGACAGGTCAACATCATTTTTGTGAAGTGGCACCTCAGTGGCTTAAAAAAATCCTTTCGTATGACTTACTTTTACCAATTCTCCCTCCCCCTACAGGCTTTATCAGCAGGACCTTCAAGAATATGAAATTGAATGAAACAAAAAATATCACTTTTAACTGTCTTGGTAAAGTTCGATTTTCAATGAATTGCTTTTTAAAATTTTAATGGTAGTAGGAGTGGTTTAAGCAGCTGTAAAAGTGTTTTCCAAACCAACATTATGGAGATTTATTGATACCAACAAGTCACACAAGTGTTTGGTTTGATTTGTTGTTTTTTGAAGAGTTAGACCTTTTTTGTGGTGGTGTAAAATGGTTGAGGAGGAAAAAAAGATAAATGGTAAGTACAAGAAACATGGGAGCAAGAAGAGACTCAAGTATTAGGAAAAGAGATAAAGAGAGTGTTCTTTGATTATATTTTCCTTCATTGTTAATCATTATTTTCAGGTTTCCCAAAACTGAGGTGAAATCTATTTGTTTTTTTCCATTTTACTTGAGATATAGAAACTCTGACTAAAATTTACGTCTAGTAAAAATAATCATATTCAGCCAGGGATTTAGCTCAGTGGTGTCGTCGCCTGCTGCACAAGAGCAAGGACCTGAGTTCAATCCCTGGTACCAAAAAAAAAAAAAAAAAAAAATCAAATTCAGAAAACAGAAACAGAAAACTAGCCCATCTCAGTGAACAGTGCTTTGGGTCAACATAATTATAGTCAGTAATTAGTAACACTAGTATTTCATGATAGTTTTTGATGTTTGTACTCACTTTTATAAATTTTTAAGGATATGTTCCCTTGAATCTCTGTACAATCATTTTGCTTAGGAATAGGGTGGTTTTTCTCTTTAATTTCAAACCTTTATCACACAGTCTGATATTTGGAATATAAACATCATGATAAGGATTGATTTTTTTAGTCATTCCTGAGTAATGACTGAAATACTATGAATAATACTTTCTCACATCTATACAAAGGTTTTAAAGTACTTTGAAAAATCACCCCAGCTGATATTCACAGTAACCTTTATAAGCAAGGACAACAGGTCTCAGAGTAAATGAAACTTTTTAGTAGTATTTAAAAACTGAAACACATTTTTATAATTCTGGACATATTTTGAGTAATATCACATATTTATATTTACCTATTAATTTGGTACAATTATTATCCCTAGTGTATAGATACAGACAAAAATGAGGATTAGAGTATTTGAGTAACTTGATTAAGATCACAAGGTGGTATTGATTCTAGAGTTCAAGATTTCGACTTTAACCTCTTTTGAGAGCTGCTCTTCCACCTCCAACTTTTTAGATAAACTGAGTCCCAGACAAATCAAGTGGCACCAAATTTCCCAGACATTTGGTAGCAAAGGTAGGGCATGGGCTCTGAAGTTAAATATCATATGGTACTGAATTTCTGTTGCTACGTTGTTCAGCTCTATGCATGGATCACTGCATAGGTGAAGTAGTTACTTAACTCAAATGTGTTTGATAATTAATTGCAACTCGAGGTGATTTTTGACCCCTGCCTCATGAATGAGGTGTTTCAGAGCTGACACAAGTGCTGATTTATTCTCTAGCTCAGATGGGATTTGAGCTGGCAGTGATTGCTAAGTTGTATGGATCAAATCATACTTCTTTCTAAATGCCATTTCCCCCTTGATGTGCTATCCCTTTACCTACACTGATCAATGGGCTTCTGGTTATAAAGATAGGATTGGAAGTGGTTTCTTTGATTTCCCTTGATGGTTTCAAAGGCATTAAAGGATACCATCCCTTTTGTGGAGTTCTGGGCTAAAGGTGAGGGGTTGGTGCACATTATGATAGCCAGCCCAGGCCAATTCTGACCTTTCTTTGCTATTTCTTGAATGGGATTTTGAAATAGACAAAGAGGAAAGGATACACTGTAGAACAATATAGCTTTTGACATAGATGTCACATTTTAGGAAGATCACAGGGGAGGTAAATCGCAGAGAGCAATAGTGGAGATAATCCTTTGAGAGGGAAAGATGACAAAAGTAGAGAATGAAGGGAGGAAGGAATACACAGCGAGAAGAGATGCCAGCACAATTACATAGTTAAGTGAGGTCTTCCGAATGAGTGTTCCCATCTCCATGCTTTCTTTGTTTTCTGAAAGAAAGTAAGTGGCACCACAGAGCTGATGGGGGGCATCAGCAGCCTCCCAAGGAGCCCATTGTCAAGAGATAGGATGATGTTTGCAACTAAAAACTCTATCGATAGCATAAAAACAAATGTGAGCAAGAATTACTTAGTCTTAGTGGTTCTTTGCTATTAATTGGTTGATTGAAAGTATTTGAAATTCTTACAAGAGTGAGGAATTTTCTCCTGTGTAAGTGTAGGTGTAGTATGTTCATACTCATTTTATTAAACATGCGCTTTTAGATTTATAGGAACTCCAAGGTGATCCTCAAAGTCTTGGTTAAAGAATGCTTGGTTTTCACAGTCACACCAGGTTTCTTAAAGAGAGTAGATGAAATGTGAAGGGGTGGGCAAGTTTTAGGTGGGAGCAAAGAATAAATGTGAGGCACCGAGGCACACAGAAAGTACTCGATAACACCGGTGAGACAGAGCAGGTGGCTGGCTGAGCTGAGTTTCTCCTCCAGCTCCCTCTTTACTGTTCCACTACTTAAGATTCAGTCACCTCGGTAAGGTAAAGATTTGTGCCCTTCACTCACCCTTCCCTTCCATGCCCCTCATCCATTTCCCTCCCCTTCCTTCCCCTTTCTTTGCCTCTTCATTCCCTTGTGACGATGGAAACTGTTAGGAACTGGCAGTCAGACTGGAAATGCCTTGCAGCCTGTTAGCTACTGCTGTCAGCTGTGGCAATGAAGCAGTCACAGCAACCCTGTGTTTCTGGAAAATGTGAACAGCCCATCTTTTAGGGCAGCTCTTCTCAAACTTCAGTGTGCATATGTCTCGCCCGGGGATCTTGGTGAAAGGCAGACTCCGTTCTGAAGCCCGGGTGAGCTGGGGGTCTGTATTTCTCATGAGACTGCAAGTGCTGCTGTAGCTGCTGCTCCATGGGCCACCAAGAGGCTGCAGCTTTCTGAGGAAGCTAGGGGGAGAGGCTTCACAACTGGAGGTTAAGTTGTGTGTGTGTGCATGTGTGTGAAATAATGGATGTCAAATAATCTAAGTTTATTTTTCCCAGGAAATGCTAATTTTTAAATATAATCTCATAAAGGAAGATTTTTGGGGGCAATCAGAGATGTAGGAAGTTACTTTATTTCTAAAAAATGTACAATTTCAGAATATTGAGAATCAACTCTTTGATCTAATTAAATGGAAGCTGATGTATGTTTAAGGACATATTCTGTGACACAGCACAGGGAGTAATAACAGCACAGTTCCTGTTCTCTGTCCCCATGAATGTCAGCTAGAAATAACAAGAGGAAGCTTACTCCCCTTGCACAAAAACACATCATTTGCAGATACATAGTTGTATATAGAGACTCAGCAAATTTTATTATAAAATGTAAGTTATTTTGTCAAACTCATTTCAAGCAGAAATTAAGAAACTTACTACATTTTATTGGCTCCCATTCACATATTTCTTCATAGTTTAACCTGCTGAATTGGGCTGTGACTGTACTAAGTGGAATTTTACAGTTGCTGTTGTCCAGAAGGTACACATAACGAAGGTGGTGGTGTGTGCTGCTTATGTGAGCTTAATTGTTATTCTTGGTGACATGGCTGGACGAGGACGACCTCCTGACATTTCAGTGAAAACCCATTGGGACGATCTAGGAAGGAATTTAAGAGCAGAATGGATGTCACCAATGTGAAAGAAACTCCTGCGGAACATTCTCAGAAATGCCACATCACCAAACCTCTATATGACACTGCGGTTGATGACATGTAATGTGCCATTTGTAACTCTTGAGATGAATGTTGAGGATTTCACAAGCCCAGAAGTTGTTAATCAAATATACTTTTCTTGTATTTTGTTTTTAATTTATGGATAAAAGCAATGATAAAAATCCATGCATAAATGAATCTGAAAGAGCTTTTTTACTAAGTAGAAAATAAAAATAGCAAGTAGTAAGAAAATGCTACTAGGAAATTAAAACAATGCTGTTGTATCTTAAAATTAACAGTAATTAATTCGATGAAATACTTCAGTTTAAAGCTTCCATGTTGAGGATATAAAGTTATTCCAAAATATAAAATGTAGATAATAGAATCAAAAGCAAACTCAAGAAGTAATTTTCAATTAGTGAGAACCTGATTCAATCAAGAGGCACGAGGGCCAAGAAAATAATAAACAGTGGCTGTTACTAGAAATAAGAAAATCCACATAGATTTGTATTTGCTACTAAGTACCTGTGTGGTGTTGAGCAAGTCTCCTTAATCCTGAGTCTCAGTTTCCTAATCTACAAAAGGAGTTTTGTCTTAGATTATACCTAACGTACCTTCAAGCTTCTAGATTATGTACCTTTAAAAATTTAGTGGATAAAAGTTTAAAGTTATTACTACCCTTATCATAATGGAATTTTGCCCAAGACGAACTGATGTGCTTATGTTTTTGATTAAGTGGAACCGGGGTTCTTTTAGCCAAAACCTTTTCAGCTTCTTCTCTGATACTGCAGACAACTGGTCAGCCTCTTCTTAGCAATTCTAAGGATGCTTGAAAAACTTTAATGGATAGATTCCATGGATTTCTCTTCTCCAGAGAAAATAAACTCAAATCCTTTAATGTGTCCAAAAATAATAAAATTGCAAGTCTGTAGCGACTTCTATAATATTAACTCTCCCTTTGGCTTTTTGAATTCCCTACAACCATTCCCCTTTCTGAAGAATGTTCTGATTTCTTTCTGAAAAATAATTTCCTCTACATTCTCTTCAGTCATGTAGGGGCTGTAAATGAAGGTTTCTGAATTTGTTTAGCAAAAAAATAGACAGATTTTTCAGAAAGAAAATTTTTTTGAGAACTTTAATCTAGAGTCAAATGTAAGAATGAAAAAGAAAATCTAGTTCTCTCAGACTTGAAGAAATGGTCAAGCTGGTCCGATGGCATCCACGGCCAAGTTGGCCTGCTCTCTGGTTTGCTGCTGAGCCTGTAAACCTGATCCACAGCCCTTTTCTCCATTTTTAAGTTCTGCAAGATTGCTCTAATGAATTCCTTTTGTTTAAACTAACCTGAATTAGGTTTTGATGCTTATGATTAAGAAAGCTTAATAAATGCAGGACAGAATTTGTGTGTGGAGTGTAGGACTCAGTTCTACACCTATTTCACCAAGTCCACTGGCGTCTTGATGAGTGAGCTATGGAGGATTCCAACATCTCACTGCAGACGATATACAAAGGGTTCAAACTTTTCAATTGCTGTCAAATATATGTAATGTAAGTCTGAAAAGTCTCTCCATACTCTTTCCACTTTTATTGTGGATTTCTAAAAGCTTTTTAGTTGGTGTGACGGGCTTTGGTTTTGACACAAAATACAACTCCAAATAGAATTTTGAAGTGCAATTTTTGTCTCTGTCTTTCTGTCCATGATTAAAAGTAATCGAGTCCTTTCCACTGGTTGTCAAATATAGTGAACAGAAAAAGCTGAGAAGGAAAGCCATTAGTAGTTGACTTTATTTTATTTCAATGTCTCTTCACAGAAAAGACAACAAACTGATTTGTTTTTTCTTTGTGGTACAAAGGTTGCATTGATTAATTATAACATTTTGCTAAATTTTTTACAAACTAAACTTCTATTCCTTTGGAAACCCAACAACCTTGGTGCTACTTTGGCAAAAGAAACTATTAACTATTTAAAAGAAAACAAATACCAAGACTGAGAAACAAAACAAAAAGACACTCACAGAAAGCCACTTATGTCTCTCTGAGTTACCTGTCTTGGGAATATACTTTGGGGAATAGTTTTCCTGTTGTCTTTACTTCTTACCCTGCTATTTCCAAATGGCTGAGTTGGCTTTCTCGTTACCCCTTCTTGTGGTTCACAGGGAACATCTGTGGATATGCTTAGGGTAGGAGTAAATGTTTGGGTGGCAGAATCACATTTTTTATATGTAAATCCTAGATCCACTAATGATGGGACATTGGGAAAGTTAATCATTGTTCTCAAAATTTACAATTCTTCATCTATAAAATAGAGGTAACTAGAACAGATCTCCATTTGATTCCTGGAAGAGGTAATTTATGTGGATAACTTATGTAATGCACTTAGCACAGTATCTGGCTACATTTTTGGCCTGTGATTTCTTTTATTGGTTGTGGTGCTTTTTTTTTTAAATGTTAAGCAATGGACAAATGCAAAAATACAAGGAAGGCAGAGTTTTGAATGAATCATATGGTGCTGTGTATAGTAGACTGAAGAGTAGAAGATTGGAAGCATCACGGCTAATACTTAGTGAGTTTCTTTTCAGTAGATATTACGTGATGTTCCCAGGGTCAGAAATGGAGACTGGTGTATTGGTCAGGGCTGCAACACTGGTTCTCTAGAGGGATATATATATATATATATATATATCGGATTTATTAGATTGGCTTACACAATTTCTGTTTGCACATTGAGAAGCCAGAGAATACAGTAGCTGTTTGGTACAAGAAGCTGGAACCTGATGTACATGGGCAATGGAAGCAGAAAGTGATGCACAGGTTCAGGCAGAACCAAGCTTGCCATTGCGAGCTGGCTTCCTCCTTCATGTGCTTTTGCTCTGTCTGGGCCCCCACACTATTGGCTAATGCCACCCACATTCAGGGTGAGGCTCCCTCACGTGGTTGGCACACATGCCAATCATCTCTGGAAACTTCCGCACAGCCACACCTAACCACACCCAGAGCTGTGTTTTCCTAATCTCCCAGGCATCTCTCCATTCAATCAAGTTGTCAGTCAAGATTAACCATCAGAGATAGAAAATAGTGATACAATAGAAGGACAAATGAAATGGAAACAAAATGGATAATCAGATAAGTGTATCAGAGGGAAAAGTCACTCTTGTGTGATGGAGAATGGGAAAGTCAAGAATGAGAAAAGATGCAGAAAAAAAGAGGAGACATTTTGTGAGTATAGGAGAGATATTTAAATGAAAATATTCGGCCAAGAAGTAGGGTGTCAGGTTGAGACTTGGGAAGGGCTGTGCTGAAACCTGTGGAAAGTTTTTTGAATGAACAAAGAGAGCATGTCATCTTTTTCTTTTCTATAACATAGACCTGAAAATTGTGGGGAGCAGTGGCTTTTGAAAAACATAAAGCCTTATCGAACTTCCATTTCCTCCTCCAAAACCTGATGCTGAATGACACTTACAGGCCAACTCCCAAAAGGAAATGGGTAGGTAACGTATGGATTTAAGGATTAGTTGGATTGAAGAGAGGCACCAATCCCGTCTTCTGAAATATTTCATTTGTGTTCTTTATGTTTGGAATGTTAAAGATTTTATTGGAGAAAGCAGACATGTTCGAAAGGCAAGAAAATTTCTCTCTTTCTTCACTCTCCTATATAGTGCTACCAGATCCGATGCAGCACACATAGATGTAACCAAAGAATTCAGCAAATAATAAATATATGGTCCAACAGTCTAAGAGTTTTATATATGAAGCATAATAATGCAGAAAATAAGATTAACTTCAAAAATATACAAAAGGATTATTTGTCTATATTAGAAATAGAAACCATAGTGTAAAAGTATATAGCATGAAACATTTACAGTATATACATGTGTGTAAAGCATTAGCAATGAAATGGAAATATAATGACTAGCCATGTCAATTTGAATTGCAAGTACAGGCTCTAATTGTGCTCACCTAATCATCCATTATATACACAATTTACTGATTTGCACGCTCAACTAGAAAGATTCAGATATCATCTAAGTGTCACTTAAATGTCCATGGTTTATAGATCTAGAGTTCTTCAAAATAAAAAGCTTTACTTCCCTAGCAGGCAGACCACTTTATCCTGCTTATATTTTAGTGCATCAAAGTGCCTAAAGCTCAATTCTTTCAGACCTCTTTATGCTTTTAATTTAATAGAGCTAAATGTACTGTTTTTTGACCTGCTAAAAAGAAAATTTATTTTATTTTATTCCATCTTGCTAATAATGGGTATGCTGTTCATATTAAATCATTGTATCCATTCTTGTTTCACAGACTATGGAGTTTGGAGTAGCCTTTGAACTCAATTATACTTTAATAGAGTATTTTGCCATTTGATATCTTAATTTATAGAATTGCATCTTTGTAGGAGAAGATTGGAAACTTTGAGGAATGCCTTTATGTTAAAAATTACACTTGAAAATGTGTACCATTGACAATTTTTATACTCAAATATTCATATTGCTATCCTATTTTCATTGATTCTGAGGTCATCCAGGACTGTACACGTGGTTCTTGACAGAAAATTTTGACTGAAGAGATGTGTCCCAGAATAGACTTATGTTTAGTTCATATGGAAAAATAGAGAAGCTCTGGAAAGAGGTTTAAATTATAGTATTCTCTTTAGAAATTTATGAAAGCAGAGCTTTTTTTCTCTTCCTTTTGCTATACTCATCTGATGTACTTCTTTGGGATTATTTGTACCTACCCCAAGTGAATGCTGACCATACAGTGGTCAGTAGCTTAGGCCTAAACTCAATGCTCTGGGTTCAAGTACCAGATATGCTAGTTAATAGTTTGAGAATGTTAAGTATATTTTTTAATCTGTGCAAAATTAAGATTTTTATTTTTCAAAACATTTTAAACAGAAATCCCTAATATATTTTCAGTATTTATAGTATAATATACATGACACAGTTAGACACAGTAAACAGATCTTTTTTTGGTACTGGGGACCAAACTTGGGTCATTGCGCTTGCAAGGCAGGCAGCAGAACCACTGAGCTAAATCCCTGGCCCTGTAAACAGATTTTTGTTGCTGCTACTACGTGTAGAGTTACTGTTTCTCCCTATGTCATTGTTCCATCAGAATTTTTACTGCCTTAGACAAAGAGACCTTTTATTTCAAAGGTAAACCTATTATTGTAAGTCCTGTTTCATAGCTCTTACTGAGAAAGTCTTCAGAACACCTAAAAACTCTTAGGTATGTGTGTTTTGAAAATACTCATGCACAAGTAGGGAGAAAGACAACGGTGAATCTTACTAGACAGTCTAAGGGCCAGAGTAATTGTCCATCGCATAAAAATGTGTATCATGTGCTGTATTAGTCAGGCATCTCCAGAGAAACAAAATGGATAGGATACATTGAGGAAATTTTTAGGGAGATTGCCTCACACAATTATGCAGACCAAGCCATCTCCCCCCCTGCTGTACGCAAGTAGGAGACCCAGGGAAAGTGAGTATGGTCCAGTTTTGTTGGGAGGCCTGGGAACCAGGAGCTCTGTGGACATCGCATTTCAGAGGGCGAGGAAATTCACCTTCTTCTCTCTTTTTATTCTTTTTGGGTCCACAAAAGATTCGGTAAGGTCTTTTGTGGGTGAGGACAGATCGTCTCTAGTCAGTTTACCGATTCACATGTTAATATCTTCTGGAAGCATCCTCACAGACACACTGTATCAACTTCTTGGATATATTTTAACCCCAGTCAAGTGAGTACACGAGTCTATCACCACAGCTGCTTTTCATGAAATACATATTTAAATTTTGCAATAATCTGTGAGATGTTACTATTATTCCCCTTCAATTGATGAGAAAATTAAGATTCATTGAGGTCAAGTATCAAGTTCAGAGAGCTTAAAATTGTGCATTCTGGAATTCATCTGCTGTACACAGTTTGGATTTTTGTTTTAAATGCTGTTGTTTTTTAAGTTGCATTTCATTAAAGTATATCATGTCTGAATGCAAAAAACAAAAACAAAAATCACCGAAAGGACACTGTGGACTCTAAGCGTCTGATAAGAACTCTAAGATAAGCATTTTTGTTGATTCAACATATTGTGAAATGCAAGACAAATGAGGTACATGTGAAAACAATCCTTCATTAATTTTGAGCATATAAAAATTCTTCTGTAGAGGAAAAAGCCACTTTATCCAAAATTTAACCACTTCTTTTAAGTAACACTCGATTTTCATCTTCAGTTTTCTTTACTCATTGAAATTTTATTAGATTGAATATCAATCAGTCAAAGAAATAAATAAGCCTATTGTTTTCCATTATCTTGTCAACATATAAAAAGGCTAGGGCATTGATTTACTTCAGGAATCAATTTAGAGGTAATTCTTCCCAATCTAGTGCACCTTGTGATTTTTCTAGTCCTTCTGTCAAGCTGATAATCTTTGCTTTGCTTTCTTGGCCTTGCAATTCCTTCCCAGTCAGCTTTGGTGACACAAACTAGGTATATTTTTATGATGTGTTTGTTTTGACGAAAATGTTATCGATGAAAAAGTAGAAGATATAATGACAAGAAATTGCTCAACTGCCATTAGATTTTGCTCTATATGGCATTTTAAAAAGTGGAGAAAATATAGAAAAGTCAATCATAAAGTCTCTCAAGGTAAGTTTGATTGTCCAAACAGCAATAGTGAAATTATACATTTTAGAGATACATACAAAAAGGAGAGATAAGGATAAATAAAAGGCATAGGGGAGAGAGGGAAAGGGAGGAAGAGAGAAAGAGAAAGTGAAGAGAGGGAGACAGAGACAGAGACAGAGAGATAGAGACAGAGAGAATAGATCCAGGTAGGAGGTATAGAAAGATAGAAGCTGGAGTTTATTTATAGAATTGCTCTTATCTTTTATTACAAATTTGTGTGTTGAGGTCCCACAGCATAAAACTCTGCTTGTGTTTGCAAATGGACTACTCCAGTAATACAATATCACACAACTATTTTATTTGATGTGAGAGTTTAAAACATCTAACTCATAGCAGCCGTACCACAGATGTTAGAAGATTCCATCAAAAGATGGCTCCTTTTTAAATTTGAAAACATCAGCCCCGCCAATTTACTCATTACTATTAACAAGATCAAGTCATAGCAATATCTAACTCAGCAGGCCTTTGTTCATGGTCGCTATTAAAAATGTCTGGCACTGCAGAAAGAAAATAAGACTTGTGGAAAGAGGGATGCAGATAACAAATCACTGGGAACCCACTATATGCCAGAATTTTACAAACTTTGTTCTTAAATACCACTCTGCAATAAGGAGTTATTTTAGGGGAAAAGAAACTCAGACTAGAAAATGTAAGAATGTCTCTATTGTGAGTAGGCTCCTGAGCAGAAGGTTAAGGTTTTGCCTGTCTGGCTAGTAGACTTTGGTTGTTGTTTGCCTGTACTGATCTGCTGTACCTAAATTAGTATTGTATTGTGTGTTTGTGCACGTAAAATTGTATACATATGTAGCCATATACACATATAAAACCTTTCCCATATCAACACATATACTTATTCTTATACATATACCCACTCTCTATGTCTATATATCTTTGGATTAATAATATTTTAACATATGAAATAATCTTAAAAATTAAAGCATGATCTGAACAAAGCTCTGGATTTAATAGAATGTGAAATGTTTTCAAGAAGAAACGATTCATTTACCTAAATTAATCTTGTACACTGTCAGAAAATTTAAGAGTTCAGAAACAAGCAAAATGAATGTACAGATATTTTTGATATTTAACAGGCCAGCCTGAAAGAATGAAAGTCAGCTAGGCTATGTTACTACTTTCTTACTGGGCTGAATTATGTGTGGGCTCAAGAGCTGGAGCTTCTAGTATTCACATGTACTGATTCAATGGAATTATACTAAGAGGTCTTGAGAGTGCTTAAAAATGAGATTGCTGAATGATTTTCAGTGATTTTATTGTTAAGAAATTCTGGAGAATAAGAATCAGCAAACTTGAGGTATGCAAGTATCACTCTCAGTTTTGACATGTTTTGCAAAGTAGAGACCAACCGGATATATCTATCTATCTATCTATCTATCTATCTATCTATCTATCTATCTATCTATCTATATATCCTGGGAGAAACTAGAGTGAAATGGGAGAGACTGGTTTTACACCCTCCTCGAGGAAGTGGTCATCATTAGGTCTCAGTGTGAACACTCCAAGAACAAAGCATGTGAGAGCAATGCCTTTCTTTTTGAATGACATTAGTTCTCTGGTATAAAAGACCAATGGCTGCATGACTATTTTACGTCGGCCTGCCTAGAGATCTATAATATCCCATCCTCATTCCTTGCTATCTCTTGATGACTTTATTTCTTTTATTTCCTGAGAGAAAGAAAGCTATCAGAGGGAACTCTTAGGCCTCCTCAACCAGAATTCTTTCCCATTTTGTTTGCTCTTCTTCAGGAGGTGAATTCTCCTGCTCTGATCTCAGTCCAACTCCTCCCTGTAGAAGGATCTGTAGCCCATTTCTTCTTGTTTAAATCAAAGCCAGTCCAGGAGAAAACAGTTTCTCCCCTTGTGTAAACATCTTTTCTATTGGATAATACCTGTCCACACACAGAGAAGTTATAGTCTACCCATAAAACAAATGAAACCAAAAGCCAAACAAATGAAACTTTTCTTTGTTTGTGAATTTACTTTCAATGATCTTGTTCTCTGATTCCCCTTTTTTCCAGAATTCTTTGAAAGAGTTGCTTGCATTCACTGTCTCTAATTCTCTTACTCCTGTTTTCTCTTGAACTCTCTTCTTTCAAGGTTTGGTAGCCTCACTCCAAAGAAGTTGTTCTTGTTGAAAGTTCTGATTTAATTTATCTGAGGTGGGTCTTGGGTCCTATTATTTTTTATAAACTGTCCAATTGATTATGAAGTGTGGCCAGGCCGAGAGCTGGCACACACCAGAGTTCCCTTAAATAGAAACTTTGCAATCCATTTAAAAATACGATGATGGCTTACAAAAATTGATTCATTCATGAATTGTCTGAAACACAGCTGTTGTATTAGGCCACACACATATTTATTTTTCAGTGTTTTGTGGATGCTTGATTGCCTTTATAAACTAATAATCAGAATGAACATGGGACATAAGCAACTCATTATAATAACTTCATTTTGTCTTGTGTGGATCATCTTCTTTCAAGCTATTTAAAGTATTTTACATCTTTGTAGGACAGTACTTGACATATTGCATTTTTGAATTGAAATATTTGCCCGGGCTACTAAAAATTCATAGATGCTCTTAAACTGAGAGTTCTTTTGGTTGTGTGTGCACAAAACCCTTCGCAGAGTTAACCTTTATGTATTGAAAATGTAACAGTGCGTGAATTTTCTATCAGTCTTTGAGTCTGACATCTTCTACAGTGCTTATCATCTAATCATCTCTTTGCTACATATTTTCTTAAGATTTATGGCATCATACTTTTCTCCATATTTAGGGCACATAATGACTTTTGGTGTTCATTTGTTCCTATTTCTCTTTTGAGAAAGATGAAGATAACATCAGTGCACAGTAATGGAAAGAATGAGTAAAATAGTTGACTTTTCAACATTCCATAAAAAACTTCGAAGATCAAATCAGTGGTTGTGTAATCCAAACTCCAGGGGCTTGCAGAAGTGAGAAGAGATCAGAAGTGATATTAGCTTCCCTTCCAGACCTAGGTTAGCTACTAATTAGCCATGTGGCCTTGAATGATTCTCTAACTGTTTCAGGCCTCAAGTCTAAAATCGTCTCACTTTTAAGTTACATTAAACTGCTTGGGGTTACTTAAACTTTGTATATAGCTATACATGGAAAAACAATAGTCCATGCTTTAATAATGATTTTTATTTTTAAATAAAAGAATGGAATAAAGTTATATTAGCTATGCCTAAACTCTATTTTAGTGAGTGCTAAAATAAATTAATTTGGTAATTTCTCTTTATGAAAATTGCCAGAGAAATTAGATCTGTCTTTGAGTAAAAACACAAGAGTCAGAAGAACAGCAAATGTAATTTCAATTTCATTCATCTCTTTTCAAAGACCGAGACAAACTTGGACCTCTTCCAAAAGACTAAAGTAAACAGAGAGGAAATGTTGGAAGATTGAATCAGAGCCAGAATACACTAGGATTTCTAATGGTTAGGTTGGATATTGCAAATGGATAAAAAAAAAATAGTTTAAAGAGATATATTTAGATCTGGAAATAAGGCCAAGTTGCTTCAATTAATAAGTTTTAGAATTAGAAAATTAATTTGCATCAACAATGATTTGTATGAGAGACTACCAAGGACATATGAAAGGGCACTCTGACTAATGATGTATTATTTTTTCCTATAGTATCATTACCTTTGGTCAATTAAATGGAAAAAATCAAATTAACTCTGTGTATTTGATTACTATGTTAATATAAAGCTTGTATTATAACACTGTATGGTTAAATTTTGTCTTTGAGCATAAATGAAATAAAAACAATTCTATTTTTTAAACAAAATTTTAGAAAAATGTCATGAAAGTTGCAGCAAAATTAAAGGAAATAATAATGTAGAGGTTCCCATTAAACTAGGTCTTGATGTCTGGTATTAAATTGGCCAGGTAGAGAAGAAAATTAATGGTATTGGCTATTCCTGGGCAGGGTTCTGAAAGAGTCAGTCTTTATTGTTAGAATGAGAAGCAAAACAAATTATTTGGCTAGCTTCATTGCTTGTTTCTGGTCAAGTTTACTTCAAGTCATTTCACGTTTAGAACAACATATTTTCTGCCTTGTAAAATATGGTCAGTTGACTAATGATTCCAGTGTTATATGAGAAATTAATGAGTTGCTACCACCTCAGAGAACCGCAGCTCAGTAGAACACTGAACTTCTATGAAGTTTGTCTTTATACACAGTGTAATTTAATAAGAATTTAAAATTTTTAAATTCTTGATTTTTAGAAAAATAGAACTATGAATAAACAAGATCCTAAGCAGCAATAGAAAACATCTCTCATTTTAATACTTTTGCATGCTTGGTTTTTTTTTTTAACTGTACCACCAACAAATAGCAGAATAGGGCCGAGGATTTAGCTCAGTGGTTCTACCTCCTGCATTGCAAGTACAAGGTCCTGAGTTCAATCCCTGGTACCAAAAAAAAAAAAAAAAAAAAAGAAAGCAGAACATAACTTGAATTCTGGAGCTCCTGAGAAAGTAACAGAAGTACTTTCAAATCAGTATACTATTTATCTAGTTAGAGATTAGTCACATGGCCAGAGTGGATAAAAATTATTTTAGAATATTAGAATTGTCATTGCTAACCTTTTTTCAACAGTTGGAGATGTTAATTATGTATTTCTGATAACTGTAATGTATTTCATAAAAAAGCTTACTGTATTGGAACATCATCTGTTTTGTAGAAGTAAATGTAAATCTTATTCATTGACTTAATAAATATTTACTGGGTGTCTCCTATGATGAGATGCTTGCCTAGATGGTATTTTCTATTTTTTCCATTCTTACCTTTACTAAGTATAAAACATATTTTACTTTTCATTACTGTCCACTAAATATGTTTTTGTTTTTATGCTACTATAACAAAAATGAACCCTCTAACTTTTTTTTCAAATAGATTTTCATTTTTTTTTTTTTTCACCTTGAACTTTGGAGATTGTGTGGACTCGAGTTTTGTTTGGATTCTCAACGATTCACTCAGACTCCCCGCTCCACTGACTTTGCATGCAGCGTAGCCCACGGAAGATATCTCCTTCTTCCACCTAAACGTTAGACCTCAAGTCATGTCCTCTGCAACCATTTTTATTAGCAACAAAGATGAATTTAAAAGAAGGGTAAAAGTATTTGGGTCAAAAAATTTGTGAATCTACTGGCCTTACATAGGCATGCCTGCAAGAAGGGCAGTGTTGATGTTTCAGAATCATACAGTTAGAAACTGAGACTAATAAAAACACACAATTTCCGTACTGGACAGGGATGTGGCAAATCTGCATGATGCTTGGCCTCTCTCCCTCCCTTCCTTTTCTTGCTTTGTTCCTTCCTTCTCTGTTGAGGATTGAGCCCAGGGTCTCCTGCACGCCAACTATGCACCTTACAGTCCTTTTTACAATATTTTGTTTTTGTTCTTGAGACAAGATCTCAACGCTCAGGCTGGCCTTAAACTTGTAATTCTCCTTCCTGAGCCTTCTGGGTAGCTGATGAGACTGCAGGTATGCACCACCAGAACCAGCTGTTTGTTGTCTCTTAATATTAAGAGTATATTAAAGGTGCTTAATGAACATTATATCAACACACATTTATAGTAATGCAGATATGTGTTTAAATCCCAACCGTGTGACCTTGGGGAAGTTATTTATCATCTCTAAACCATAGAAAATGTATGTGAAAAAGATCTAATAATTTCAACCTCATTTAATTGAGCATTAAATGGAATACTGAAAACAAAATATCACAGAGCTTCATGTATGGTTTTAAAACTTCATTAATCAGATTCCACTTTTGTAGCTATGTATTCATAAATGTAACTGTTAAATCCTTATTTGGCACCTTTATATACTAGGGTCTTTCTCATGTATTGCAGGCATGAAGTTGAACACCATTTGATGTCAGGGTGAAAAGGTAAATCAAGAATTATCATGAAATGTATGTGGGCCTGAATGAAACATGAGTTTTATAGCCTATATATAGTTCAATTTATGGGAAGGAAAGCATTTTTCTGTTTGGTTTTTCTCTTAAACACTTTTCTTGGTAGAACCATGCTAAGCTTTTTATTTTTTTATTATACTGTAGTATGTACAAAGATATCAAAGAGATGAAGAGCACAGATCTGGAATTAGACTGCCTAGATTTCAGTTTGGACTATATTACTCTCTAGCTAAATGATCTTAGCCTATTTACTTTTGTCTCTGTTTCTTTAACTGAAAGAAAAAGAATAATTTTATTACCTGTTTCTTAGGATTGTTGTATGGGCTAAATATTAACATACACATAAAATTCTTGTAGCACTTTGCCACATAAGGATCACTCACTAAATGTTGGCTATTACAAACATTACTATATATCACAAAGTACAATATGAAGATGCTGTGTGTGTGGGTTAGAGCTAAGAAGTACGAAATGCTAAATCAGGCAAATAATATTAGCATTCTCTATTTCATACATTTATCTTTACCAGTTTTAATAATATATCCAATAACTATCTACGCTCAGTGATATTACATTTAGTCATAGGGATAATAGTGTCAGGTATAAATGGCACAATTAAAAACACTACAGGAGTTAAGTTGCTCAGAAAGTTGCAATGCAAATATTCCTTCCTATGAGCCTTGCAAATGCGCATTGAGAAAGAATGAAGGTATCTTATTTATTCCCTGGTGGGAATCTATCCACATCAAATATACGACATAATTCTGCTCACGGGAAAACTCTGCTGAGACTCTGCCTCATCATACAGGCCTTTTACAGAAGGAAATAGATGGGCATTGATTTCATTTTTTAAGGAGTCAATACATTATAAGTTAAAAGTAGAAGCGTGTCATGTGATTCTTCAAGATATTTTTGAGTATGCCTAGCTTAAGAATACTAATATTAATGTACACTTGGAGCTACGTTTAAAAATCCTGGGCAAATGATAATTGTGTACCCCCCCCCAAATTCAAAATGATATTTATTCAGTTTATTTCAGGTCTGTGAAATTAATTTGCTCATTCATTGCAAAATCGTACTTTAGGTACTCGTGCTATGTTAAACACGGTAGCAGGCACCGGGAAACAAACATTCATTACTTTTCCCTGACTCCAGGGTCTGACCATCTAATTTATGAGAAAGGGAAATAAAACAACTTTTAAACAATAGACAAATTATGTTAGATTTGTAGAGGGATTTAAATGGTAGGAGAGAGGTTCTGTTGGAGACCAGGTGGGTGTTGTCAAAAGCTTCCAAGAGTTGAGACTTTCGCTGGCTTGAGTAAACTGGTGGGTGCCCATGTTGGCGGTGGTGATACGGGCTGGTGTGGGAATAATGGGTGTAAAGGGGCAGCCGGTGGGATGGGATTAAGGTATGAGATCACATGAATTGATGGGGAGCAGCAAATACTCCCTCTGGAAGAAGCTCAGAATCAGTGAGTTCACGGAGATAATTCAGGGCCTCCTCAGGCAGAGGGAAGAATAGGTCCTGGGCAGGCCTGGAGGGCAGTGTCGGGGGAGGCTGCACCAGCTCTTGGGCTGCTGTATGCAGGCGCAAGCCCCGAGTAGAGGACACTGCTTTGGTTGGAGACAAGAATTTGAAAGCCGGAAGATCTGATGTCTCCGGAGGCCACCAGGAAGCGTTCATGTCTGAGCGGGGCACTGAGAAACTGGTGACATGAGATGACAGAGGAGGCTTAAAGCTTTGACAGATCGGCGAGGGTGTGATGTGCAGCTTGGAGGAATTTCCTGAGCAGCCGGAACCTAGCAGCGGCAGATTTTTATAGGGCACTTGGAGCCTCCCGAATGGATGGGAAGGGAGCTATTAAGGGCACTGATCTGGCTCAGGCAGAGGGCCTTGAAGTAAACTGCCGAGTTTGAACTGTATCCCCAAAGCTTTGGGGAGTCATTGCGGGATTTTAAGCAGGGCAATGGCATGATCCGATTTGCGTTTTGAAAGATCTTGTTAGCTGCTGTGTGCAGATGGATTGGAAATTTGCGAGCCTGAAGGCATGGCCATGGGCTAGGAGCACTTCTGCAGACAAGAGGCCATGGTCTCTGCCCCAGAGCAGTGCAGCGCCAGTGGACTGGGAGCCCAGGTCGTGGAGAACTGGAAGGTGGCAAGTGAGTTACTGGTTCAGGGAAAGAGAAGAGGGGCCGAGCCCAGGCACCATCTGGTTGGTCTGAACCCGGGACCTGGTAGATGTGCTGGTCCTTGCAGCATTCAGGGGAGAGAAGCTGATTGCCAGAGTGTTGCTATTGACTTTCTAATTTTTGGTATTCCTGTTTGTGTGCAATACATACTAACTACATCATCGTGGAGGAACTGATACATGTACAGATCACATCTTGGTCATTTTTACCTCTCTTTCCCCTTTTCACCCTTCCATCTCCCCCATGCTCAGATCCTCTTCTCATCACAAAGCCTACTGCCCTGTTTCCTACCATCAGTGGCATTGAAGCTGACAGTCCTGCTGAAGACCTACACAAAGATGGTTTGGAATCTGTTGCACAGAGGTGTAAAAGTTAAAAAAAAGTTAGAAATAAAGATCTGGGGTTCCTTATTATTTACTGGTAAATAAAACTTATGGGTGTGAATGAAGTACATAGAATGAAAAAGAGGAGAGTAATGACAATCAGGAGGGACTGGAGGGAAGGGATTCGTGACACTGAGATGGCACAGCCAGAAAGGGAGGAGGAAAGCGAAGATGGTCCTGATACGGAAGCCACATGAAGGAGAGCTTTCAAGGCAGAGAGAGAGGTGAAGAACAGCAAGCAAAAGCAATTCTGAAGTAAATACCGAAGTGAAAACTATTGCACCAGTCTTGCCAGACCCCTTAGACATGGTGGCTCTCTTAATCCACGGAACAAGCCAGCGGATTGGATGTTGTTGTCCTTGTCTCACAGAGGGAGCTGTGGCGGCACACGAGGCCACCTGACCTGTCTCACCTTGTGAAGCACTCCGCGGTCCCTTCTCGTCCTTGGCCCCCCTTTTCACAAGTTCAGTTACCTGTGGTCAACAGCAACCTGAAAATAATAAACAGAAAATTCCATAAATCAACAATTTATGTTTTCAATGACATTTATTCCAATGTATTGTTTTACTTTTTCTGTTTTTATCATTAGTTGATATTGCTGATCTCTCGTGCCTAATTTATAAATTAAACTTCTTTATAGGTATGTTTGGATAGGGACAAACCTATATACAATGTTCTGTGCTACCTGCGGTTTCAGCACCTGGCAGGGCTCTTGGAATGAATCCCCTGTGATAGAAAGGGACTGTTGCATTTGAACCTTCCTGACTCCTGAACTCAGACACACAGCAACCAGCTCTGTGAAAGTTGAAGGGTTAAAAAAAAAGTGAGCTGAAGAAGGATGGGGGAGTGAGTAAGTAAAACCAATGAGTAAATATCTGTTTCTAGAAATTTTATGAAGTAAACTATAGAAACCCTCTCTAGAAGGGAGGTAGAGGGACAGTGGAGGGAAAACAATTTTCTTGTTTGGGGAGATGTGTGATTCCACATTGAGCTAAGGAAGAGCATAAGATGTAGAGTTTTGTGTAAACGTGAGATCCAGTAGAGTAGAAACTACCTTGCTCACCAGTGCCTCTCCAGGACACAAACAACACTTGGCCCACAGATAATCATCAGGATGATCATCAGTGTATGAGGTAATAGAAGAAATCATGTTTGGGTAGTCTTTAAGGATGACCATTAACTGTAGAGATGAGGTGGGAAAGGTCATTTTAGGTAAGTGGGGAAGCAGGGACCAAGATGGGATATTTACATAGCAGTCGACAGCTTGGTATGTTTGTGCATTACTGTGAAATGGTAGAGGGGGTGGAGGGAAAGGTAGAGAGGGTGGAGAGAAGGAGGAGGAGGGCTGACAACAGAAGGGTACATTTGGGTCCTATAAGAAATTGCCTCAGGTACAAAGTTAAAGATCCTGTTGACAGTGGACAGTCTATTGAAATCCAGAATACTTTGAACGGTCAATTTATACTCTGTTCCATATGAATATAGCTATTACCACTTATACCTAAACTTTGAATAAATAGAAAAATCTCTTGTTTGTGGAGTTTTGTCTTGACAAAATCATGATGATAAAATATAAACTAGTATCCTAAGCTTTTCACTAGAATTTTAATTTCTGTGAAAAAGCAAGCATTCTTGTTTGGGGTGTATCATATGTTTTCTAATGATCATAGCCTAGTAATTCAGTAGTCAAAGAATGAAGGACTTTGCCATTCTATATGAAGACATCAATATTCATTCAAATAGTTGGGCTGGTCTTCATAGGTAGGGTCATGGGAATCTGCAGACTTGTTTAACCAAGGATCAAACAACCTAATTAAATGTTAGTAACAGTAATAATCTCACTATTATGCAAAAAAAACACACAGTAGCATAAAAAGAAAGCAAGTAATATTCACTGAATAAACGTCTTCATTTTTTATTAATTACTAGATTAGGGAAATGACATTTGCTGAAAAAAGAACAGATCATTTAATGGAATTGCCAAAGGTCATTCAAGCCTCCGGAGAATTTAAGAAATGGACTAAATGATCAAAACTAATGTTGGGACTCAAGACTATAATACTTGCTAATATTTTGCTAATTTGATAAGTTGTATGAGCTTCTAAACAACATAATGATAGCAAAGTAAGGACTGTAATGAGGGAAAATGCTGTGTTTTACATCATCATTTTATGCTTTAATTCTCTGAGGTTATTTTCCTCATATGATAAAGTTGTCTTGATGGGAACTTTGGTAGAATAGATGTCTTTAGGTAGGTGTAAGGAGACAAGTTTAATTTACCTCTCAAATTCAGTCATTTGCCTGGAGTAATATATCACTTTATGAAAATATGATGTTGCAACTTGGATAATTACTAATTAAAATAAAATCAGGAGCACAAATACTGTCTTTTCAACTTTCTAGCACATTTAGTAAATATGTTTGTCTTAATTCTGTCTTTGAAGTGTTTACCCAGGTTAATACTTTGCATTTGCTTGGGAACATATAGCTATTTAAAGTCTGCATTGTTATCCTAGGTTTTCCACTAAACTGTAGGTACTGATTTGTGTTGAGCTGGATGCTGTGGATGTTCTAACATTTGGGATATAACTTTCCTTTATGCAAAGCTAGACCACCACTGCCTACACTTACATTTTTTAATGTCACAGTAAAGTTCAAAGAGATTTCTCAAGACCATTGCTCCTTGAAGAACACTTGAAGACAAATCTTCCTGGAAAAAAGATGGTGAATTTTCAGCTTCTGTTCCTGACAGAAGTATCAGGGTTCCATTTCAGGGGTCAGCAAACCATGACCCACAGACTAAATCTGCTCTGATGTGTTTGTGTAAATAAATTTTTGGATCACAGCCACCATCCCTTAATGTATGGCTATGTGTAGGCTGCAGTGGTGGAGTTGAGTAGTTGCCACGGAGACTGTGTGAACTCTGAAACCTCTGAAAACTCTGAAAAGTGTTTCTTACTTGACCTTTACAGAAAAATTTGGTGACCATGCTGTCATGCAGTACTTCCCTAAATATTTCCATATGACAGTAGTTAAATGGGATTTTAAGAGGTAAGATTAGTCAAAGGTCACATAGTTAGGAAAACATTTCATTAAACAAATTCAATTTTTGCTTTCCTGAAAGATTTTTCAGGGTGGTAAATATGCTCATGCACATCTTGGCATTTTTAGAATAAAATGTATTCGTACTTCCCACAATTACTTCACCGTCCTCTTTTGTGTATATGGGTTTACTGATCTGTAAGGCACACTTTAAGAAACGCTCAAGTATGTTTCTTTCATGATTTTCTATTTGCCAATTCTGCTTCACTGCTTGAGACAACTATTTCTCCTTTTCTTCTTAGTTTAGATATTATAAGTTATTTAATGTAATATAATATCCACCTTGTACCCTGCATTTCCGTGTCATCCTTGTATAAATTATTTTGATATTCGACTTTATTTTTAAAGAAAACTTTTTTTGTTTTTATTCTTTTGAAGCATTTTAAACTTGAATATAGTATATCCTGAGCAGTCGTATAATTGCATGATCTTTTTTTCTCCACATTGTTCCAGTTAGAAAATATTTGAAAGCCAGTTGTATAATTAGCTGCTCTGGAAGAATTAAAGGTGCACCAAGCATTTTCTTCACAGTGAGCAATGCCAGCTACTGAGTTATTTTTTCTTGTGTGGAAGTAATTAATAGACAAAGAAGAAATGCTCATGGATACTATATTCTATATCCAAATAAGAATCATACCACAGCGATATATGTGCACCCATGTTTATAGTGGCACAGTTCGTAATAGCTAAAGCTTGGAAACAGCCCAATTGCTTATCAACAGGAGACTGGATAAAGAAGATGTGGGTATTTTTATAAAACGGAGTAGTACTCAGCCACAAAGAACAACAAACTAGAGACATTTACAGCTAAATGGGTGCACATTGAGGCCATACTTTTAAGTGAAATAAATAGGACACACGTGTAAATACCGAATAGTTTCTCTGGTATGAGAAACTGAAAGTGTAAGTAAGGATTAAAATGAATAATCGATAATGTGAAATAGGAAGAAAAGGGGCAAAGGGGAAGGGGAAATAGAAGGGGTAGGGGAAAGGAAAGAAGGGAAAGAAAAAATATGAGAAAAGGGAAAAATGGAAACGAAGCCTTTGTAAATAGGGAAGGATGGAGGGGTTGAAGGGAGGGCAGGGGAATGGAGAAAAAATAAGAACCAAGATACATCATGTAAAGGTACAAGTTCCCAAAGATAAAAGTAAATGTATTGTGTACCTAAAATGTACCAATAAAAGAATTTAAGGAATAAAAGTATTGATTGAATATTATGTATTTTGATTAAGTTAATAAAAGTGTGGTGCTTGTGTTTCAGTTTTCTTCAGTCATGAAACACCTGATCTCTCAAAGCTGAAGATATAGTATAAGTTGAGAGCTCACAAGGAGTGAGAATGGGATGAAGGGTAAAACGTGGGTAAAGACTAGTAGCAGGTGTATATTACATAGGTAATTCAGTTAAATAGACTTTTCTTCTCTTATGTTATCAAAGTCTATTGGTGAGCATTATAGATGACAAAGTTTGGAGAATTTCTGTAGAAAGTGATAAGATGTCTTAGAGAGTATTTCAGCAGCATTGATCTAACAGGCAGAAAATATTGCTTGTTACAACCAAATTCAGAATGTTAAATGTAAATTTCCTCATTTTTACATAGTGTATTAGTTTCCTGCAGCTGCTGTAACGAGCTGCCACAGTGGCTTAAAATAATCTAAAGTTGTGGCTTGATAGTTCTGAAAGTCAGAAGTGTGGTTGTTTTTCACTAAGCTAACATTGAAACGTCATCAGTGCTGTTTTTCTTCTGTAGCTTATAAGGGAAAATCAATTCTTGCGCCTTTATGAGCTTCCAGAGGCTACTTGCATTCCCTAGCCTCAGGCTCCACCCTTCTTCACTGCAGCATCTTCAAGGCTCTCTCTGACTTTGTTACCGTCATCACATCTTCCTCTTCTCTGCTGCTGACTCCCCTGCCTCCCCTTTGTGGTTATATTGGGCTAACTTCTGTAAGATAATCTCCCCACCACAAGATTCTGGCTTAACCTGCAAAGTCCCTTTTTGTCAGCAAAGATAAGACAGCATGAGTTCTGGTGAATATGACATGGAACATTAATGTCCCTGCCACATTCAGCAAGTTGGAATGCATTCTTCATCCTAGAAATTACTTTACCACCCACAATGCTTCCCTTACACACTTCTACCACAACAGCCTAAGGTGTGATGTGTGTTCCCCAAATGTGCTCCACTAATAAAACTACATTAATTCTTACTGTAGCACAAATACTGTGTGATTCAGACCTGTTCACATCTATTTCTCGTGTGATTTCTTTACTGTCATATTTTTTTCACCTCATATTGTGATGAGATCATAGATGCTCAGTAACTACTTATTGATCTCTTCAAGAGTTACACATATGTCATAATTAAGGAACACACATATATTGTGACTTAGGCTGCAATCTACTTCTTACAGGGAGTCTCAAATTATCTGCTAGTTAACCTACTTTTGGGTGGTACCAGTCTGATTCACTTGCCTTCAGTACTTGATTCTTTTGCGTCATCACTTTTTCTTGATATTCCTTGTCCCTCTCTAACCATATCCGTCAGTCCTTTTCAGAGATAGCTCTTTCTCCACTTATCCCTTTCCTATAACTGTTCTGTACAGTTCTGTCCTCAAATCTTTTCTTTCTCATTCTTTTCTATTTCTAAATGGCTCACCAAAATCCATGACATTACTTCCTATTTTTGACAGCCAAATAAATCTGTTCAGCCTACATTCTTACCATGAGTCACATGCTCAACTATCTCCTTACTTTTGCTTCCTAGAGTGACACAGGATCTCAGACTCCTAATAATTTACACATTTCACTCTTCAGCTTTCTATCCAAGCCTGTGCATCCTCCTTCACTTGCCTATTTGAATTAATGAAATCAAGACCTATTTTCTTCACAGTTTTTGCTTCCATAGTTCCTTAATCCAGGATCTTTTATATTCATTAATTTTTTTTTGGTACCTGGGATCGATCTTGGGTCCTTGTGCTTGCGCAGCAGGTGGTGAAACCACTGAGCTAAATCCCCGGCCCCAGTATTCATTAATTTTGTTGGTACATTTTAGGTATACAATATGATGATATTCATCATTGGGAATTTATACCTTTACATAATCCATCTTGGTTCACGTTTTCTTCCCCCTTCCCCTGCCCTCTCTTCAACCCTTCCAGCCCTCCCTATTTACAAAGACTGTGTTTCCATTTTTTCCTTTCTCCCATATTTATTACTTTCCCCCATATTTATTACTTTCCCTTTTTTCCTTCCCCTACCTCTCCCACTTCCCTTTCCCCAAATGGATCCACATTGAGGCCATTCTCTTTAAGTGAAATAAATAGGACATGTGTAAATACCGAATAGTTTCTCTGGTGTGAGAAATTGAAAGTATAAATAAGAATCAAAATGTATGATAGATAATGTGAAATAGCATTTTTTTGATACGACTACTTCAGTAGTAACTAAACTCTTTGGGGTCTGTCCTCACCTTATCTTCAGAGTAATATTCCAAGACAGAAACTCTTGTTTTCTGGTTTATGAAATGGGGGTAATAATCACACCTACCTTATGGAGCTTTAGTAAAGACTAAATCTTATAATTCGGAGAAAGCTTTTTAAAAAGTGCTTAGCATAGTGTAATTGCCCAGCGAATATTATATACTATTAATATTATTAACTTGTGCTTTCATTAAATTTTATGTGCCTTATTATATCATTTACCATATTTTTACTTACAGTGAATACCTGAAAATTATATAGGCTAATGGTACAGAGCACATATTTGGGCCTTAGAAAGATCTGGGTTCACATTGTGATCTCTGCCACTTAATATTTCATGTTTTCAATAGACATAATAATATAAAATCTTTTTCATAGAGCTGTGTGAAAATAAAGCATGATAATATAATATGTTGTGCAATTATAATGTTATATAATGAACACAGTAAATTTTCCAAGTAGTACCTATTACTATTATTATTGTTATTTCTGGATTAACAGTTGAAGTTTGGTAAGTAATTTGCCTAGTTTGAGAATGCTTGGGGAGGGTGTATCTCTATATTTTAGTAGTAATCTACAGGATCTCATGGATTTAATGTGAAACCACTAAAATTGAAATTGTTAAATTCAATCAATGAAAATGTGGTCAAGAGCATAAAATACAGAGTAATTTATATATTTGTCTAACAGCTAAGTCTGTTCAGTCTTCACGTTTGAGTTACTAGTCTAAAAATTTACAGTTCAGTGTGCTCAACTTCAAATCATTAGAACACTGTCATTGAAAGTTAGAAGTTTTAAATTTATAATTAAACTAAATAAAACTGTATTGGGAATCATAGCTTTATTTAACATTTGAATTAAACTAGACATTGTAATTAATGGGCATTTTCAATTTATTCACATAAGGTATTTATTAATGTCTGTTTCAAATACTGGAGAATAATTTCCATGAGGGGAGAGAGTGCATTTGTGTTGTATTTTTAGTACATTATAGAATCTCACTAGTATTTGTTGAATGAATGCCTTTCAATTGCCTCTTGTGACTACTTTAATTGCTGTAAGTAAGGTACATACTTAAGATTCATTTTATATAGGGTGAATTTAGGTAAGTGTGTCTGTATTTATTGCTTTAGTTTTGGAATCAATCTAAATCAGCCATTGGCAAACTACGGACTTTAAACCAAATCTGACTCGTTGCTCATTTTGGGAAGGCCTAAGAATTAAACATGGACTTGTTGTCTTTAATGTTTCAAAGCAATCCTATGACTAATAGTTTATGATATGTAAAAATTATTAAAAAATTCAAATTTCAGTGTGCATAAACAATTTTATTGAAATATAGCTATGTCTGTTTGTTTCCATACCATCTATGGCTGGTTTTGCTCTGAATGTCACCCTACAAAGCTTAAAACATTGACTATTTGTTACTTTATAGGAAATTTGCCAACAGCAGTTCTAAATAAAAGAAATAAGAGATTAAATAAAAGAAATAAAGTTTTGCTCCTGAAAGAATCAAGATAAATAACCGTATGCTACTTTAGTCTGCTATTTAACTATAAATATCTCTAGTTTATTTACTATCAGTCATGATTCTAAGGTCATAAGTTGTACAGTTTTAAATCAAATCTCCCTACAAGAGAATGAGCTAGTATTAGGTAAAATATATGTTGCTTAATGTCAAATTCAGTAGTTCTTATCTCAAAGCTTTTTTTGAAAGCTTTCCCACTTTTTTCCCAATTGCTCTCATTTATGTAGCCTTAAAAAATGACATGAATGTGTATAGCTAAAAGTTTTTTTAAGGGCATAGCACTCAAAATCTAAATTATAAATTCAGACTTTTTGGAGGTATAATTATTCTATTAATAGGTTATGCTACTAATCTATTAATATTTTCAGGAGTATTCTTTTTTTTATTCTTCTATATACTTCTCTGCTCCCTATCTCGGTCCTCAAGCTTTGGTTATGTAGCTCCCACAATTTGAAAAAGAAAAAAGTCTATGAATAATGATAAAAATAATACTGATGATAACGATAACTCTTATGTTTTTACAGTATATTGTATTCTTTTGATTTTTTTCAGAAAGTTTCACATCATCATGAAAACATACCCAACTTGCTGTAATTATTGATTGATTTTCCAACCCAGGGCCTCACATTCCTAAGCATGTGCTCTACCATTGAGCTACACGCCAAGCCTGGAGCATACTTTAAACTTTGTTTCACTCATGGATTTAGTATGAAGACAGCTATAATAGAGGCAAAGCAATTTCTAACATTACTGGTTTTTCCTACCCTAGTATCAAGAACTGTTGGTATGAATTGATAGATACAAAATGAAAGGCTGTTGCTTGATTTTAATACTTGAAAGCAATAGCACAGGTTATTGGAATTCAATTTTTAAAATCTTTTATGGAGGAATTCATCGAACAACATGTGTCCATTTTTCCATTTCTGTTTTGCATAAGTAGACACATGGACTATGGCAAAATTTGTCATGACATTTCTTGGTAATTCCAGCCTTATACAATTTCTCATTCACTAAGTATCTTTTTTTTTGGTACCGGAGATAGAACTTGGGACCTTGTGCCTGCGAGGCAGGCGGGGGAACCACTGAGCTAAATCCCTGGCCCCACTAAGTATCTTTGATAACCACTCCCATCGTTTTATTCTCCCTAACAAGATATGTTAAATTGGATATATGTTAAAATGCTACAACAAAGAGAATCCAAACTAGTGGTTTAAAATAATTGAATTATCTATTTCTCCTACAGTATTCCAGAGTTCAGAGATCCAAAGGTGAAGAGAAGATGCAATGATCCTCAACACACAGCTGTCTTCCTGAGGTCCGCATAGAAAGTTCCATCGCTGTCATCTCCCAGGCTGACAGCAAGCGGCTGGGCATGCACACACATTCTCTTTGAGTGAGAAGGCTCAAGTTAGCATATGTATCACTTCTGTGGTCATCCTATTACTTAGAATCTGGGCACATAGCCATACTAATGCTGTACATAGACTGTAGGTGAAAGGGTTGTTGGCTAGCTTAAGTCAGGCCTATTATCAAAAAAAGGAGAGAGTGGATATAGATAGATAAGTAATAGTCTTTGTTACAGAAATGGCACTACCAGTGTCATCTATCTACCTACCTGTCTTGACCAATCAAGATAAATAGATATGAACATAAACCTTTCTTTTACTAAAAAGAAAAGGTATAGATATAAATATGCTCAGATAAAATTGATATTCCGATACCAGTACCTCTAAATCTTGTACTCAAACCACTGAATATCCATAAGCACTCTTTTTATAATCTATTTTGAGATTATTTCTTACCTTTGAGCTGTTTTTTGTGAAACTGATTTGAATAGACATAGCCCAAACTAGAAAGTATCCATAACATTAGGCTAGTTATTTGGGTCCACAGATATGCAAGGGGAAATATATAGATTCTAGTCTATTCAGTAAAAACAAAGAAATTTGAGAAGCCAAAATGTGGAAAAAATGTAAATATTAAAGTTTCCTTACTAATAACATTGCTAAATTTTGTGTAACTGTATTCAACACACTTTCATATATAAGTAATCTAGCTCTAATTTTTTTTTTGATAGAGTGGGGAAGGTTCTAATGAGAGTTAGTGACTGTTCATTCTATTCTCAAAAATTTTTTAAACAATTGTTTATCCATTCATTAAAACAGTTCCCTTAGGCATCTATGATGGCGACTTCAACCTCCACTCCTGGCTCAATACTGATGGAAGCAATCTGCTTCACAATCTCAGAAGGACTGCAAATCAATCAGTCGCTTGTGGCTTCTCATCCGGAAATGATCCCATGTCTTAGAACCTTCACCACAAGGTGTTTTTCTTGTAGTGATTCTCAAGGTCTTAGGAGGCGTGAGAACGGGTGCTTTCACTTTGAGATTCTTTATCTTTGCACCTCTGGTCATCTTTGCACCTCTGGTCAAGGCAGCACACACCTTCTCCAGGGATTTCACATTGCAACTGGCCATCCTAATTCGTTGACTCCCCACCTCAGGTTCCAGGTGTCTTTCCAGTGTCTTTAAAAGCCATGTTTTCCTGACCAGCTTATTCCTCAGCCAGAGTGAACAGTAGTGTCAGGAGCAGGAGCAAATTGAGCCCACAGCCTCTAACCCACAGCCGCCTCTTCTTCAGAATGACTATTATCAAATGTTATTGAAAAACTAGCTAGCAATATTCATGGAAGCTAAAATGCTATATGTCTAATTAATACCGTCTTAGGTGTATTAATACTAATTTATTAAATATCCTTAAATAATTTTTAAGGATAAACTCAGTAGAACTCACTCATTTCTAAATTCTAAGTGATTTCCACTGGCTATGCCTCTTTCTTGGATGAGTGGTTCCTCTGGTAAGTACCCTAATATTAGACTGTCTGTTGAATTTTTAAGCTGACTTATTAAAAGCATAGGCTTGAGTGAGAAAAATCATACAATTACAAAGCCATCCTTTCCACTTGCTATTAAGCTAACAATGTAAGCCTAATATTTAATGTTATTAACCATGCCCCAAGTCAAAGGTTTGTGATTAAATGAAAGATACAAAAAGACTGCCGTATTTAAAACATCATTTAATATTTTTAGAAGAATGCAAATCAAAGACCAGAATTAAAGCCCAAGAGAAAATTTTATTTAAGCATGTTTGAATTTCTGTGGAGTTCCATTTAACCCTGAGAGTTTTTTTTTCTCGCCTCCTGATAAACTTTTGACTTCTAGTCTGCTGTGAAAAGAACAATGAAGCAGCCACCAGTGGTCCCCAAACTTTGTAAGTGACTCTTTCTGAGTCCTTATCCTTCAGCTTCCGTAGTAAGTAGCATGAAAAAATCTCCTTCCTACCTCGCCCACCAGGAATCCAGTGCAAAGCATTGCACGCAATGTGTTGTAGAGCAGAAATCAAGAAACCTTGGACTTATCTGTGTGCATCTTGCATGCTGAATGGAAAACATCACCACCATTATAAATTAACTTGAACCTTTTATCCAGCAAGGCTCTTTCCCCACACAATGTGAGTAACGTGGCAAAGATCTGAGACTTCCACGAAATGACTGCCCTCGGTCTGGCCTCTTCTGGTGTTAGAGAAGAATGGAAACCTGGAAAAATGTCAAGGACTTACTTAGACCGTGAATCTGCTGCTGGGGTGCTGAACCTTTGTGTTTTAAATTTTCAGCTTTTCATCAAAAGAAAAGGAAAGGCAAAAAATGAGAAAGGATCCAAAGCAGCCATTTAAATTCAGGATTGAAGATTTGATACTGGTTTTCTATCTCTCACCTTTTCTTTTTTGTTTGTTTACAAAGAAGCCACACTCTCATTTTCATTCATAGTTTCTCTACTACTTTGTCAACTCATTAGCTTGTGAATCCAGAGTAGATTTTCCTCTAGGAATCAAGCTTCAAACACCAGAGTCATCAGTGATTCTATCAAGTGATAACACTGTTTGTTATACATACCCTGAATACTGCCTTCTAATAAACGTGCTCTCTCCTTAGGAAATCCAGGGCTTTAGTAGACACTGTTGGCTTTAGATTCCTAGTATAATATTTATTAGCATATGGAGACATTCATTACTTGATCAGAATTAGAAGCTTATGAGTTCTAAACAAAAACTCGCGGAGGAATGTATATTTAACCTACTTACTGGCAAGGGGACATGCTTTACAGCTGAAATACTTGTATGTCTTTTGTGAAAGATACTTCCTGACTTTATCTTATGTCTTCTACCCACCCACTTGTCTTCTATTATATACCCAAATGCCTATTGTTGGTCTTTTCTCTTTTTGCCCTGCTTACCTAATTGAGAGTGTAATCAATTCTTGCAGCTTCTATTAAAGCATGGTAAGTCTCCTCTATATAAATGTATGTTTACTAAATTATATGCAGATGTTTTGCCCTATAAATCTGCAGGATGGTAGCTGCCTCTGTTATCTGTCACTTATGTGACAGTAGAGTTAATTACAATTGCCACATCACCATGGTGTTGCTCTGTCTATCATAACTAGTTATTCATATTCATGCTATAAATTTCTATAGATAGGCTCATATCTAGTGAGGAAGGCACCAATGATCTCTGGTATTTCTCTTCCACTTTCCTGTATATCCTACATTTTATTTCCCTATTTTTTGAACTTCTAGCTGATACAGAAATCAAAATATAGAAAGAGCTTTTTGAACAAATCTATTAATACATAGGCATTTCTGCTGGCATTTTTCTCCCTTTGGGACTGGGTCATGATAAACACTGATTTACAGAAAAGGAATTGTAGCTATATCTGCTGTTTTGGACCATCATTTGGGCCCTGCAATCACTGGTTCCATACAAGTCAATTATTAAATGGCAGAACTTGAAATGATGTTGCATAATTAGTGAATGTAAAACACATTGATTTAGTTCATAGATACCAATACTTCTACTCGATTGAGACACAGACATCAATGAATCTAACGATTCTTTTTACAAGCTCATTGTAGCAGTACCATAAACAAATACCATATAATTGGAATTTGGCATGATTTTCTGTGTTCTATAATTCCTGCTGCAGAAGTTTGGTCTCAGTCTCATTCTTTTGAAATATCTTGAAGGGGTGACTGATCCAAAATTAAATGACAATGTCCAAAAACAAGGCCACTGAAATGAAAAAGGAAGATTGATATGTGGCAAATCTATAAACATATACCAAATATGTAGCTCAGTATTCCTGTTGCCTGCATTATTACCATCAGACCCAGATCCTTACTCAAAGACAGTTCTTGGTTACAAATATTAACCTTCCCTGGAAAGTCAAGTTAAGGGTATTAGGGCCCAAAATAAATATCCCTGAGATCAAAATACATCTTTTTGGTTGAAAATCAAACATTCAGTCATTTATCCTATTCTTCAACTACTGATATAAAACAATGCATTTAGTTTTTAATTTGGATACCAAAGGATCCATATATATTTAGCACAGGGAATGGATATTTTATGTCAAAATAAATAACCTTAACATTTGAAAGACAAGTACCCTATTTGAATTTTATGCTATTGTTAAAATTGCAGTCTTTTAATTAAATAAAAGATGTCACACAAAGCAATAGCAAAACAGCATATTGGCAAAAGACAATTGTAAAATTCTTTGTGTGAAATATAAAAAATCTAAATTTATAATTCATCTTTTCCTAAACTCACTTCCAACTTCTGACTAAGGCAAAACTAAATATATGAAGCAATTCAAAATGAGAATGTAGAATTGTGTTGCAAAATTAAATATCTTTCCAGTAAGCTAACAAGTTTGCCATGTGATTAGATTAAAAATGAAGACTACATATACAATATTCATTTATGGACTGATTTCTAAACATGAATTCTAAAATAAATTATTTTTTTGAATTTTTAAAAAATTCTTGTATTGGTACATTTTAGGTATACAATACATTTACATTTCTCATTGGGAACTTGTACCTTTACATGATGCATCTTGGTTCTTATTTTTTTCCCATTCC
>NW_004624742.1:15327976-15459649 GCF_000247695.1 Heterocephalus glaber | reverse complement strand
CTTTGCTGTTATCTGAGAAATTATTTCTGATTTCATTTTTTCCAGATCCTCTTTTGTTGCCAGTTCAGGGAGTCTAGGTGGTTGAGTTTCAGAGTGTTGCATCTCATTTCCCTTTGGGGTTGCTGTAGGTGATCTGGAAGTTTGGTTTTGAGACTTGTTTATGTGTCTTCTCATTTCAACACGGGCAGGGGGAGGATGTTATTCGTGCCTGAGTGGCTCATCTCCTCTGGGCTGGGATTGGTGGAATGGAGGCCCAGAATCCCTTACCTCTGGGCTAGGAGTGGTAGAATGGCAGCCCAGAAGCCCCTTCCTCTGGGCTGGGAACAGTGTAATGGTGGCCTGGAAACCCCTACCTCTGGGCTGGGAGCTGTGGAATGGTAGCCTGGAAGCCCCTTCCTCTGGGCTGGGAGTAGCGGAATGGCCCCTAAAATAAATTATATAAATATAATTGAAAAGTGCATTGATTTCCTAGAGTATGCCTGACAAAGCCAAAATTTATTAAATTTGTTAAAGATTTAAAGGCCCTTATAGCTTTGGAGAGGAAATTCAATGGTTATAAATCTTTTAAAATAGTGATAAAAGGAAATACATATTGATAACAATCCCCTAATATTAGAAATTTTCCAAAAATAAAAAAATTATTTAACCAAATGAATGAAGCAGAAACAAGTCTTTGAATATCACATGTGCCTCCTGACTGCCTTGATTTCTACCTCCAATTCTGGGGGTTCCTTGTGCTGCGAACAAAGACATGTAATTTATCTCACAGGGGTGTTGTGAAGAACAATTAGAACATAGGTTTTTGTAAATGGTAAGGCCCTATTTGAATGTGAAATATTCCAAATACTTCATCTGTGAGCCTGTGAGAGATTCTCAGCATTCATGTGAGAAAATTCTGCCTGCTCTGTGGTAAAGATGTGCTGAGAAAGGGGTCTACAGCTGTGATGGGTCAGTAACTAGAAACTTAGATTGTGAGCCAAGACCTCTGTTCAAAGGGATGATGAATGTCAAAGTGATCATCAAGAAAGAGATAAAATATGGTGATATGATTTTTCTCAGAATTTTCTTGGAAATTTAGATTCATTTCTCTCTATCTACGATGTATTCTCTTAGAACAGGTAGTTATAAAAATGGGCAAAATTACAAGGCTCTCACGCTGGTATTACCATGATAACTTAGAAGAAACATAGGAAAATTGCAGAGATTTTTAAAGCCATAAATATAGTTAAATTGTTTGTGTACAGGACTAGTGGGGAAATAGTTCCTAGATTATTCAGTTTGCTAAGGACAAGGCTAAATGTAGAAACGTGGCCATGTGTGATATACTAAGGATAAAAGAACATGTGTTTTTGGGGTCTAAGGAAAATCCAAAAGGAACTGGGCTAAAGCTGTAGGATAACAAATTTAAATAAGCAGAAGGAAAGAATTTCCTGACCTCAAGGGTTGTTGGGCATAAAAAGACTTGCGGGAATCTTCCCCTGCGTGTCTGTCTTTGAAAAAGTATTGTGATTGAAATGGAACAGTGTAGGTGTTGACCTTCCTGTATGTAAGACAATGGATTAAAAAACCTTTAAATAACATTTCTAATTCCCTTGAGTGTTGATTATTGGTATGCTAGTAAAGTAAGAGAACTCTAACAAAAATTTGTACAAAATAAAAAGGCTCTTAATTATTTTCATGGGAGAAAGTAAAAAAACATTTCGATTCTAGTTAGCCTATACTGGATTATTGTATAATTAACTAAATTACTGCCTGGAGAATTCTAGAATGCAGATTATTTTTTAAAAGATCAGGGTCAGGGATGTAGCTCAGTGGCACAAGTGCTTGCCTGGCAAGCGCAAGGTCCTGAGTTCGATCCCTGGTTCAAAAAAAAGAGAGATCTAATGAAAGACCTCTTAGACATGCTTTACCCTCTTAGAAAATTTTTACCTTTAAGTTTTTTTAATTCTGGAGGGGAGTGGAATAGGATACACAAAGTATGAGAAGGATGACTAGCTATACCTCAAATAATTAATATTTTTTTCTTTTTCTCATGCTAACCTCTTTTTTTCCAAAGTCTTTTATACTGATGTGAGGCTGCATGTGTGAGTTCTAGCTGACAGAATGTGAATGTGGTAAGAGGTGAGGTGTGTCGTTTCTGGGCCAACAGTTTTAAGAAGCGTGTATGTCCCTCTCCCGACTGTCTTCTGCCGATGCATCATTCATGCAAGCGAGCAGTGATGAAATGTGAGGAGATTCTGAAGTGCAAGGTGGGAGAGACCTGAGTCCCTGAGACACTATGCAAAGGCTTTTACCTGCCCCCTGGAAACATCTGCCTCAGTCTCTCATGCAAGTGAAAAAGAAGCGCCTCTTTTATCTAAATTCTTCTACATTTTTTAATTTCATTTGCAGCCTTGGCTGACACATCAGATATCCATTGAGTAGTTTTATCTTGTTTATTTCTTCTCAGGTCTTGGTACTTTTCTTCTTGCTTAGGTTACTTTTCCATAAAAATTGTGAGATGAAATCACTTTTTTTTTTTTTTTTTGGCCTTATTGGATGATGATGCTTAGGTCCTGGATAAGTCCTGGATTTTTGAGGCCATGTAGCACTGAGGCTAGAATTTGATTCTTCATTACAAATAACTCTTTTATTATACAACAGCCATTATAGTTAAATTTGAATATAGACTTTGTGCTTGGTACTTGGTGATGCGTGATATGTTATATAATATAAATTGCATAGCACTTCAGCTCCTAAGGGTATTTTATTTGACAGATGAGCAAACTGAGGCTTAGAACATTTAAATAGCTTTCTTAGCATCACACATTTAGTAAAAAAACAGAGCCAAGATTCGAATGTGGATCTTGTCAATAGCTTTTAAGTGCCTGAGGTTTTAAACTTGAATGCCAAGAATCTAGCCTGCTGTAGTTTCATGGTTGCTGGCAGAAACTTTGAGACTCTGGGTCAGAACACAGGGCTTTGTTCCTCATTTTAATAGTAGAAGCCATGGCATCAGCATTTTCCTGACCTCAGTTCCTACAGAATGGCGGCAAGAGGACAAGGTCACCTGTACTCACAGTGAGCTGCTGTAAACAAAAGAAACCCACAGTGCAAGAAATACAGAGCTCTTAGAGTGGGCAGTGGGTCTGGGGACTTTTTCTCTGGAGGGAATATATCTATATATTCCCTATATCTATATATCCACTATATCTCCCAGAGCTGTTTTCCATGAGAACATCCCTGGCAAGGTAGTTCAGAACAAAGTCAGCCAGTGTCCCTACTTGAAGTGTGCAGAGTCACCTAAGATCCATGGAGAACTGTTTCCCACATACTTTGTAAAACTTACTATCAACCACTACATCACACTGGCCTAGCAGTCATGAGGATAGCAGGGAAATGTGATGTGGAAATGGAGGCATTTCAATAACGTAAATTTTTGCCATGAAAATGCCCTTGCTAATCAGCCCAGTGCATCCAGAGTGAGGTGCATGCAGGGCCCTAGATGTGTAATTGAGGCTGACTCTCTAACACACCTCCTGTCTTCAGGCATTTTTCTCCCTGACTTAGAAGCTCATTTGTAGGCAGGAAGAAAGCAGAGAGAAGAGACTGTGAGCACAGTTTGAAGAGAACAGGGGCTCTAGACTTTAGTCACTGAGGGCCTGTCTTCACAGGTTATGGCTGATGTCACTTGGGTCTGTCTGTTCACAATATAAAAAGAAATGGTAGCTACCGAGGCAGAAAGAGCAGGGCTTTAATGTTTGATCTTCTGAGTTTGAATAAATTCTGCTTCCTTCATGGTGTCCTTCGGTGAATTTTATCCCCATCTCTGGGAGTTTCATTAGCTCTAAGATGGGGTGACACTATTGAAACTCTGTACAGTACCTGGCATATAAATAGCCGTCAGTTCACACTATGTATGATTAGTATGAAAGGCAGTGGAAATCTAGCATTGGTAAAAGTAATCCTGAAAGACACTTTAATACCTGGAAACCTCATAAGATATAGCACTTGGAATTAAAAGTCAGTACAAGGAGGTATTTTACATCGACAAGGTGAATTTTTATTATTTAAAAATGTAGAAATAATATTTGTAATGGTAATGTTAATACTTCTGCCAGAATGAAACCCAACTCCCTTCATTTATGCATTCTAAGAAAAAAAAGGGAACACTTTTGTTAATACTTAGTCCTTCTTAAAGCACCTTTCAGTCAAAGAACAGCTTCTCATTAAGGGAAAAATGATTATTAACATCCTCATTTTGCTTCCTCTCGTGAATTATTTGCATTCAGAAATGTGCATGGCATTAGTTTCAGGGTAAATGCAAATATGACAGCGGGATTTCTCACCAAGCTCTTTTTTATTATTAGCTCTTTTTATGTACTCCATTTATTATTCCCTCATCATTTTTCACATTGTATTAAAATGTTAGATTTCTTAAAATAATAATATTTCTTTCATTGGGTAATTGTCTCAGCCCTGTCTACAGCAGTCTACATCACAGAGTGCCCACGTGTAATTTGGAATGGCTTATAATGACCGTGTGCCTCCATTCAGGGGAGGCCCAGGAATTAGCTATTGTGGTAACTGAATCCCCTCTCTCCCACGGAGAAAGTGATTGCTCCAGGTAAGGTTCAGGGGATTTCTAAAGAGGGCAGTGGTGTGGGGAAGGTTTCTGCTTCGAGTGCCAGCAGTGTATTTACAGTCTGGGGCCTGAAGATAAATTAAGATTTTCTTTCCTCTCACCTTTGAGCAGTGTCCATCTTTGATGCTTTTTAAATACAGTAGCCTCACACTATCTTTTTCTCTTGGAATTGTGAAGCTGTTTTATGAGAAATGTTTGTTTCCTGCAACCAGTGTCCACCTTCTGAGGACACAATGAGTTGGAAGGCTAAGAATTCTTCATCAAGGGCTAGTGGGCCGAGCATGGCTGGAGTAGAATCAGGAAATCAGGGCCATTTGTACTTTCCAAGAGGGTCTGCCTTGATAAAGTGATTATAATTACCTTGTTTTTTTCCTGGTCATAAAAAAGGTAATAGATCTGACTAATAAAACCAAACTAATAAAATCATTTGATCATTTTGATTCACTGCACTTCACTGTTCTAAGCTTCCCTGTTGACTCACAAATTGTTTGCTGTCAAATCTCTCTGCATTTGTTTCCTTTGGCTATGACTTACCATCTCTTTTGCTTTCCCCTTGATACTGTCCATCATTTCACTTCTTCTTAACAGGGAGCAGGGAATGATCAATGATCAGGTCTCCAAGCAAGCTATCTAGTAGATAATATAAACATGTCTGCTTTTAAAATGGCATAGTACACAATGTGCAGATACTTTGATAAGGCATTTTTCATGGGATCTGATTCTTGGCACATTAGGAATTGTAGGATATAATAATTAACTTTTGTACTTTTTCTGTGTGATGTGTCAATTTTTCCTTCATGGAGTATGAGATAAGAAAGAACTGACCTCATCAAGACCTGGAGCATGGTAACAGGAGCAAGCGTCCAACTCAGAGTGGGGTTGGTTCAGGCCTGGTGCAAGAATTAGACTAGCTCTTCCACCTGTTTTATGATGCCTGCCATGCATTGACTTAATCATAAGTCCTTTAGTGATGGTTAGCACAGACCACCTGCATTTGGTGGGTGGGAAAAGGAGGATAAAGTGTTTCTCACCATGCAAATGTACTGCTGGGCACCGTATGTTATTTAGCCCAAGGCCAATAATGTTATTTTGTGTGGTTACTGTGTGCCTGGCGCCTTGGTAAGTGCATACACACATTGTTTCACTATATTTTCACAATAATGCCATGAGCTATTTCCTGCATTTCTGGAAGAGGAGGTTGAATGAAAATCAAAGGTATTCATCAGAACTCCCCAGTGCACAGTACATCACCTAGAACAGAGATGGAGAACCTGTTAGAGCTTTCAATGATAACAAACAGCCAGCTGCAGCATGCGTGCCATAGGTTTGCCACCACTGACCCAGAATGTCTTACCTCTGCCCAGTAGATGAGGATTCTGGGCATTAGCAGCAAGTGACCAAAAGGAGTTCATTAGGCCAGTCTGCCATCGCAGACCTGCAGGCTGTTCGTAGCATAGAAGTGTGCATGGGCTGGGACTGTCATGCCACCACTATGGGTGTGACTTTCTCTCTTCTTTTGGGAGAAGGATGCTATTTCATTGTTTCTTTCTGGAATTGCCAATTAATATGCTGTTGCTTTTTTTTTTAACCCTCTGAAGAGAAGTCTATGTGTTCCCTACTGATTTGTACAACTGACTTAGAGTGTGGAGAGGTGATCAAGGCCTCACGTTCTTGTCTCAAACTTGTTCTTAGTTCATATCTTGGCAACGTTCATGCCCATATTCCTATTCATGTTTTGTCCCTTGTGAACTGCAACTGCCTGCAAGTTACTTAACCACCTTTGAAAAATGAAATTACAACTCTAATAGAAGCACTCTATGGAGTTGTTATGAAATTGTACCCATTATCCCCTCAGGACAGTGGCCTTTGCATAGGAATGAGCCCTAAATTCTGACTATTCTTACATATATCTATATATCAATCGTTTTGTATATATGGTATCAAACATTTTGCATTATATTTCCTTATCACTTTATTTGTGAAGTTTTTGATATATAAATATATATACATATATATATACATATATAAAACTTGTTGATCAATTGTTGATCAGTTACTTTAAAACAAACTCACAAAAACTAAAAGTATTAAAAATGCCTATTTAAAACAGGTATGCTGAGCTGGGGTTATAGCCCCATGGCAGAGTACTTGACTAGCTTGTGTGAAGCCCTGTGTCCAATTTCCAGCATTGGGAATTTAAAAAAAAACACCCCAAAACCCAAAGGCAAATAAAAAACAACAACAACAAAACAAAAAATAAGCCAAACAAAAATCCTGCAAAAATAACAAGTATGCAGTTGATAGCAGAGATAAAATACATGTCTATACAAAGACCCCACGCAACTATGCTGAAGACATTTTATTTTATTATTTTATCTATATATTCCAATGATTTCCTACCATACAGGAAAGTAAATCATCTATATCACATTTACCGGTAGATTTCTTCAGCTTTTGCTCCATTTCGTGTTCATCTTTGACAGGCTGAAATGGGAAGGCACTTTTATCTCCAAGGAACGGCAGAAGTAGGGACATCTAACTCCCTGCCCTCTTTGTCCAGCGTGCCATCACGACGATGTATTCAGGGTCATCGCTCAAAACCTCAGCCAATTGCATTAGGACCCCTGGAGCACAGGGGTTACAGCAACTATTTAACTGCCACCCAGGCAACCACCCAAAGGGACAGGACCACTAGACTGAGAGATGGTGCCAAGGTTGAAGGATGGCCTCCATATCAGTGTTACACCTGCTACGTGAATGACAGGCTAATCCCATTCGCATCCACAGAGAGCTGGTAAGAAAAATGCACTTCAAATGAAGCTAGTAAGGCTCGTCTTCAGTGGGAAGATAAGCTGCCTTCTCTTTTTACACTTAAAGTTACCTCTTTCTAATTTATATATTATTTTTCTCAGAAGGGTAACTGCCTGGTTGAAAACATAAAATTGACAGAGTCATCCTCTTGTTTTATAAAGCATACCATATAATCTTCCTGTGTGAATTACCTGGTGTATGACCAATCACATCTTTTTCAAAGGAAACTTGCAAGGTCTAGAGCCAAGAAACTACTCCTCCCAAACAAAAACACCCCCCAAGAAATCAGCAATGAAAAGGATAGATCAGATCTTTGAGAGTGATAATTATGTTGACTTTAACCTTAGTGAAATAGTTGACTCTTTTGGAACCCCTGGGATCTAAAAAAGGTTTATATTACCCCAGTGTTCAACAAGGAGTATATAATTTGCATTATTAACACTACACATACTAATAAAGTAAACTATACATGCCAAATTTATATGCCAAGAAGGGAAGTTAAGACATTGGGATAATTTAAAAACATGCTCAGAATAATTAAATATATTCTCTCAACCAATACAGCTAATCAATACTGGGAAGCCTGAGAGGTTGTCTGTAGTTCTCAGTTCCTCTGCTGATTCTGGCATCCCCCCATCAAACTCCAGGCCAAAGACTCCTACAAGTCATATGGATCTGCAAGATTAGAGCTGGCAAGGATTTCCTCATTTTATTACAACCTGGAAGGGACCAGTGTGAAAAGTTACATACAAGAGTATGTGAATAAATCTACTGTCCTAACAAAAGGGAATTAGGTATTGTCAGTATAGTTGTGCTCGCAGGCAGTGCTTGCTACACTGTGCCATAATAATGTTACTTGTGTTGGGAAGCCTATTTGGCTAATATTTTATTAAAATGCAGTCATATATATAGCAAGAAGTTAAAGGAATATTGCAAAATGTGATAGAAAAATATAATAAATGTTTAAATTAAAAAAGAATTATTACAGTAAAAGACACATTGTCATTAATGCACTTCAAAATACACCCGTTTGCTTCCAACACACACATCCCATTGTTCTTGCCCCTTACCCATTGTTCTTGAACGTTTTTGTTCTTACAGCTCTGGAAGTCCTCTTTCTTGTCTTTGGTTGAGCTGTTGTGGCTGTCTCTGTGTCCTGAGTCAATTCAAAACTTTTACCTTTCGTGGTAAAATTTTGACTTTGGAGAAGAGTCAGAAGTCACATGGTACAATATCTGGTGAGTAAGGTGGATGAGGACACCCCATAATTTTTGCACAGGCCTGCCTGTCTGTTGGATGGCATTCAGGAAGAGCATTCACCATATTTGTGATCACACCTCATAAACACATCAAAGAGATCTTCCAAAATTGCTTAGAGAGTGATAAGAACAATTGGGTTAGGTGTGTTAGAAGCGATGAGTAACATTTTGAAGGGGATAAATAACAATATATCTTTCAGTGTAATAAATATTTTAAAAATTAAAACATTCACTGTGTATTTTGATTACATCTCATGCAATTGTTAAAATAACTCAAAAACACCCATCTGGATCGGTATTAATGTATGCTGGTTTGTGAATATCTAAGTTAAATATAAACAGCTATCTCAATCTTTAAAAGCTTAGTATGAGTGGCATATGCACGAACAGACGGACAGATAAACAGACAAATGCCAACACCACCTAAAAAAGTAAATTGAACCAAATATTTACGTGATGTACAATTGCTCGTGTAATACTTGGAAAGGCATGAAATTTGTCTATTATAATATCTGTTCTTGAGGGAGACAGACTCTCATTAATTCTACTTACTCATAGAGAAATTTCCAAGGCAGTACTCTTCCCATGAGTCTTTATGAATTTCAAGGGGTCGTGTATCATGTGGATGGTAGTAGGTGCTCAATAAACTTTGCAGATGGAAGGAAAGATATATTTCGAAAGAAAGATTCAGGTATGTATGCTGAGAAGATTAGGAATTTAGGAAAAATGGACAGTTAGATTGAGAGTCCTGAGAAAGAAAGTATCTTAGTTAAAACAAGCAAACAAATGAAAAGCACACCTATAAGCATCATTTTAGAGAGATGAGAGCAGGAAAGGAAAAAATAAATGAAACTGAATTATAGTTATAATGTTTCTCAGACTTTGCTGGTAGTTTTCAGCTTGCATTTTGCAAACATAAAAATGACTAATTATATCAAATGAAAAGTGACAATAGAACTGCTTGTCCTTTTTTTAAAGTTAAAATTTCCCCAACTTTTAGTCTCATTGGCTTGGAAATGACAATGACACAGGTCTGATCAGGGACATTCACCTCTCCTTGTCTAACTTCACACCTGAAGGGAACCCTATTGGAAGCGCAATAGAGAGGGGGAACATTAATTAATGTTCTCTCAGCCTATTTTATCTTTGTTGGGATGTGTAAGATCTTTGTCCCACACCAGTGGGATTCTGCACGGCCAGCGGGGGGCTGTGTGCCTGTAGGGCTGTACTCAAAAGTGAGTGCGGTCAATGGGAATGCCAGGGTTGTCTTGACTGATGTGGAGGCATTCAACCAGGCCAAACAGTGGTGAGTGTGAGAATGCCACGCTGTTGGGACTGGGCCCCTTGCAAAGGTCAGGAAGGAACAGAGTCAGAAAAGAAGTGGAGGAAATCTCCATAAGGACTTGGACAAAAAGAAAAGAAGGAAATTACAAAAACAAGCCAATGATCAGGCAATCTGATTACAAAGATGGAAACAAACAACCAACCAAATCCCAGAGTGTATTGAAAATCATCTGTTTAATGGTCTGATTTTCCCTTTATGCTTCCTGTCAGGTTCTTAGTATCCTGAAAGGAACAGAAGTGCAGCGAGTGGCGATCCTTCCTCACCCACTGACACATGCACCCACTCTACTTAAGGGCCCAGTCTTGGAATCAGCCCAAGATTTAAATTCTATCTTTGTTCTTTTATCAGTTGTGTAACTTTGCACAAGTTACTTAACCTATGGGAGTCTCATCCTCTTTTTCTCTACAATGGAGATAATGGGATCTATTCAACAGGATTATTGTGAAGATTTGATGCTATAAGATCACCTACTAATATTGCCTGCAAAAATGTGTTTTGTCTTCTAATGAAGAAAGTGGGGTGTAAAAAGAATCCACTTTTGAGAGAATGAATTGAAGTTTCTATGCAGTTTTATAGTTTCAGCAATGTAGTACTACTCAATAATAAGCCAAATCTGGAAAGTTAGCCAAAGGATATAATCATGATATTGTAAACATATTTATCTAAAAGAATGTTACTTGTAATTTTGTTCTTAATGGGGAAAATTAGAAATGATCTACATGTTTAACATGGGATTGCTTAAACAGATGATAGCAAATGTGTTTGATGTAATACTAAAGAGCCATTAAAAATATCTCAGAGCTGGAAACTTAAAACTTATAGAAAATGTTTACAATGTTTCACTGAAAATAAAATTGCCTAATTGTATTACTGGAGGATTCTAATTTTCAAATTAAGATTATGTATTGAAATAACAGAAACTAATACAGCTACATATTAAAACTTTGTCTCTTTAAATTGATGTTATATGTGATTTTACTAATTTTGGGGGGTCATTTTTGGTGTTTGTTGGTTTATCAGTGGTAGTCAGAATTTAATTCAGTAATAATACAATATATTTTAAGATTATTTTTAGGACTATAATTCAAGTAATAGAACAATTGATTGGTGGCACAGTTCTCTATAATGTAAAGGTAAATGGCTAAGAATATGAAATAGTTATTAAATGGATTATTTTTCTGCATCTGTCTCAAGAGAAACAGAGGAGTTTGTATAGTTGATAAGGCTCATTATAAAAATATCTGGCTTAATTCTATTTTATACAGATTTTTTTTTCCCATTAAGTTTATTGGTACATTTTCGGTATAAAATACAGTTACATTCATCATTGGGATCTTGTACCATTACATGAGTCTCTTGGTTCTTATGTTTTTCCCCTTCCCTTGCCCTCCCTTCACCCCCTCCACCCTTCCCTATTTGCAAAGACCTTGTTTCCATTTTTTTCCCTCTTCTCATATTTTTTTCCTTTCCCTTCCCCTACCCCTCCCACTTCCCCTGCTCTTTTAGACCTTTTCTTCCTGTTACACAATATCAGTTATACATTTTTAAAATTAAAATATTAAGATCTAGGAGACATTACCACAGATTTTACCGAATTTAAAAGGATATAGAAAGCATATTACAAAAATCATTTTTGAAATAAATTTGACAACTTCTAAGAAGTGCCTTGGAAGACAAATTAATGAAACTAACTCTGGAGGAAATATAAAATTTGAATAGCACCTATTAAAGAAAGTATATTCCTAGCTTGAAAACCTACCTATATGACAACAGCAGGCTCCTAAACATTTTAACTGTTAAATTATATCAAACAATTAAAGGAGAAAAAAGAAGGAACATTTCTCTCCTCATTTTAGGATCTCATCATTGTGCTAATCCTAAAACTGGATAAAGATAATAGAAGAAAAAAGTATGAACATAGATAGAAATTTGTTTAACAAAACAAACTATTGGAAGTCAGATCTGGCAGGTTGTAGAAAGTGGTTTTGTTATAGGGATGGCAGTGTTGGTTCAGTATTGGAAGATCCACCCCCAAAAGTCATCATTTTACAGTGGAAAGGAGAAAGCCATATGATCCTGTCACTAGTTGGAGAAAAAGTATTGGACTAAATTCTACAGCTGTTCATAGTAAAAGCTTTCAGGAGCCTAGAAGTAGAACAGAAACTTCTCAACAGATCAAAGACATGTACTCCATACTTCCAGCGAGAATGCCTTATATGAATGGAGAAGATACAATGCTTTCTCCTTAAGGTGGGGAACAAGGGCAGATATGCTTACTCTTTATCTTTTATACAGATATTTTTATATTATAACTTTCAACAATCACAAAAATTTTTTTTCTTATTTAAAGTTAGTTCCTCTAAATGGATCAAGATAAAATGTTTGGGCAGAACAGTTGATTTTTATTTGGTCATTTATATAAAGAGATGTTTTGGATTTTGACTGCAAACCTTAAGAAAATAGATATTGTTTTTATACAGAAAACTAAATAGATGTGAAATCTACTACAGAGGGTACATGGGTACATTTGAATTCACTGAGAAACAATAGTGTTTTTAAAATTGGTTTAATTCATTTACTCATTCACTTATTTTTCATTAATTATACCTTACTTCTAGTTAAATTTAGTTGAAGTTTAAAATAAATACATATAATGGAGCATTTGTAATATAGTTCTAAATGTAATGAAATAACCTAAGAACAATAATATTCCTATTATTGTTCAGCCATTTTAGACTAATTAAATCACACAACTAAAAGAAAAAGAACAAGCTATGCATTTGTTTAAAATTGATTCTGTTAATAGCTTATAATAGGCTTTTGTTGTAAGGAAAATAATCCATTAGTCCCATTAGGGTAGTGAATAATTTGGAGAATTTAGGGAATCAGATTCTACTATGTACTAAAATTATAAAATGTGTTTGACAATGGAGTTAGCTGAAATGTAGCATTATTTGCAGGTATCACAGGGTTAATATGATTGATAACCTTACACAAAATAAATTTGAAATAGAACTCTTCACAAGCTGTTAAGTCAATCATTTTCAGTTTATTTTTTCTTAAGCAATCTCCATTTTTTTTTCTGCAAAGTCACTTTTGTTAGTGACTTGTCCATATAAAAGAGGAAAAACAGATTAATACTCTGAAACTTAGTTCACTGGTGAAACCCTTAGGAGGAAGGACGGTGGTCATGCATCCACAGAACAGCATGAGGATGGAGAATGTCATGTCATCGCATCTGGAAGGTGGCACAAAGGCAAGATTTGTGAGTGGCATCACAGTTAACTGCATTCGAGTCCATTGTCAAAGATGTACGGAGAGCAGGTACTTAGCACCCTGTAAATTAAATTTTCAAGCATAAAATTTTATATATGACCTCTACATACAAACATGCACCATAAATTATAACATTTATTAAATTTAAAGTTCATTTATTTTGAATTTTACAAGCAGAATATTCACATTACATAAAAATGGGGCCCTGCAATGTAATATAAAAGAGAGAATATTAAAGAGGAAACGATGTTCAAGTTAGGTAATTTCTGTTAGTCTTTTGGCATGTTCCCTAAATCAGTAAATATCTCTTTTTCTCTGTCTCTGACTCTTTCTCTTTCTTCTTAAACACACACACACACACACACACACACAAGTAAATAAATTTATAGATATGCACCAAACTCATAACATTTTAAATAATTCAGATTACCCTTTGTAAAATAGTAATTCCTGCTTCTTTTTTTTTTGGTACGAGGGATTGAACTCAGGACCTTGTGCTTGTGAGGCAGGGGGCAGAACCACTGAGCTAAATCCCCAGCCCATTCCTGCTACTTTATATCCAAATATTAATAGTGAATTACATCATATGACCTTATTTATAACTTTATTTACACACACCTCCAGGTTCTGAATCACTTTCAGTGAGGCACGCCTAACACAGCTCTGTATGAGTCATTTAAATGTACTCTGAGTAAGGAGGACACGCATCTTCATCATTTAAGAATCCATTGAACGCCTGCTACAGGTTAGCGCTGTTCTAGGTACCAGAGGCCCATTTACCTTCAGTATCCATTGGTAGCAATGCCACTGAAACTGCTGGGTCAAAGTCACAGTTAGCTGAGATGTAGATTCCAGTGGTGAATTTTCATTTCTTTTCTTGCTGGATTCATTAACAGCATCCAGTACACTTATGTAGCCACTCTCCTGAGAATATCAGGTTTCCTTTGCATCTGAGGCCTCTCTCTTTCTGTGTTCCCCTCTTCTTTCATTGGTCTTTTTCTGCTTATCTTCATTTTCTTTACCTACATGAATGAGCCCAAGTTTCTCTTCTCTGTTCTCCCAGCCTCGATGGTCTCCTTTAACCAGAGCTCCAAATTTCAGCTTTTCCCTGATAAGTGCCAACTGTATCCCTCCACCTTCAACTTTTCTCTGAACACCAAACTGACAGCTACATCTGGCCACTTGGCTTTTCCACCTGAATATCTAACAGGCATTTCAAACTCAACACGTCCAGAGTTGAACTGTTGATTTCCTGGTCTCCTACTAGCAAAACAAAGGAGTCAACCAAACTGGAGCTCAAATTGTTCCCCTTCTCTCAATAAATGGTACTTAATCCAATCTCTCTGTTCAAAATCTTGGGGCCATTTTATCATTTATTCAACAAATGACTGCGTGACCACTATACTCCAGGTCCTGTGTATGTGTTGATGAGCTATCACTGGGACACACACACACACACACACACATGCACTCACACTCACAGAGTCATAATAGAGGTTACATTTTAGTGACCTTGGTTTCTGTCTCTCAGTCCTCACAATTCCATGAGCACATTCTGTTGATTCTACTCTCATAAGATAGCTGAGTCAGGTCAAGTTCCATAATCTCTATTTTTTCCATCTGATCAAACTTTACCATATTTGTCTCAGACAGCTGAGTTAGCCTCCTAATCAGTCTCCTGTGCTTCGATTTGCCTCAGTAAGTTTTCTTGTAAATAGAGGAGAGACTCAAATTATAAATAAAGAGCAAAATAAAAGATAGGAAGTAGGAAGATAGTTATCTCTCAGATGGGAAGGGGACCAAGAGATAAGGGTAGGGAAAAAGAATGAAAAAGAAGATGTGTTATGTATCTGTACCAATACCCCACAAGAAATGTAAACTTTACATAGTGCGAACATCTACCAAGGAAAAACATTTGAGAAGACCAAAAGAATACTACTTACAGTCCTATGTACCCCAGCTCCAACATAATGATTTCAAAGCCAGGATCAAACTTCTTATTACAGTTGTCTATGGTGGAGGAGATAAACCATACTCACCCAGTGCTCTCAATATTTGAATCTAGCTTTTGAAATTAAAACCAATCTGGTTAGATCACCATGACTGCTCTAGGACGAGGAAAAAGAAGTCCTAATCTGAATCTTTTCAGCAGGAAGGAGATTGATTTGACATAAAGGCTTTACTCCTAGGTTTTTACCATCTTCTTTTATGTGGCATTGAAGAGCTATGAATTCAGATGCTCAAGTTATGATTCAATCTATCCATATAAAATTCTTGATTTATTTGAATCATATGTATCTATTGCCCAATAGTTATGCGTTATCAGTCACTCCACACCCACCGCATCTGTTATCATCAACAGAAATCAGTTGACCAGACTTGGCAAGCTACCCAGACTTTAAGCCTTAAGTGGAAACAAGGTAAAAAAAAAAATCAATTCTTTTTGGCTTATATGTGTGAAATTAAAACACTTCTAGTTTAAAAATTCTGCCTGGATGAAAAGTTGTAAGTTTGATTCACTCTCGTTTTTTTTTTTTTAAACAGGAATATTTGTTATAATGTTCCTGTTAATGTTTTGATCAGTAACAAATTGCACTTAGTGGTATTCAATATTAATTTTAGTAGCTAGCTCAGTGGCTTGCCTTACTAAGAGACTATTTGCTGTTTTCTTTCTTTTAAAAAATGGGAGCAATTATTTGTGCTTATGAGAGCGATGGGAGCAACCATACACTAAAAATAGAAATTATGGAATTAGCCACAGGCAAATTACAGAGCAGGGACAAGTCCATGAACATTTCCTCTGCCTGGCCTGCTTCTGACCTCCTTTTGAAGTCGACAGGCCGTTTACTTGAATGGATAACATATTGGAGAACCCCCTTCAGTCACAGGTTCCAATTCTCTCCAGCTCAAAATGCCAAGTGAAGGCTGTCTGGAGCTGCCTTTTGGTTCTGATGACAGACCTATTAAAACTATAGCTGAAAGTAGAAGATGCATTATGTCAGGGCCACTTATTAAATTTGAGCCATAACCTTTGGACCGGGTGACAATTTTGTGGCTTTTAATACCACTTTCATGTCTTTGAACTTTAAGCTCCTTCTGTGTAAAGGTTCTCTCAACTGATACATTTAATGCAAGAACATTTAATTCTAAATCTGAGAAGTGATCTTTGTAATTACTACCAAAAATATACATATTCATCCCATAAAATCATCCAACAAAAAATAATCTGATTCATCTTTGGAGAACAGACAGAGGAAAAATTAATATACTAAGGGAAAAGGCTCTAAGCAAAATCACATTTAGTGATCAGATTCTCTGTTTTCTTGGCTGCTGTTGCCAAGGCATCTGTGATTATTATCCTTTTTGTATCGAGATGAATACATGGAAGCAAACAGAGCTTGCACTTAGCAAAATGAAATATAAGAATCATTTGTGTGTGTAGGTGGAAAGGAAATGATAGAGTTCAGAGAAACAGATGTTCTAAGAGTTATTAAAACTTTTCAAAATGAAATTTCATACCCTGTCTCTAATTACTGCATTGCTCTTCTTATATCCTGACGAGTCAAACCTGTTAAAATTCTTGAGGAGCGTGAAGAGAAATGGCATATAGAAGCTGAAATACCTTTCATTACACTGCTGACTTTCAGCCCAGGACATGTTGATCCTCTCGAGCTGATCATCTACAATGCCACAGGACTGCCCACAAAAAATATGTCAGAAAGGAGCACTTCTGGCTGCTTGTTTTGCATTCCTCAAGAACATTATTAGAATTCCCTCCCTGCAACCCCCCTGCTACATCACCATGCTTAAAATAAGTACTTCTTGATTTGTGTGACTTTGTGTTTGCCATACTCTAAAACTCAGATTCTGTTTTTTTCTCCACTGCTAAGTTATTTGAACATGCATTTTCGTTCCTTGCAAAATTAGGCTTGCTGCACCCATAGATTGGGAGCTAAATGCTTCATATTTATTATCTTTAAGGTGCTGTGTTAATGAAAGAATTTTAATCATTGACATTGCTCTGTGAATTATGTATTACAAAAACCCCTGCTGGTGAGTTAGACAAAATTAACCTACTGTAAGGGGCATTAAAAAAAAATCACAGCTAATTAGTAAGCCAACAGGAACAAAGAGAATGTAAAACAAAGATGTTGAGAATGAGACACTTAGGTAGAAACTGCTGCCTCCTTCTGAGGTGCGGTTCCTCCTTTGATTTGGGCTACATTTGTAACACTGCCTGCCATTGCAAGATTGTCCTCCAATCTGATATGTTCCATTAGGCTTGAGCATTTTTATGTTTTGTAATTAGTTTTCTAAGCTATGGTCTCTTCACTCTTTCGAACTGTGGAAATCCAAAGGCTCATAATAGAAAATGGAAGATATTTTTAAATGCTTTTAAATTATTTCCCAGGCGATCTATATTAGAGATGTAAGGCAATTCGTGGGGATTATAATGGGAAATGATTTCCATTGCTTTTTTCCCCTTGAATCACTCTGTATGCTCATCATATATCCTGTATCCATTCCTGTATTTTAAAGTGGCAAAGCTTCGTCCACACTCCCTTCCAGATGCAATTCCATATGGAGGGGACAAAGACAGGCTTGGGTTTAAATCACAGGCTGCTTGCTTCCTTGGTGGCTCCTTAAGCTGACATCATGGGCCATGCATCACTCTGCTGGTGCAGGAGCTGGGAGAAGACAATTGACCCAGAGAGGCTGCCAGCCAGGGGCTCATGCTGGGCCCCATTTGTTTATAATTGCTCTTTCTAACTCATAGGTGGAGATAAAGCAACCCAAATGGGACAAGCAGAGGAAAGAGACAACCATAATGTCTATTTCAATTTCCCCCTGCTCAACAGAGGCCCTGAGCACTAAAAAGGATAAGACAGTTCCTTGACCTTTTGTGTACTTGTGGATTATTTCATTTTATTTTCTTCATGTTAAATTTTCTCTCTTTACCTAACAATATCCAAGGCCACTGTCTTCCTAATGAGAATCTGATTTGTTGTTCTTTAGAGAGAGTGTCATTAATCTCTCCATTTCTATCCTCCTAGTTTACTGCTGGAATAGCCGCCAACAGATGGATGATTGAAAACAGAAGCAAACTAAATACTTGTGCAACCATCTTGCCTTTTTTAGGCAAAAGAAAATGGTCAAAGAATCCACAGCAAGAAGGGATTTCTATTTTGAATGGAACATAAAGTGTTGAAGGATCCAGGATGTCAGCAGTAGTATGTGAGTGCTTCATGTGACAATTTGGGCTCTGCTGTATCCAGCATTCTTCTTTACTGCTTTCCTGGGTTTAAATCACATGAAAGATTGTTCTACATTACAATTCCAGGGAGTTTCTCCTTTGCAATAAATTCAGTGAAAGCAGGTTGGAATACTTTGAGGCATTTGAATGTTTTGAGTTTAAAAGTTCTCTCACTTTTAATTTCCATGTTCATGGTTAAAGAGGAGGCGCATGGACTTGTCTCTCCCTCCTGTAGCTACTCTCCCTTTCTCTGTTAGAATCCACCATATTCTTGTTTTTCTTATATCAGTTGTCCTAGGAACCCCTAGTGTCCAGTTTTCTCCTTTTACCACACTCTCCAGCCCACAAGGGTTACCTGCATGCCCTTGTTGGTTTTCTACTGATATAACTAAATAGTATAGACCAGTAATTCACAAAGATAAAGTTTTTCTTTGGTCATATTTCTGAGGTTGGGGAACTCAGGATTGCATGGCCATATCTAGTGTGGGGCTTCTTGCTGGTGGAAAGCCTGCATAGTCCCAAGATTGGGCAAGACATCACATGGTGAGCTAGAATGACCTAGTTCAAATTTTTCCTTTTCTTCTAATAAAGCCACAGTCCCATTGGATTAGGGGCCCACCCTCATGGCCTCATTTAACTTTAATTATTTCCCACCCTGGAAAGATCCCACCTTTGAAAACTATAGTTGGATTAAGCATCCCCTTTCTTTCTTTCTTTTTTTTTTTTTTCCATTGTACTTAGCTTTTTGCTTATCATTGCCCTCTACTTAGTTCTCCAATGCATGGGAGTTAAGAGTTCACGTGGTCGGGCCAGGGATTTAGCTCAATGGTTTCACCACCTGCTGCACAAGCATAAGGACTGAAGTTCGATCCCCTGTACCAAAAAAAAGAGAGTTCACATGGTCTTTGCTAAGGCCATCTACTCAGGAACCACACACTAGAGATGGAAGTGGGGGTGGTGTCATTAGTGAGCTTTAGGTAACTCAGTGGGCAAACAGTATCCAGAAGGCTGGGATGTAGCTCAGGGGCAGAGTATATTTAACATGTGCAAAGTTTCCCTCCCAAAATGAAACACCAGATTACCTAGGGATCCTCTGGGATTTGGCCATGGACTTGGCATCTAGTCCCTATTTAGGGAGTGTGAGTGGGAATTGTTTTCTGTTCTGAAAATGGGTTTGTATCCTTGCATAGGCTTTATCTTGGAGCTAGCCACTTTTGAATGAGTGATAGGTTCCCTTTCTTGTTTGTGTTTTGGGTTCATAGAGAAAATAGACGTGGCACAAAACCAGCTCCTTCAAATGTGTTGGTTACACAATGCCATCTTCCTAATAGCATCTGCTTCACCTCTGTTCCCTTCCCTTGTATCAGCTGCCTTGTGCCCATTCCACCTTGTCCTTTCCTTCTAGCCTCCGCCTCCTGGATGCCCTCCCAATGCTGCTCAGCTTGCAGTCATGCAGGGAGCCCAGGTCCTCGTAACTCAGTGGAAGGGGAACTTCTTCATGGGTGGCTCAGATGGTGGTTACACCATCTGGTGAGGAACCAATGCTGCCTCTGTGCCGGGAAAGACATCACATACCTTCAGCACTTCTCACAATGTAATAAGCATCCCCTTTCTTTATACCTCACAATGGAGATTAAATTTCAATATCAATTTTTGTGGTGACAATCAAAGCATCACACTCTAACCCATCCTTCTTCCAAACTTCCAGTATCCTTCTAATGGAACTCCTGTTCCATTGTTAGTAAAATATTCCGTTCCATTTCTGCTTCATATTCTGTTGACTGTGTTTAATATTTCTAACACTAGTTTTACTCAAACAAAAATCTGATTCTCTTTGGATGCCTCCTTCCCTTACATCCCTGTAGTTCTTGCAGTCTCCACCCGCCTCCCCAGTAGCCCCCTCCCACCTAGTGATTCCCTCTCTCTGCTTGTGGACTGTCAACCCAAGCTCCTCACCACTCACTCCAACTTCATGGCTCCTCCATGCTTGGTGACACAATTGTGTACAGAGTTGATGTTTCAGTTGACTCCTTAGTTCTTTGGCCATGTTCTCTCCTAAGAATCTCTACTTTCATTCTGCTTTTGCCTCTTCCTTCTGAGCTCAGTCCCTTAGAAGCTAGGTCTTATCATTACCCCTCACAGCATCTCCCCAGATTCTGAAGTTCATGTTCTCTGAATGCAGCTTCCTGCCTTCCCATGTGCCACCCTTTCTTTCTCTATCTTTAACGATCTTTTGGCACCGCATTGACCTATAATTTTTGAGATGATTACTTTGCAGATTTCTTACCAACTCAGTGTCCTCCCTGGCTTCCTTACACAGTTTGAATTCCTTTGTCAATCAAGTATAATAATCACACACTGCAAAGACCCATGTCCTATTCTTGTTTTGTTGTATTCACTCAAGAAAATTACAACCTTGATTTCATCCTACTCTTTCCCTCCTATATACCTGTATTCATAAAGCTGTATAATGAGGAATAAACACAAAATCACATAGAATGTTTTCACTTCCAATTCATAACCAGGAATAAGTGCGCTTTCACTGTTGCCCAGTATAACATTACATGTTTCTAGTGCCTTCCCTCTCCAACTTTCTCTATACACATTTTCCTATTTCATTTAATTTTACACATAATATATTAAACCACAGCAGACTCTTGATCTGTTCATAAACATGTTGTACATCTTAAAGGTTTTCTGATTTCTCTACCCCCTCATAACTATGATTTCAGCAAGTTGCTATAAATTTCACTACTTCAGCTTTCTCATCAGTAAGATGAATACCATTGGTCTTTTGTCAAAATTAATTGAAATAATACCTGTAAGGTCTTGAGCATAGTACTTGACAGATAGGTGGGGTTCAAAAATAACGAATCATTGTATTAGTCTGCTTTCAGTTTCTATGAAAAACACCTGAGATAAACAACTTATAAGAAGCAAAGGTATTTTTGACCCATAAGAGTTCAGTCTGTGGTCACTTGGTCTGGTTGCTTGGACTGATGGTGGAGCAGTATAGCTTGGTGGGAGCATGTGGCGAGGAGATCTGGTGGCCTCATTCCACCAAGGGAACCTCCCCCTCAAAAAGAGAGGGAGATTTGATGGCCCAGGATTCCTTAAAGGGCACATCCCCAATTACCTAACTTCCTCCCACTAGGCCCTAAATTCTAAAGGTTTCACCATCTGCTAGTATTGTTCCAGGTGAGAAACAACCCTTTTAACACATGCATCAAACTATCACAATCATATTATTACCACATTTAATTTTGGAGGCCAGGAATTCCCTTTTCCTGCTTATGTCTAAATTGCTACTCATTTAAAACCAGGGTATAGATTTTCCTCTCTGATGAATTTGTCTTGCCTTCTATATACCATAGTGCCCCGTGCCGATTTTTGTAGCAATGGTTGGATTGCCTTATAATTTTTTGTTACATGTTTGTCTTCTCAGTTAAACTATCTCCTCTTGATAATATTCCATATGTCTTATTTAAATTTGTCTCTGGATGTTCTAGCTTAGTGGTCAATAAAATATTTAGTAGATGGGCATGGTGGTGCATGCCTGCAATCCCAGCACTCTGGAAGGCTGAAGCAGGAGAATTGAAAGTTTGAGCCCAGCCCGAGCAATTTAGCAACTTAGTGAGACTCTGTCTCAAAATAAAAAATGAAAAAGGTCTGGAAATGTAGCTCAGTGTGGATTTCAATTTCCAATAAAACACACACACACACACATACACCCCACACATGCTAGTTGTGTGAATGAAAGAGTTAATAATTTTGGTAAAATATAATACCCTTCTCTATGTCTACATATATTGCCAAAAATTGTTCTCAACAAATTACTTTTTGTGAAGAATTATTTGAAAACAAAGACCATAGTAGAATTTGAATCTTGCTCAACATCCTTATATAAGCATCGCATCTAATTAGTTCAGATAACTGAATGGATTATCAGTAGAATATATAGCCCATTACCAGAGCTGAGGCTACGGCTGGGACCTGCCAAACATCAGGTTACTCCTGTCTTCAGGCACCCAGTCTCATTAGCCCACTCTGAGGCTGAATGCTCTGACATGCTTTCCGAGTTCTGTTATTCTTACGGTTTATTCTGCCGTGGGCTTGACACACAAAGGTGTGGATTGCTTCAGCTTCAGATTTCAATATGAAAGGCATCTATCTCTCTTCCCTTTGGGGGTTTTGTGGTGTTCTTTCCTTGAGAAATTCACCTTCAAAGTTGTCCAGGATCCTAAGATGCTTGAAAATTAAAGATCTGCTTTGAGACTGGCTTGGAAAGGACTACCTGGCTATTCTTTTTGATGCATGTGTCTTATACATTTTTATCTCTAACTCTTTGAGAAGGTCACTTAACAGAAGGTACACAATTAGATGTCAGCTTATACGTTTTATTGATGAAACATGAACAAAGAGCTTCTGGCCTTCACGTAAGGCCCCCTAAGTAAGTCATCCTTGGATGGGGGGGCGGTGCTCTGGAGCCTCAGCATACTCCTGTACTTTGAATTTTCGTTGCTTGGGGCATGGCTTATGGAGGAGAGATCTATTATTTCAGGTTTCTGTTTAGACACATCACTTTTTAAGGGAAGATGGGAGAACAATGAGCAAACTGTCTGTAGATGTTGTCACCACTTATAAACAGTTTTGCTGAAGGCATTACAAGGTGCGAAGAACTGTCAGCTGGAGGAAGATCTATGGGTTCTCTGGGTTTCCAGCATCTGGGAAAGAATTGAATGGCCAGTGGAAACTCATACCATGCAAAATTGTATTAAATTTTTCATCCTTAGCTCCTTCCTGCCCCCAACGGAATGGAGAGCCTGGCCAGGGCCTTTCCCTCTTCCCTTCCACACCTAGGCTGATGGATCATCTCCAAGTCTCTCAGGACACTTTCTGAAGAGTTACATAAAGAAATATTATACACTTAAAAATGCTAGTAGGGAATTGGACAAATATCTGCATTCATTTTTGAACTCCAGTACCTGGGGAAAACGGCTGCATAGACTTGAGTCTGCAAGTGCGTTTTAAAACTTATCTTTGTGACTGATGCTTCAATATGTTGTATAAGAGTAAAAACAGGCAAAGAGGAAGTGGATCTTTAGCAAGGCAGCCCTTTGTTACTTTGTGAACCACTGTCTTCTCCCGTGAAACTGAAGTTTCTGACAATGAGCTACAGGATGACAAAAATTCTAACACTGGACAGCAAAAATCCAGAACTATGTAGCACAGACTGGGCCAGTCATTTTTCTACTTCTGATGAGAATAATATTATTAGCTGTTTACCAGATGAATTAAAAGTGCCACATCTTGTACTAAACACTTAAATACCTATATTTATCTCATTTAATCCTTCTAAGAACTCTGCGAGGTTGCTCTATTTTTAATACTTTACTGAAGTGAAAACTGAAACTCCCTGGGGTAAAGTCACTTAGAGAGTAAGCAAGTGTGATATGGACCCAAAGCCACTATTTAAAGTCTTTTTCTCAATTTCTACTTCCAGAATCTACAGGTCCCAAAAGTTTTCAAGTCTACAGATTAGGTGTCCAGGATAGGCAGAAAGCAGACTTGGAAAATCCAAACAACAGGTAGCTGTGATTAGGTAAGTTTTAAAGTCAGCAGACATTTGAGCAGAACAGCCATGGGCTGGGTGCTGGTCCCAAGCCCAGCAATGAGAACGCCAATGAGAGTAAGTGCTCCGGGCATTGGGGAAATTGGGATTGCTCTCTTCCTATTCCCAATCCTCTGCCGGAGAGCAAAGAATTCAGCTCTCCTCCCACCTCCAACCACTCACAACTATGTTTTCTATCTCTGAAGTCCTAAGCATTCATGAGGGTAGGGGGACTACAGGATCTGGTTTCCCCTGGTAGAATACATACCACCAATCTGATGTTTCCTTTTTTTTATTATGAAGGTTCGAAACCAATGACTGCTGAATTATATTCCCAGGCTTCCTTTACTCCTCTTTTTTAAACATTTTATTTTGAGCCACGGTCTTGCCTACACTGGGCTCAAACTTGCAGTCCTGCTGCCTGAGCCTCCAGTAGCTGGAGTTGCAGACTTGTGCCAACAGACCTGTCTTGGTGTATGCTTTATATTTTAATTTTTTATCAGTACGTAATGACTACTTTCATAGTGGGAGTTGGTACATGTATATAATACATCTGTATTCTTACTAGAACTCACTTACCCTTTCAAAACTGTCCTGGTTTAGACAGTAAGCCATATGACTGTCTTAACTTTAGGTCTTTTTCATCAGTATAGGGAAACTGGAAAGTTACACTGGCTGAAGAATGTTTATTGGTAATGGCTCTTCCCATACAATATCTTTTCCATGGATTTTCATTTGGGACATAACGAGAAAAACGAAGAAACAAAAAGTCTGTATGTGCTTGTGTGACATATGGAGTCACAGGGCAGTTTACATTGTTGGGTCATTTCCACCGCTGACTAGGATTCCCCAGGGGCTTCTCCCTTCCCTGTAAAGTGGCTGCCACAGGCGCCTGCGTACATTTTGGCTATCAGAGCTTTGCAGGGGACAGTTTTGTTCAAACTTAGGTAGGATTTTTCCATTAAATAAAGATCTAAGCACATTGCCTGATGAACCACTCACGCCTCCAACTGGATGCCAAACTTGTTGTTGGATGTGAAATGTGGGCAGCATCCGTGCTCTTAGAAAGGAGCCAGTAAGCAGGCATTTGACCCCTTCCGCCCAGCAGCTGACGCTGCAGCTGGGCACACGCATCCTGCCTCGGCCTCCTGCGCCCAGCCTGTTGTCAGATGGAAACAGCTGTGAGGCTCTGCGGATGCCTCACTCCTGCTCTCTGCACCTCCTCTAAGACTCTGGGGGACTCTGAAAGGCGTGCACAACTTATTCCTCTGCTTGGAATGAGCATGGCCATCTCATGTCTAAAAGTGGCTGAATGAATGAAAACTTAATTCAGTTTGTGAAATTCAAAAATAATGGCAATGCTGCCCCAAATGCCACATTTATTGGAGGCTTAGGTTGAAATGTCAGGAGTGTATTTGCAGTCTGGGTGAGACTCTTGAACTGTGACTAAGTCACTGCCGTGACTGTTTTAATGTGTTTTCCTAAAGCCTAGCAAAATTATATAAATAAAACATCTTCAGATTTTCATCTCTGCTCAGTTGTGTTGCAGAGGGGTAATCGGACCCCATTGAAAGCTCTATGGAAAAACACAGCTTAGCTGACAAATTAGTGGTATTTGGTGCTAATATTACTAATTCAACATTTGGAAAGGTTGCTCACTGGGGAAAAATAACATGTTCTATAAGTCACAGGAGAAACTAGGGAGATAGTTAATGGGTGTTGGCTCCACTGCACATATTGCTCACAATACTCTTCAAACGGCTGCTGACTTCCTGCCAATAGACGTGGAAGTAATTGTCAACAAGATTTATTGTTACTCTCACATTTACACAGTGAGAGAGGAAAGGTTCAAAGAGTTCTGTGAAGTTCAGAACTGACTTCTACTGAACCATAGCAACGCGCCCTGCTTATCCCTAATGTGTGCACCAGAGAGGATTCTGCATCATCAGAGGCCTCCAAGCCATTCTTCTTGTCATGTGTGCGTTCCCCCGCCATCTGCAGTCATCTCTTTTCAGATCGAGGAGCTGAGCATCAGTCTGGTTATTTTTTTCCTTAGGCAATGGCTGTTTTACATATTGTGAACCAGAGTTCTTCAGCAACAGAATTAGGAGTTGGATTTGGAGTAGAACCCTGTAACCCCAGCTTGGGGAACTAACAAATAAATGTAACTGGAAAAGAGAGAAGGGAGATTTGAATTTTGAAAGGGAAAGATTTTGCTTGCCAATTTAGAATGCCTGTGAAGGAATGCTCTTGGTTATAGGATATTCAGGAGCCTTTGCCATAACAATTTTTTCCTTTTTTACTCTATTGTCCAGATACCCAATTTGTAAGGATTTATGAAGTAGCTTCTCTGGTTAGCTCTACAGGAATAAAATTAAAATGATGCAACAGCAAGCTCCTGCGATTTGGATTTATTTTTCTAAAAGTGAGGAGTAAACTCGTGAGTGTCAAGAAATATCTGCAGAGTGTAAGCTCCTTGAATCATGCCTACAATTAAATACACATGCACACTATGGACACACACAGAAGATTATCTCTTCCTTGAATTTCAGGATGGTATTTCCAGGCGCAAGAAGCACCTGTTGGTAGAATGTCTCCCTGTAATGAGGGCCATCTGGACAGGAGACAAAAGTAGAGTGTGAGGACTCTGGTAAGTGCAGAGACAGCCCCTAGTACTGATTGAGGCAGCAACTGCTCTGAGGGCTCTTAACAACTGTGGGGGAACAAATCCACAGGACAAGGAACCATTTATCTAGGCAGTATTTACACAGGCAGCAGGCATCGGAAAAAGAATGGATTTGGATTATGAAATTTTTTGCCTCTATGCAAAAAATAGGCCTGATACAGGAAATCTGAAGCACCCTGGCATTCCTCCTGTCATGTGAACATTTACCACAATGCTTGTTTCCATACCATGGAGAGCTTATCCCTTGATTACTTTTTAAAGAGGAGGGAGAAGACATATAAAGGGACCTATCATTTTTAAATAGCACTCTTCAAAAGTTAGATAAAAGCGGGGCAGAAGCAATATTGATGAGTAATGCTGGTAATAGTAGATGTCAGAGGAGAACATAGAACTCTCTGTACAGAACCGATGAACCAAACTATTCAGCTTTGTAATTTGTGCCTTAGAGTTGGACAAAGAAGTATTTCCTGAAAGATCACGATGCCTTTATATGGCATGGAAGTGAAACGCCTTGAGAATTAATCATCAGGAATTCATGAATGATTTCTTTTTCTTTTACAGCTCCATATGTTTACCAGAACATATTTATTAACTTATTTAACAAATATTTATTAAGTCCCTGCCCTGTTCGAACTGTGTTGTCCTGGGCATTAGAGCCACGTATGGCATTGAAGAGAACAGATGAAAATCCCTTTCTCCTTGGGCTTCTATTTCAAAGGGAAGGTCGACCTAACAAAAACAATAAAGCTAATAGAAATAAATGAGCTATGGGAAAAAATAAAAGAGGAAAGGACTCATTTGGGGAGTGGAGAGAGACAACTGCAATCTTAAATTGGATGATTCAAGAAGGCCTCATTGAAATTGTGCATTTGAGTAAAACTCAGGAGCAAGTGGGGAGTGAGTGCCGGAGAGTTGGTAGAATAGTCCAGGTTGAGGGAAGAGGAAGTGCAAAGGCCAGAGGGAAGGAGCAGGCCTGGGGCTTTTAGGGAGCAGCAAAGAGGAGGAACTGTGAGAGTAGCAGTAGATTGCAGGAGAGATCACTGGGGCCCACTGGTGGCCTTTTGTTGGACCTTTCAGAGATGCTGACTTTTGCTCTCTGAGTGACATGGGAAGTCTTTGGTTATTTTAAACACTTTACTTGCTACATTAAGAGAACTCTAGATGGAGCAAGATTGGAAATAGGATTGCCAATTAGGAGGCTATTAAAATAATGCAAGGGAGGGAAGATGGCAGCATGGATATTGGAAACAGAGTTGGTGAAAAGTGACTGAATTTTGTAGAGGTAATGGGCCAAAATGATTTGCTGACTTATTGGAAAGGAAGCATATATGTAATGACTTGTCCTTAAGTCATCCTTTTACCACATCGAGGACTAGCCACGCATACTTTTCTATTTGCTGAAGAAGCCCAACTTCCCCTTTTCTAAAGTCTTCTTGGGTTTTAAAATTTTGATCCTATTTTTCCTCCATGGCCTTTCTAGACCACAAGGCTTTGAGCACTGCTGTCATCATCCAGGAAGTGTTTCTCCTCACAGACATTCTGCCTGCCCTCTTCTTCACCTTCCCCAGTTCACGATGGTGGTGTTTAGTGAGTGCAGTGTTCCAGGGAAGCTATGTGCATGGTGATGTTCAAATCAATATGACATTTATCCAGAAAAGCACGCTACTTTTCTATCCTCTTTGTTCCATGTTCCCTCTTCCCTGAACTAGCCTCAGCAATGTATTTAAGTGTAGTATTAATCAATAAATCAATCTCAGCACATGTTCAGCTCAATTTACTTACTGGATAATATAGCCATTTCTGATCAGCAGGATTCCAACAATAATTCTAATAGTAATTTTAAATAATATTTAATAAATTTTAAGTGTAGCAAGGAACTATTTGTAGCATATTACTCTCATTTTCTCATTTAATTTTCATGGCCATTTCTGACGAAAGCACTAATGACAAACTGGAGGTGTAGAGCGATTAGGTGCCTCACTTAAGGTCACACAGTTAATAAGTTTCAGCTCTAGAATCTACAACCAATTCTTTGTGGATTGCATTCCTGTCCTCCTGTCTAGCATCCTAGGTTTGATGATTAATTTTATATGTCAACTTAAAGAGTGATTTTCCTAAGATTAACATTTACATTGGTGAACTTCAAGTAAACAGATTGCCCTCCCTAATGTGGGTGGGTCCCTAATGTGGGTGGGCCCCACCCGGCCCCACCCGGCCCCACCCAATCACTTGACGACTTGAACGGCAAAGCTAACGCCCCCCCCCCCCCAAAAGAGCACACTCTGTTGCACACTGCCTCTGGGCTTCATCTCCACAGGCCAGAGTTGTGATTTACTAGACACCATAATCTATTATTAAATCTTGTATTTTTGTACAAATTATATATATATTATATATGTGTACATGTGTATATATACATACATGTATACATATCCCATTGGTTTTGTTTTCTGGAGAAACTTGAATGATATACTCGGAGTTCTTTTTTAGTTTAACTGGGTAAGACTCAGCTGCTTTTTTCCACTTACTTATTTACTTTATTTGTGCTGGAAATTGAATGCAGGACCTTGCTATACCACTGAACCATGTCCCCAGCCCCAAGATTTACCTCCTGACATGTAGGCATTACCAGAAGTCCACTTGAAGACTGTTTAAGCCTAATAGCACTTCATCAGCGATGTACCAGGATATAGGATTTTTGCTCACAGAAGAACAACTTTTCCATCACTGTTGTCCTCATGCTGGTCAAATGACCACTCTCACACCAGGTGTTAACACTATTTCCATTCCTTTAATGATGACCGCCTTTTATGCTAGTATTCCCTTAAAAGCAACCCTTTCATTATCTTACAGTAACATTAGATGTGCACTGTCCCTCAAGGCCCATGTCTCAAGCCCACAATGCTATCGGCAGGTGGTGGCAACGTTATGAGGTGGGAAATATTGGGAGATCCTCTGGTCGTGGGATGAGCTATCTCATCACTAGGGTGTAGTCACTGTAAGAGTGGGACTCTGTCCCTTCTTTTCTTTCTTTCACTTGACCCCACACTTCCACCATGAAGTTCTGCCTTGTCAAGGCCCAAAGGCAATGAAGTCAACCAACCATGAACTACAACCTGTAAAATTATGAGCCAAAGTAAAACTTCCTTCTTTTAGAGTTGATTTTCTCATGTATTTTGTTATAGTAACCGATTGTAGGTATAACACAATAGCCAATTAGGTTTTATTTTCTATCAGGTTGATAGAATACAATAGTTTTTTGTTTTTTGGTTTTTTTTGGTACCGGGAATCAAACTTGGGACCTTGTGCACTTGAGAGTCAGGCGCCGGAACCACTGAGCTAAATCCCCAACCCTACAATAGTTTTTTTGAGGAATTATAAAAGCATGATTAATTCATTATTCTGAAAGAGTAATACCACAACTAGAACACTCAAGTAATGGTTTCTAATTACTTCTGAATATAAAACTGAATCTTTTGTCTTTACAAAATTTTAGGCTAAAAAACACCAAAACCAAACCACAACTCAAACCCTCAGAGAAATTATCCTTCTTACAGACAGACATCTAGGTTAAGTTTCCAAGATATTGTTGCATCTCACTCACCATTAAGAAACAAAGAAAAGCAAATGTCTTTCAGGGTGACCAACACTGTATATTCTCCATAGATATCAGCAAGTATTAGAATAAGGAAATTAGTATAGTCAGTAGAAGAAAATGGTAAGATTCTGTGTTGTTTTCAAAAGCTTCAGCTATAATTACTTTTTTTTTGTATTACTGTACAAGTATAAAATAGGCAGTTTTCTAAATTCTACTATAGTTCATTAGGAAATGTCAGTTAAATCAGTTGCATTGACAAGTGAATTAAATTTAATACTATCTACAAAATATATAATGAATAAATATAATTTACTACAACAAAAGAGTGAAACAAATACAGTCTCAAGGTTAATGATATATAATATTGTATCTTAAGAAGTCAGAATGTCACAAGAAAATTGTCATATAAACATACTAGTCAGAATTTAATTTCATAATGACAAGACACAAATTAAGTATACAACTGATGAAAAATGACTTTGAACTCAGTCTAGCCATTAATTATATTGTAACTGTCTTGATTTATCAGACCGGTGAGCATCCCCCGGCCTTTCTCTGTGTTCTTATAAGATGTGGGTGTTCCGTCATCTCGGTGTTGGGTACTTTCAAAGTATTTTGCTCCATTCAGTTTTTCATTCTCGGAAAGTTACTGTTATTGGAACTAATTACCTCTAGTTTCAACTAAATGAAGTTGAAATATTATTTTTAATTACCACAAGAGCCCTGGGTTTGTGTACAGAGCAGAGGAAGAAGCAGAGGAGAGAGCAAGGAGCATTTAAGGGACAACTTGGGTTCATTTCTCTGCCTCATAATATCTCCTTTACTTATTGTTTAATATTTGCCCATTAACCTGCCTGTGTTGTTTTTCCCTCACATGCAAGGGTTACTGGGATGATTAGGATTACATAATTACATACGTTAGGATAAAGTGTCAGGAAGGTGGCAAAGATAAGGGAGTAATTTGGCTTGTGAGGCAAGTGGCGGAACCACTGAGCTAAATCCCCAGCCCTTAGAATAATTTGGCTTGTAAAAGTGCAAGCACTGCTATAAACCAAGGGTCAGCAGACTGGAGACTGGAGGCCAAATCTTGTCCACTGCTTAAATTTGTAAATAAAATTTTATTGGAACACAATGAACACCCTTAACTCATGTGTTGTCTATGGCTGCTTTTGCACTACAGAGACAGAGCTGAGAGCTGTGATGAAGATTGATCTTCAAAGCCTAAAATATTTACTACCTGACATTTTATAGAAAAGTTTGCCAGCCTATGCTAAAATCAGTATAAAGATCACCATTAAGTAAATAGACAGCATTCCCTTTTATAATTGTTTAGAGATTTCATAAAGTTGGAATAGAGACTGATACTTCAGAGACACCCTGGTCCTGTTTCTATACAAACTGAGGGGAAATATTGAAACAATAACAACCAATAACAAATGAAGAGACTCCATCCCCAGATGCTGTGACAGATTCCAAGTGTGTCACAGAGGCTAAGGAATTCAAAGCCTAGGAAGTTTGGAGCTTGCTGTTAAATTTGGCATCACGAATTTTCAAGCAGTTCCAGCAAAGTGATTTCTTTCACAATGACATTGGCCTGTCTTTGCCTGAACTGCCTGGTGAGTAATTAAGGTATTTTTCTGCACAAACTTGTTCTTCAGGGAAGAAGTGAATACATTCACAATCACTTTGCTATCGTGAGATTTTAAAAAAATAAGCAGATAGGCATAAGGGTCAAGGACTCATTTCATTGGATTTAAATCTGTTCTTTTTCTGTACTTCAGATTAAAACATTTTCTACTTTCTTTTCCCCCTTTAATCTACCAAAGCTGCAGTACAGAATACTGGTTAGGTTAGCAGGCTCTGTGGCCCAAACTCTTAGTGTCTAATCATATATATGCCACATACTAGCTGTGTGGCTGTAGGAAGTCACTTAACCTTGCAAATCCCCAGTTCCCTCCCTTATTAGATAAAAGTAATCATGGTCCACTCCTGCTCTGTTCTACTGAAGGGATTACACGAGTCAATACAGGTACAGTGCTTTCAACTGTATTTGCCACATAGAAAGCACCAATGTGCCATTATTTTTACTAGTATCATCACAGCTTTCTTCTGGAAACATTTATCCCAATGCCAGAGACATTTAAAGTTTTTTCGTAGGTAAGATATTATCTGTGCTTTTAATCAGAGTAATTAGAATAATAAAAAATACTTCCCTATCAATTGATATGTTGATTTCTAATTTTATTTAATGCACATCCACTAATACTATGCTGGTGAGATGGATGGTAATTTAAAGAATGCAACAATTCCTATTTTCAAATAATTTACAGTCTAGTAGAAGAGATAAAATATATACATACCAAACAATTAGAGACCAATTCAATAGTAACATTGTCCTCATGATTTCACCATCCTACTTCTATGTATTGATCATTTATTTTGCCAGATTCTAGATTTGGTATGTTATATACATTACCTTAGTCAATCCTCACACACAATTCAGCAATGAGATATTCTTGTTAGCACTTGAAGAATCTGTAGCATAGAGAAGTCACGACTTGCCCAACGTCATATATGCAATATTTTGCTCTCCATATAGCCACTAAATAAAATCATTTCAAAAACTCTTCCTCGCTAAATGTCTCTACACTGTTTTAAAAATAATGTGGATTTTGTTTTGAAGATGATTTGTATTCATTTGAATGCAGAAGAGGAATATTAGAAAATGTCAATGGCTTGTAATTTGTCTCTTTACACAGGCTTATTAAACTGGATATATTCAGGTTCAAAACAGGTGATGTAAACTAATGATGTTGCCTACATGCTTTGGAAGTTAAGAATAAGGAAAGTTTGAAAAAATTAATAGGCAGGTTTATGAAAGTGTCACTGTGATTTTTGGTAGTTATTTTAATTTAATATCATTTCATTTTTGTGTGTTTAAAGACTTACTCTTTTTTTTTTTTTTTGGTACCGGGGATGGAACTTGGGACCTTGCACTTACAAGGCAGGTGGCTGCACCACTGAGCTAAATCCCCAGCCCCCAAAGACTGACTCTTGAAGCGTACACTCAAAGAATCTGTAAACATGACTCCATTATCCCATCTGAGTATATTTTCTTTTATACAATAGATCAATTTTTGAAAACAAATTGAAATATGATCTCTGACATGTAGTATGTGCTTAATAAATAGAGGAATGAATGAAGATATTATCATACAAGGAATGATACAAGGAAGATATCATACAAGGAATGAATGAAGATATTTACACTATATTTTCAGAACTGCTTTATTTCTTATAGATATTTAATTAGTTGCGGTCTTGTCACTGTCACTTTGCTTATGTCTATTCATACAGACTCTGTAGCTGGAATTGTTAAAAAACACAATTAAACGTCTGAGACTCCACTGGTCAAAGAACTGCAAAGAACATATTTTTGAAAAATAAATATTCTTTGATTATCTAATTTCCAGCTTCAGTGTTTTGTGTATATTTTATCTTCTTAAAATTTATTTTCTAAAATACTTGAGATAAGATCCAGTTGACTTGCTATAAAAAGACAGGAAAACATTAGAAAATATTAGCCAGATCCATTAAGTTTTGAAATCTGCAGAATACAAAAATATATTTTCAGAACAGTTTTGATTTGTGCTTCTTTACTATGCCAACATTGGGGAAGGTATAAGGAATGAGAAGTTCAATTTGGCAAGTGATAAGATTTATAGACCTAACTCCTGTAAAAGTGGTCATGTTCTTCCTATTTAAAAAATCAAACATATGGACCAGGGATTTAGCTCAGTGGTTCCGCTGCCTGCCTCGCAAGTGCAAAGTTCGATCCCTGGTACCAAAAAAAAAGAAAAAAAATCAAACATATTTTACATCTGCTCAATGTCTTTCTAATTATTATTTGATGTTTTAAAGAATAAAAAGGCAGCAATGCTACAAATAAGATCAGAGATCTGAATAAAAATACAGGCTTCTTTCTATGTTTTGTGACTCTAGTTTCTCCCTAGTAATACCTGAGATAATTTCTGGCAATGTCCAAAAATCAAAAGGAAAATGAGGTGATGTAGTGGAATGTTTATGATGTTAATCAGTACTTGTAAGGCAACAGCTTTCTGCTCTGCATATTGTGTTTTTATGCATTTCTTTCAGCAAACTCAGAGTCATCTTCCAAAAGTATTAATCATGGGATTATAGAGACAAAGAGATGGCTCTTTATAGAGATTAAATAACTCGCTTTCATACAATAGTCAGTGGCAGGACTAGAGAAACAATGGAGTCCAGAGTTGGGGAGCTTTAAAAACATCTTCTGTATCTGATAAATTAGTCATAATTTGGCATGAAGTTCTAATGAGCCAAAAGAAAAATCTCTCTCCTCTGTTCTTGATTCTTTGTCTGCTGTTTTCACCTCTTCAGGCTATTAGCTTCATTGGCCAACCCGAGGACTTGGCATGTTTGATCTGCATATATGGTTTCTAATGTGCTTGGGGTTTGCAGACATGCAATGGTGTATTTCTGTCATTCAGAGCTATTTTAAGGAAGAACTGAAATCTAAGCACTGACATCATCAGGCACACTGAGTAGAGTATACATGATTTTTAGGTTAGGAGTAGATTCTGGAATCTATATGTGCTGAAACAGTTCCTGCACTGTGGAAAGCTGAACTTTGTCAGAAATGACACACTGGTGGCAGCACTGGGTCTAGCTCCTATCGTTCCTGCATTGGACAAGCCCAGCATTCTATTTCCTGCCATAAAGTTGAGAAGAAAATAACTCTCTTAAGAGTGGAGTTTTCAACCAAGTGCCTGAAAAACAATCCTGACTTTTTTCCAACTGGAAGGAAAAACTGAGCTTTGAGGGAGTGAGAAGCCAATTTGAGAACAAAAACATAGAGAAGCAGAGAATGTCATGCTACCTGAAATGAAAAGAGTCTCGACAGGCAAATATAAGGGCTCTGCACCCTAGTGAAAGCCACTGGAGTATATAAACTAGACAAGGGTTGAAGGTGAGTACCAATAAAAATAAACCAATTGAATAAGAAAGAGAAGAATGATAAAGTATAATAATATCCAATGAGTGAGCTAATGGAAATATAGAGCACATTTATTCAAAGGTAGTTAAAAAAACAAAGATGAAAAGTATTAAGACAACAGAAAATAAAAGCAGTTGTTTTGAATTATAGAAATGGGAAATGTGTGTTAGAAATATTTAGTGACCTATGATACAGTATATGTTCAGTGTGTTAGCTTTCTCTCTCCCTGACAAACTACATGGGAAAAACAATTTAAAGAATTTGTTGACTTATGGCTTCAGTTTTTCATGTTTCAGTCCACGGTCACTGGGTCCATAGTTTCTGGGACTGTGGTGAGGCAGCAATCATGACAGGGACAGAGTGGCAGAGGAAAGCTGTTTGTTTCATGGCATCCAGAAGCCAGAAAACAGAGGTAGGGGCAGGGGAGAGAAACATCCTGAAGGGTTCATGGATAAAGTACAGATTCTGCAGTTGATCTTAGCCAAAAGGCCAACAAGAGATAATAAAGTGCAGATTCTAAAGCCACACCCCCTGTGGCCTGCCTCGTCCAATTAGGCCTCACCTGACAATAATCCTATTGAACTATGAACTCATTAATGGATTAATCCATTAAGTTAGAACCCTTGTGATCAAGTCACTTCTCAAAAGTCCATCAGTTGGCAGACAAGCCTTCAACACAATAAACTTTTTGGTGACAATTTGGATCCCAGACATAACATTATTGTTTGAATATCAACAATAATTCAGTGTTTGTGGCCTCTGAAGTCCACACATCCATTAAACCTAAGGTGTCATTTTCTAGGACTCATTTGTATTCACCATAGAACACATAGTGAGATTCAACAAAGATTGAGCCTATCCTTTGCAAGACAGTGCAAGAGCTGGCATTGCAGCACACATTCCCGGGAGGCACACACATTTCTACCAATTTTTGGCTTAAGGAGGAACTTGAGGTAAAGGAACTCAGTTTACTGAAAGACCAGGCATATCTTTCCCTAGAGACTCCAATGGATTTATACCTTAGACTCCTTTTCAGACAGTTGCTACCAGTGACTTTATTTCATTAACCAAGGGACTTGATCTGGAGCAGCAGAGTTAACAGTTCACAGCAGAGTTAAATCTGTTGTTCTGGATTTATTTTAGTGTGGCTCTTTGACCAACAGCATCTTTGCTTGAAAGTAAATTTGCAAACAAAGTCAAAAATGTATGTCTCTTTACAAATATATATCTGAAACATACTGTAAATAGCAGTTATATTTTCTAGAAAGGTTGGCTAACATTAAACACCCTGAGTCATGTATTTATATTTGTTTTAATTATGTATTGATCCTAAGCGTAAGGAGTGCATTTGATGTTCTGAAGGCATTATAATAACAATTAGCATAGTGTGCCATTTGAAAGAAACTGGGATATGTACAACATGCCTGCAGAAAGATAAATTAAATGTGTACAATGTCATCTATATGACAATACACACGTTTCTTTAAGTTTCTTCTCAAAAGTTCAGAAAAAGTAAAAGGCTTTTTCAACAAGATAATCACATGAGAAAATAATAGAAGGGAAGGCACTAGTTGCCAATGAATTTTTGGGAGATAAAGAAGTAAGGACTGAATCTGACTTAGGCAAGATGAGTTGGCATATACTGGGCACCTGCAGAAAAGAGGATAGGGAAGAAAGGGGATTGAATTTGCTCTGCAGAAACTCAGAAAAGCATCAGCCACCTGATAAAGCATGAAAGCAACATGAGAATGAATACAAGGGATCTGTATGTGGAACAGTTAAATACATTGGGTATCCTGTCCAATAGCCCAGCTGGGTGCCTGGGATTCTCACTTCTAGCTGCATTCTAGTGCATCCATCTTGTCAGATTTATAACTCATCTTCATTAACAGAAGTTCAACTTCTTTAAATATTGAACTAGAAAATATTTTGCTTCAGTTACTCTGTATTGAACAAGAGATAGGCTCAGGTTCAGTGCTAAAAATAAGATGATGGATTGTATCAACATCTGCACATAGAAAAATTCTCTATCTCCTTTTCCAGAAAGTAGGGGATCAGGAAGACACCTCTCTATGTAGGTAGGAGAAAGGAGAGCTTTTACCTAAAAACACCAGAATGGCCTTAATAAAAAAGAAAAACATTAAATATTAAAATTAATAAAATATCCCCACACAAAAATTTTGCTTGTTAATCACACTACAATAACGTTAAACATTTAACAAGTTACATGCTCTCAGATACAAATACTTGACTCTTAAACATGAAAATTGATGACTAAGGCCAACATAAAAGCATGAAAAGCCAAATGAAAAAGAAAAGACAAATGATTTGGAAAATAAAAATTTTTAGGAAATAAAAAAATAAACAGAGAACACAAAAATGACTGCAACATAGTATTTTCAGAGAAATAATCAGAGAACCAAGACCAAATCTCAAAGAAAGAGAAAATCTGAATAGACCAATAACAAATAAGGAGATCAAGTCTGTAACAGAAAGCATACCATCAAAGAAAAAGCTAATACTGATGATTCTATGCTGAATTCTACCAAACATTTAAAGAATTAACAGTTCTCAACATTTTCCAAAAATTGAAAAGGTAGGAATACTTCCAAACTTGTTTTGTTAGGCCAGAATTACCATGATGTCAAATCCTGGCAAGGATAGCACAAAACCCAAAAAATTATAGGCCAGTACTCTTGATGAAAATAGATGCAAAAATCCTCAATGAAAAACAAGCAATCTGAATTCAACAACACATTCAAGGAGTTATTCACCCTGATCAAGTGAGATTTATCCCAGGAATGCAAGGATAGTTCAAAATATGTAAATCTATAAATGTGATGCAACACTTTAGCAGGAAAAGGACTAAACCATATGACACTTTCAAATGATATAGACAAAGAATTTAACAAAACTCAATAACTTTTCATGATAAAAATTTTCAACAAATTAGATAAAAAATATACAAATGTGATGAAGACTGTCTCAAAACAATTAAGGTCATTTTTGACAAACTCACAGATTGTATCATGTTTTACATAGAAAATTCAAAAGTTTTTCCCTTAAGGGCCAAAACAAGGCAAGGATGCCTACCTTTGCCACTTACATTTGATATAATACTACATGTTCAAGACAGAGCAATTAGGTAAAATAGAGAAACAAAAGACAACTCATTGGAAAAGAAAAAAGCCACATTGTTCCTCTTTTGCAGACATTATTTTAGATTTTGAAAACCCTTAAGATGGTGTCAAAAACTATTAGGAGTAAAATAATTCAGCAAATAGGATATAAAATCAAAACACAAATTCAGTAGCAAGAATTTCTATACATTAACATTGAAATATACATATATATATATATATATACACCATGTATATGGCAAAATATATTTATGGTGAAACAGACATACAAATATACTGAAAGCTATAAAATATTGGTGAAAGAAATAGAAAAATTATATCTTGTATTCTTAGACTGAAGAATTAATATTGTTAAAATATCTATACTATTCAAGGGATCTACAGATTAAACACAATCTCTATCAAAGTTTCCACCAATGTTTTCATAGAAATATAAAAAACCCCTGAAAATTCACATGAAATCAAAAAAAGACCTCTAAATACCAAAGTCATCTTGGACAAAAAGAATAATGCTGGAGGCATTACAAACATACTACCAAATTATTGTAATGACTATAGCATGATTTTGGCACAAAAACAGAAATGTGTCCCACTGGAGCAGAATAGAGAACCCAGAAATACTTGGGTGCATTTCAATCAGTTGTCTTTCAATGGAATTACCAAGGACATACAGTGGGGAGGGGTGGTTTCTTTAATAAATGGTGCTAGGATAACTGGATATCTACATTCAGAAAAGTGAAATTAAACCCTTATAAAACCCTATATACAAAAATAAACTCATACTGGACTACAGAATAAATTTCCCACCTAAAAGTACAAAATAACTACAAGAAAATGTAGAGGAAAATCTATATGACATGATTTGGTGTTTTTAGATAGAAATGGTGTTTTTGGATACAAACCTCTCATTATTGACATCAAAAGCAAAAATAGGCAACTGAGATTATATAAAGCTCCTATATCACTAAGAAAACAAACAACAAAGTGAAGAGGCAGCCTGTGGAATGGGAGAAAATATTTGTAAACCACTTTTACATAATAAACTTCTACTATCCAAAATGCATAAGGAACTGAACTTGGTAGTAAGAAAAAAATAACTTGATTGAAAATGGGCAAAAGAACTGAACAGATATCTCTCAGAAAGGACATACAAATGATCAATGTGCATATGAAAGCATGATTAAAATGACTAATGGGCTTAGAAATACAAATTAAGACCATAATGAGACATCACTTCATATGTGTTAGAATGACCATTAGCAAAGAGACGAAGTACAATAATGTTGGAGAGAATTTATAGAAAAGGGAATCTTTACACACACTCATTGGAAATGCAAATTAGTATAACCATTCTGGAGAACAGTCTGAATATTTCTCAAAAATTAAAAAAAGAAATGTCATATGATCCAGTAGTCCTTCTTCTTGGTATATTCATCCAGAGATTATGAAGTCATGAGGTTGAAGAGATAACTGCACTCCCATGCTCACCAAGAATTGGTCACAATATCAATAGCTATGATATTGAGTTAACCTCTGTCTATCAGCAGATGAAAGAATAAAAAAGTGGGATCTATATCTACATCTACTTATGTTTATATTTCTCTGTCTCTAAAATGGAATACTAGTCAACCTTAAAAAAAAGAAATCTTATTTACTATTTATCACATAGATGAACCCAAAGGACATTATGTAAAGTGAGATAAGCCAGACACAGAAAGGTAAACACTGCATGTCTATGTTGAAAGAGACTACCAAGTCCCCACAACAATAACTGTAAATGAAATTATGAAAATAAGAACATTTCTTAAGATCTAGTGTTGCCTACTGTTACAAAGGCCAGAAAATAGTGGCTGAAACAAGTTACAAGGTTATTTTTCTCCCATATACCATTTTTCTTCCATTTTATGTTCCTTGTGCTTAAACACATACTTCTTCACAGTACTGAGAACAAAACTCCAATCATCTTGTTGCTTTGTCACTTGTGAAATGGGGCCTTCTCATTTTGATGATAGGTGCTTTGTTTCCTGCCATCACATCTGTATGACAGCCCAGCAGAAAAAGAAGTGGAAAGTGAGACCATGTTCCTTTCTTTGTAGGGCCTACTGCAGGGACTAAATCTGCCTTCTGCTCTCATCCAGTTGTTCCCAGATAAACTATGACCGTTGAAATAAAGACATTTTTTTCCTCCCTGCAAAGTTTCAGAAACCAATTGTCCTTCAATGTATTCTTTCTCAGATATGTGCTAAAGTCTAACCAAGGATAGACTAAGATTTAAGGAAGGAAGTCATTGGATTTCACAGCAAGGCAATCCAATGGAGGAGATTTATAAGGAGAAATTTTGGCTGAACAGGAGACCGAGAAAGAAATAAGGAGAGAATGGGGTAGGTCTGCACAAAGAATTTTGTTTTAAGCCTTAGGTGGACAGAACTCAAGCTATGGTGTGAAGGGAGATTCCACTCCACATGGACCTGTCAAATGGTTGGGTCTGCAGACTCAGAGTGGGAACCTTGAGCCAAAGACAGATAGGTGGGAATGGGAGTGGAGTTAGAACATGCCTAGAATTTTCAAGGATACATCACTTCATGGGAAGGGAGAAGAGAAGATGGATACTTCCTCAAGGCTAAGTGAGAAATTGAAAGCAGCAAAGACTTGTACCAAATTTTAGAAAGAAATACAGACATTGTGCACGCAGTAGAAGAATCCAAATTTTTTATCCATAAATATTTTTTGATGAATGGGAAGAAGCACAGAAGAGGTGTTGGAGGGAAGGCTGTGGAAAGATATGGTAAGGATAAGAGCAGGCCATCTGTCCAGTCTGAACTATGCAGTGGGATTGAAACGTACAGTGAATGTTTAAATTAAAAAATATATTACAGTAAATGATAGACTACCATTAATCTTCCCAAATTACCACTGGCCAATACACATACTTCAAACACACATATCATTTTTGCCACTTTCTGAAGCAGTTCTAGGAGTCCTCTTTTGTGTCTTTAGTTGTGCTTTGTAGCTGACTTAATGTCCTGAACAGATTCAAAGTGTTTACCTTCCAAGGCCATTTTGACTTTGAGGAGGAGTCACAGGTTGCCCCGTGCCAGATCCAGTAAATAAGGGGGACAAGGACACACTGTCATGTTTTTAGGAGCCTGCCTTTTGGTTGGATGACACTCAGCAGAAGCATCTACCACTTTTTTTTTTATCATACCAGATAAAGACTGACAAGAGGACTTCCAGAACTATAAAAGTGATAAGAATGATTGGATAAATGGGTTTGAAATGATAGGGAGTATTTTGGGAAGGATTCATGGGAATGTTTCTCACTGTAATAAATCTTAAACATTCACCATATATTTCAATAAAGCAGTATATTTTCAGTTTTGTTACTATCTATATATTATGATGTGTTTTCACAATGCTAGGCATAAAGAACAATATTATTATTTAGTATCTGATTGAGAAACTGGATGAAATTAAATTCCAATCTGCTTGGATGCAACTCTTTTGAAGATCATTTCCCATTCCTTTTCCAGATACAGTAATTAGCTGAGAAAATGTTTCCACTTAACTGTAGATGAGTGGTTTTTGAAGAATAACAGATTGTCCTCAGGATTTAAGAATGACAATACTAAAAAGTGGAAGGAAAAGTTGTGTTCCAGGTATGACAGACATGCCATAAAAAGCTAGGATATAAGCCAAAAAAATATTGACAAAGATCAGGTTCCTCTCAAAGATTAAAGACCAGAGACAGTGTTAAGGTTGTTGATGGAAGCACACATTTAACTACGAGGGGTTGGAGTGAACTACATTTAGCTAATAACTCATGGCCTACCTTATGATCCTAATCACATATGCCAGAATGTACTGTCAAAGGAAAAATGTTATTATAGGCTTTTCTCTCAGTGGAGAACCCTAAGGATTTTACGAAAAGTCTGCTTTCACGATTTTCTTTTTCTGGACTAAAGCACTTCCAATTTAAACCCTGTGGAGATTTGCTCATCAGTCATTGTTAAGTCTTCAATATATTTTGACAGTAGAGCATAGTAATAATTATTGTATTGTATATACTTGTAACCGCCTCAACTAGGGTATGCAGAAAGTGTGGAAGAGAAGCAATCATTTTGTGTATTTTATTAACTCATTTATTACATGAAGTGACATTGGTTATGTCAAGATTTGTATAATAGTCTACTCTAGAGTATGGATTTTTTTCATAAAACAGCATGAGTGTATCATGTCACAGTAATATGAATGTTAAAGAATATCCATCACAGATTAATAAAGAAAAGAGAAAAATCCTTTTACAAAATGGGATGCTGAATGCATTTGCTCAAATAGCTGCCAGTTGGTAGTCTAATAAAAGAGCCAATGCTGAAGAATCTGGTTGCAGGCGTTATTATTAATGATAAAGATGCCACTTCAGCCTTGTGAGTGACATTCGGCAGCCCTACAGTGTGTATGGAGTAAGGGACCTCTGGGTACATTCAGTCGCCCATAGTGCTGGCATCTCATTCCAGCTTCTTCACTGAGCAGTCTTGGGCATCCTAGCACACTACTTCTCTGTGCTGTAATGAGCCATAGTCTTCACCTGTAAAGTGAGGGGTTTGGACAAAATCCTTTCCCAATTTCAAAATATAAACGTATTACAATTTGAACTGGTGAAGATGCATGGTGACTAACTGCAGCTCTGAGGATTGAGTACTTCTGATCAATCTTAAGAAGTCAATCTCTACTTAAGAAGAAGCACTATGGAAAACGCTTACAAACAACTGTGTCAAGGATATTGGAGAAGGGAAGAAAACGGACTCACAGATGCTTATACTGCTGGCTCTGTGGAGAGTGAGGAGTACTTGAATCAACTGGCTAACCTTGGCAGTGTCCTTCTGTGAGGTGGTCATTTAGAAAGTCCTGCCTGAATTAAAGAAGCAGGAAGGAGGGGATCTTGTGGTCAAAAAATCTGAGTGAGATCGAGAGAAGCAAATTGAAAAGTGTGTGTACATGTGCATGTGAGTGTTCATGTGTGTTCACATGCAGGGAACCCTGCTCCTGTGCACAAGTATGAATTTCTAGGTTCCCGTTGATAGAGATTTAACCACTCTATGGTTCGTTTGGCCTCTGATATTGCTTAGCAAATTCGACTTGAATACTCAAACTCGAAATGTGTTCAGGGCTTCTCTTTCTGGTGAAATACATGCAGATAAAAGTTTCCTTTTATTCTAATTTCAGGATTTCAAAATCTTGTCTTTAAAGAATAATGTTTGAAATATGTCAACCTTTTAAAGAGCTAAGTTTCTGTGTCCTATTATAGTGGGGGAGACAAACTACAGAAACATTTCTTTAAAAAATTATACCCTGCAGTGATGGATCAAGCCATAAGAAAAATTTAACCTCTGGCCAATGGATTGATCAGAGATACAGCAAACCCGGGGGTATATAGGTTTGAAGGAAGAGGTATAGAATTTAAGAGTTAATGCTGTGGGTTTTGTAATCATTTATATATAGTTTGAAATCTCTCCCTACCACTTACCAATTATTTGACTTGGGGCTATTAAAGGTTTTAAGCCAAAATTGTCTGATTTGGAAAAGGAAGATTATATTTTGTGTCTCCTAGTGTGAAAATTGAAAGAAGTGATGTGTAGAATATACTTACCACAAGGTCTGGGACACAGTGCTCAATGAATTGTCATTACACTCTTTAACACTTAACTCTCCCATAGTAGAAGCTCAAAAAGATTTTGTCATTAATATTTCTGATAGTCATAGGTTCAGAAAACCAAAAGTACCATCTTTACCTTTGGCATTATTAATGCAACTCTATAAAAAGGCTTAATTCCCTGACAAGCCTACCAGTGAACACATTGTCATGCATTCTTCCCTTGTGTGGTCTGCGAGGAAAGACACAATGTACGTTGTGAAGCCTGTAAGAATTACAGGAGGCGGAGCTCCGAGGGATGTCACAGAGCAGAGGCTTTGAGGAGGAGCAGGTGTGGGTGAGCAGGATAATGTAACAGTTAGTGTAAGGAGAGATCATCTATGAAAAATGTGATGATCATAAAGGAGCAGTTCTAGACTCGTTCTTTTCCTTCTCTTGTTCTTTCCCCCCTTCCTTCCTCCCCTCTCTTCCTGCTTTCTCCCTCTTACCTTCATCACCTCATTTCCACTCTCTTCTTTTCCTTTCCTTTCAGCTTTCCCTACTCTCTTCCCCCTCCTCGCTTCTTTCTGCCTTTTCCCTCTCCATCACCCCTTTTTCTTTCCATTTCCTCAGGAAGTAATTTCCATTGGGAAACCACAATCCAAAAAGGTTAAATGGGTCTTAAATTCAAGTGGACAATTTTTGCCATCTTTCGAACTGCTTTCTGTGAAACCTCAGAAAACTTCACATTGAATTCAATTAAAATAAAAGTTCATTTATTTCAAAAGCTGCAACTAAAACAAAGCATATCCAACAAAAACAAATACAGGAATGTGTCAAATACAGAAGTGTATCAAACACTTTAGAGGCCGTCAGGCATACTGTGTGCACTGGGCTTAACTTGCTTTTATACAGATCTCAAGCTGTGGTTCCTTTTGTTTATGTATGCATGTGTCTGACCTTTCTATAAACGTGTAATTGATTAGAAAGGAGAGCCTTTTGCTCTGATCTCTCTTTGAATTGGAGCCTGCACATGTCTCCTCATGTAAAATTATACAAGTGAGTTCACTAGTTCAGCACATGTGTACTATGCTCAATTAAATGCCAGGCAAAGCTCAGACACATCTGCTCAGCTCATGCTCTTATCATGGCTTATTAGACAATTGAGCAATAGTGAGTGAACTCTACACACTGTGTCATGACCATATTGTACTAAAGATGGTGTCAGATGTTCCTTGCCTAAATTAAATCTATACATAAGCGGAGCTGTTAAAATGGAGATAAAATAATTGCTGTTCAAACTAGAAATCAATCATTTATTAAAAACAGGAAGTTTCAGAAGAAGGTAAAAATTTCACGATAGATATCGTAAATATTATCAGAACCAGATAACACAAGTTAAATTACATCAGCCCCAAATAATGCTCTCCACATGAAGCCTTCATTGTGTTTGTGAAATTTAAATTTCTAAAGGTCATTGCTAAGTGAATTCTTACACATTCTGAAGTTCTGAAATCAAATCTTTACCATAAAAATAACTCTCCCTGTATTTTTTAGTGTAATTTGAGCTACTTAATTTTCTTAGGAAAGCGTACTTAAAAATGTAAATCTGTCAATCAAAAAGTATTTATTGCAGGATTTGCAACTACTGTGTTGTAAGTAAAGGTAAAGCTCTAGATCAGGAAGATACTCATTCGACCCTATACTATTGATTTTTGTAGCTGTCACGGTAGGAGAGCAGGCAGGACCACATACTTTTGGCCACTACTTTAAAATAGTGTGTGAAAGGACATCAAGAGGCTACTCATGAGAAATTGCTTATTTTAACTACACGAAACCACTGCAATTCAAGTGTTTCCAGGTATGAGTAGTGCACATTACATCAATTTGCTGGGTTTTGTAAGCTATGGCTAGATAATTAAATATCAAATATGCATGTAATGCTAGGAAAAATCCTTTAATTGCATACAATAAGAAAAGTGGTTAAGCTTTATGTTAATTTTTAAAATATGCCATCAAATAAGTTGTCAAAAATATATGGGGTTGAAATTGGCATATAGCAAATAATGTCTGGAAAAGTTACAGGAATTTTGATCCACATAAAAGCAGTTGCCAAAGTGAATTCAGATAATTGTGGTATGTTGTATAGACAACCATTCAGTATTAAGCAGATTGATGAACATGTTGCAAAACAGGCTTGGTTTTGTGATAGGTATTGTCGATTTTTAAAGTGTACTCTTTATAATGCAGCATTGTTAGCATTGTTTGTGGTTGCATAGATGAGTTCCAAAATTCGCTCTTCAGCTGAAGTTTAGTTGTTTCTTCCAAGGCCAACTTCTGTTACAAATCTTTCAAATGACACACACACACAAAATTATTTTTCTTCTTAGTAATAGCACCATTAACAAAAACTTCATTCAAAACATAGTAGTGCTTGCTTTTGTCTCTTGCTGACATTTTAAAATAAGCTGAAAGAACTCTATATGTCAATGGTACCCTGCCACATTAATCTCATTTGTAACCCCGTATGAAATGTTAGTAATAACCTTGAAATTTAAAATTTGGATTCAATATGCAAATAAAGTAAATTCTTATGAAACTGAATATGTGATAAAGATAGGCACTGAGATGTATGAGATTCCTTAATGGTTTATTATATATCACAATATTTCAAGATAAGGATATTATATGTGGAGATATGTTTAGATATTGATAAAGATTTATATTTATTGAGAAAACTTTGCGAAGTGTAATTCTCAGGTATTGCTAGTTATTCAAATTGCAAATGAAAATTTTTATTACTCCTCTTTCAAGTTTTTGGATGTGTTTAATTGAAAACATTTGGAATTGCAAAGTGAAAGTTTAAAAATTAAATAGTTGGCCAGGGATTTAGCTCAGTGGTTCCTGCCTGCTTTGCAAGTGAAAGGTCCCGAGTTCGATCTCTGGTACCAAAAAAAAATAAAAAATTATATAGTCATCTCTATAACTTGGGATTTTTTTCTATTCTAAACAACCAAAACAAATACAGAAATAAACTAGATATTTTACTGAAATCTAATTACAACTATAGTCATAACATCTGATTACAAACTTTACATTTGACCAAATAATCTTATTCCTGTTGATTGACTTTTTGAGTAAAGTAACTATTACAAATTCAAAATAATAAAGTAAAATCATATTGAAAATACATTTTTATATTGAAGTGTATGTCTAAGGTTTCATTTGTTTCATTTCACTTGTTTTCTTTCCATTCACTTCCATAGTTGTGCAATCTTTTATTTATGTTCTCAGAACATCTGTTATATCCCAGTAATATTTTAGGTTGTGAGGACTTAAGGGTGAACAAACTGGACAAGTTTGCTGATTGTATGAAACCTATATTCCCCCTCCTCCCCCCCAAAAATCAAAGGGCTATTAAATTTTTGAAAGTAATAGGCTTATAGCTTCACTTCTGTAGTAAGAAAAACCCAACCTACGTTTGAAAATTCTGCTTTTCTTAGAGAGGAATAGAAATGCAGAAGTTCTGGAGAAATCAAAACTGAGCAATGAGCACAGTTTACCCCTGAGGCAAAGGGAAAACTGGATGTATTTGGTTCAGAGTGAGTTGTCCACTGAAAAGTCTAGGGATTTCTATGTGGGGGCAGAATTTTTAAAAAATACAAAAGAAGCAAAACACATAAAACCTATGGTTTTTACAAGCCTCTCAGTTGCTTGCAGAGCACAAAGGACATAGCATAGCAGCAGGGGGTTTGGGGTTGCAGTTTGACACGCTGTCTCTAAAATGTCCACCATCACTGCTTTAGGCTACAGGCTAAAAGAAAAGTAGCAATTTTAGTATTTATTTATTTTATTTTATTTTATTTTATTTTATTTTATTTTATTTTTTTGGTACCAGGGATCAAACTCAGGTCCTTAGTTGGCAAGGCAGACGGTGGAACCACTGAGCTAAATCCCCGGCCCACAAATTTAGTATTTAACAGGACACTCTAGCTATGACCTTTGAGGGGAAAGTGGCCATTTTTGTCTCTGAAAATGCCACAAAAATGCTACTCTTACTTGAATGGAATATTTGGTCTCTTTAAAATAGTTTAACAGTAACCATGAAGAACATTGAAAACTAAGGAACTGTTTCTGTGGTGCAGGGTTTCCTGACATAAATTAGGAAATAAAATAAAATTCCATTGTCAGATCACTGCTTTGCTCCTTGCTAGATCAAAACATATATTAATGTAACTAGCCAGCTAAAATATCTGCTTGTATGGCCTCCCACACCATTTTCTTCATTACGATATTCTTTGCACTCCTCTAAATAAGAGTTCAATTTTACTAGTGAGAATTAAGGTTAATCAATTTGGAAATAGGATTCTGGGTTAATTCACATTTCATAGCAGTAATCAATAGAAGAAATGTATTTTCATTTTAAGTACTAAACATTCACACTGTCATCATTGATGTTTATCATTATTTTCACAAAGACTGATTAAGAGAACATCAGCATTGACTAGAAGGAAATGCACAGTCTTTAGGGCCAGATAGGTTTGGGCTCAAATTCTGGCTTTCTTATTTGCAGTATGACTATGGGTAACTTACTGTATAAAGGTGACTGACCTCAATTTTCTTATTTGTGAGACAGAATTAATAATATCCACTTCACTAAATAGCGATGCATATATGAAATAATATATGGTTGGAGAGAAGCTAATGACATTCCTGGCAGCAAATAAGTAGAAGCTAGTAATATTTTGCTTTGTATTATATGCAAATATACAGACAAAAACACATATTTCTAACTGTTCTGGTGGTCCAACATTTGTGGACACATTTATGGCACCTTCTTCTCTAACCTAACATTCCTCTTATGTTACAATATATATGAGATAATGCTCTAATCTCCTTCACAGAGGTGTTGAGCAACAAGACCATGTCATTAGTGCTGAGATACACGTGGAGGAGAAGGCTGACTACATTTGCCTGACAAAAAACATAGAGGGGTTTTAGGGACCATATTTGAACGAGTGTCTCCAGATTAGGGTTTGAGGTTGAGCCAAATTGAGCTCGTACCTAGAGTGAGGACTGTGCTGAGTGGGATAGTGCAATAGCTCGTTTTTCTGTGGGGTCAGATTTATGTATCTGTTTCTATTTCGATGCCAGAATGTAAAAGTGGTGTGCACACTGCAGTCTGGATCACACTTAAAGGATCAATGAAGCAGGAAAGCGTCACCATACACATCAGCGTAATAGTGATCCTACTTTCATGATATTAAACCAATGGACTTGTCAACCTCAAATCTTGTTTCCGTTTGGAATTCCATTTCCAAGGCTGAGTAGCAGAACTTATTGCCTTAGGGAAAGAGAGAGTGGCACCTTCCTGGAACCCATAGGTCATTGATGTGCTTTGAATCCCAAAGCTGGCTGTTTTTAGTACAAGGTAATCATGGTGAAATTCAGACAATCTCATGAAGGAAAGAGCTGTCCTAAAGAGTGTTCTCCTGTTAAAATCTCATTCTCTTTGAGAGACATGCCTTGTTGATTTTTACCTATTTTGCCCAGCAAACCATATTGGAAGAAGGGTGTTGAAAAAGGAATCGATTCAAAAATATCTTTTATTTATTTCTACCAGCCAATAGCTTCTACTTTTCATCTTTTGTATTACAAATAGATTTGTTTTTTGTATTCCCATCACAAAATTCTAGTATTTAACACATTAAGAAAATACAGATACTGCTATTGATTCTGATTTTGATGTTCACCTCTAGAAGATATTAGTCCTTTCTCCACTGCTTACTTTTCCTGACCTATTTACCCACTGTCCCAACTCTCAGCTGATTAAGAATCACTAATCTAGCCACATGATACTAAGTCAAGGACAGGAAATATTACATAGTAGAGAAAGAAGTTTTCTAGAGAAATATAATTCCACTTGAATGGGTCATTGATATTTTTGAAAATAGTTTAATCTTGGTTATGGGTTGAATTATGTTCCAGTAGCAAATGTTAGTCCTGCCCTGAAGTATTTCTAAATATGATCTTATTTGAAAATATTTTTGTAGATGGTCAAGATGAGATCAAATTTGGTTCTAATTCAATATGATTGCCATCCTTATAAAAAGGAGAAGTTTGGGCACACAGATAAGTTAAGAGGAAAACAATGGAAAGACATAGGAAAGACACCAGTTGCAAGCTGAGGAATCCTTCTAGGATCCTTCAAAAGTGAGGGGCATATGGCATATTACTTCTTACTACTGTCAGAAGGAACTGATGCTTTGGAGTTCTACACCACACGACTGTGAGACAGTGCATTCCTGTTTCAAGCAATCAGTGTGTAGTATGTTGTTATGGCAGTCCCATGTCACTGTCAATGATTTTTATTTAAGAAAATTAAAAAGTTTATGAGACATGGCTTCTAGCATGTATGACTAAGGTTTTACCCCACCTCACCCCATAATTCCTGAATAGCCCTTGCCAAACATTTTATTGAACACACTGAGAAAAGTCTACATATTTCCACCTACTTCGGGGTAAAAATTCATCTCTAATGACACGCTTATACAAGTGTATATAAATCACTGAGGAAAGGAATTGTTAAATGCCTTCTGTGTTTTGCAGGGAAAGACCCCTGGTCCTATATTTGGATTTTTCAGTCCTGGAACCCAAAGCCTTTGGTAACATGCCTCGAGGTAATGAAGGGAGAGCTCAACCCTGAAACAGTTTTTTTTCCCATCTCTATTAAATTCTTAGTATTTCTTCCTTGAAGCCATAAAACAAAGGTTGTGTCTTTGGAGAAAAAGAGAAATACAGAGTGGGTAATTATCCTGTTAATCTTAAGGAGATAATTTTAAGCCCCAAGGTGGATCCTTTTTATTGGAATTATCCAGTTTGACTAAGTAGAGAAAGCCAAAGAAAACATGAGTGAAACATATTTTTGTTTGGTTCCAAATGTGTGGCTTCTGCCCTTTGAGAAAGTGGTTTGAGTTTTGAGGATGAATTCCTCTCATTGCCAGGTATTCCATTAGTGTACAAGAATATTTTTGTGCTCTCCCTTAGCATTCAGGCAATGGTATTGTGTAAGCTGTACCATAGGGAACAAGGCGTGATTAAAAACATTTGTGGCTCATCGTTAAATATAGAAATCATTATAATTGGATTAATTGAGGAAGTACACTGTGATGCCTGAGTTTCCCCTTGAGAGCCAAATGTACATTAAGAGCTAAAGTTTCAAAAAGTATGGAGTTGACTTTTCTCTCAAAAAAAATGTGGATTCATAATTCAGACTATTGAATCCCAGGCTACACTAAAGTATCACATCTACTTGCGATGCTGGGAGATAATTTTACTTAAGTCAAAACCACTTTCTCTGGAAACTCTGAATGTGAATTTCTGCCTGAGAACCTAGCACTACTGCATGAAAATTGACTCCTTAGGCACCGGACCTCAGAAAACGCCCCTGGAAGCAGTTCCATCAATCCTAGCAGGAGAAAGGAGAGTAGCTGATGCAGGAATTACAGGTGATGGAATAGTCATAGAACAAAATACTTTCAGCATATCTTTTGTTATATAACATTACCCATGGCATGTCTATCAGTAATATTGTCAGAAGTGGCAATTGAAAGACATAATTATTATCAGTCACCTCCAGCAGTCACACAGCTGATAGCGTGATGCCTTCATAAAATGATGACATAGATGTTGTCTGATGTGCAGGAAACTGCAGAGATGGGATTGTTCTTTTTCTTTCTTTCTTTTCTTTTTTTCTTTTGTAGTAGGTTAAGATACATTGGATTGAATTTCCTGTTAGCACCAGTCTTAAATACCTGGATGCAAAAACTCCTGTAAATAAAACATCCAGCTTTCTTCTGCCTTTCCTCTCCCTCATTTCAGTTCTGTTTTGGGAAAAGAAAAATTAAGAAGACATTGTGCTCACCACGCTCAGTGGTGTGGACTGGGAGGACTGATGGAGGTTTTGGCTCCTCAGCGAGTCTGAAGCATTCAGCTGCCTCCTGCTCGGCCTCCTGCCCACCCTCCCATTCTGCGTGTCTGTACAGAACAAGTTGTGATAAATTAAGGCAGCTCTGAGCCTGCCCCTTGCTTCCACCATCTCCTCCCTTACAAGCTGCAATTTTGTAGAGACAGGTAGTGGGTTGTTACAAGAAAGTAATAGATTTGCTACAAGTTGGGAAAAGCTTTTTAATATTCAGATGTTGTTTTTAATTGAAATTGGGAAAATATGTGCAGAGTAAAACGTGGTTGTTTTCAACTTCATTCTTCTCCCAGCAATTTGAGACAGTGTGTGGAATTATAATAGACTCTCTCGTGTCCTCTTTCTTAGGTCAGAATCTATTTGACAAAAGTAAGAATCAAAACAGTTCTTCCAAAGCAGCAGTGACAGTGTGGCAGGAGTGACACTATGAGGATCTCCCCAGCTTGCTAGAAATGATTCCAGCAAGGTTGTGTGGTGAATGGAGAGGGTCGGCGAGGAGGTGCCATCCTTGCAGCAAGGAATGAGGACAATGATGGGGGAAGTCTTCATTTTTCTATACCAGATCCTGTCCAGTGTGTGTGTGTGTGCACATGTGTGCGTGTGTGTGTGTGTGTTTCAGGAACACTTTTTCATTATCTTTCAATTGTTACTCACCATTTTCAAATAGTGAAAACTCAGAAAAATACATTGGGAGAAAAGTGTTCACTTCTATGACATGAAACCAGACTGGGGGAACCAAGGAGGAATAAGCTAACAGTTTGGTTATGGGTGGCTCCTGATCATGAAGACTGAATCTTAGCTGGATGCCATCAGATTTCCTACTGATAGCATTGTTTTTATTGTCACAGTGCTTAGGTTAGATTGGTAAATATATCATCATGATTTGATTTTCAATATTCCAGACCCTTTTGAGTTATTTAGCAAAATTATACATAAAATTAAAAAATTAATTTTCTAAGTGTTATTTTTATATTGAAATCTGAGTGCAAATATTTGAAATTCACAGACATCTCATCATGTGGGACCCCAGGTGACCTGTGATTAAAGTCACCTTCTTCTCACTCATCCTTTTGTTTCCTTCTCTCTTATTTCACTCACACCAACACCCAAGCACATATTGCTTACTTGAGATTGTAGTTTGGGCCGAACAGATTTTAAAATATCTTTCTCCTTGCCCACCTCAATGCACAATATTTGGTGCTAACATTCATCAGCTCCATTAAAGAAAGGGGGGTTTAAAATTTGCCCAAGTATTTGGTACCTTTTTTTAGAGTCATTAAATCTCCTGGTGAGATCTGTTCAGTATCATTAGAAATATTAATCCACTACAATCTTTTATGTCTTCCAAAGGAATTTAAAAAGTAATTTTGTTCTTTGAAATCTCAGAACATTGAATGTTGTAACTCTTATTTAAATCTTCACTATAAAACCAAGGAATTGAAAAATTAAGTTGCCTAAGCTATTTTTTAAAAACTCATTTCACCAGATGAATACCTTTTCTTTTCCATAATACCCTTACATTTTATGAATTAATTTCTGCTAACACACAATTTGCCTGCGATGTACGTAACACATTATTTGACAAGTTTGGACCAGTGGAAAATACCTGATGACAGAGATTGTGCATCCTTCACTCTCAGTTCAGGGTTCTACAATGTCATCACCTTTTGTCTTTAAATCACCTAAGGACAATTCAGAGGGGCTGGAAGGTAGTGTAGTGCAATGGTTAAGAAAACAGATTTTTGAGATCTGAAGGACCAATTTAGAAGTGCTAGTCCATTCATTTTAGGCAAATTATTTAATGTCTCTCTTCCTTCATTTTGTCAGCTATAAAAATGAAGATAATGATAGTATCAATCTCATTGCCATGAGGATTAAGCGAGATGTTGTAGGGAAAGTATGCCACCTGTCACACAAATGGACTAGATGTAAGATGTTAATAAGATGTTGGTTGATCACTGTAAGGGGTCAGATTCTGTCCAAAAATAGGAATTTATTTCTTGGACACACTATTTTACTTTCCTGGTAGTTTAAATTCTAAATTACTCCATAAATGAGTTGGCCTTCATTTCTGATATTTGCATTTTCCAGTTGCGATGTGGTGGTCTGTGTCCATCAGAGGTTGTACGTAACAGTAATTCTCTCCACAGGACATGAAGGCTTTCTGAAGAAATATACATTTAAAATAAACTCCTAGATTCTTAATGCAGATTCTACAATTAGTATAGCATGCCCGGAAAAGGATGAGCAGAAACTTCTGAGACTGTCTTGGCCATACTGCTAACACCGGGATGAGTTCTGGAGCATCAAAAATTTACTGAGATTGGATTTGGTGACTCCCTTGTCACTCTCTGTAAGGGGGATATTGGATGAATAGTTCTGCTTGGAGCTTTAGTTTCTACATATACAGAATGCACAATAATGCTTTGTGGTGGTGTTAGAATTAGACACGATGTGTATATTATATTGGTCAGATCCATGTTTGGTAATAAGTATACGCTTAACCTTTTAAAAATTGTGCACCACATCAGGTCTCTTGGTGAGTTGCTTTCCAGCATTTCACCAGTGAAAAGTGAAACTTAGGGTGCAAATGCCTCACAGCTCCTCTTCTTGGCTCTCATTCAGACTTGACTTGGGTCCTTTCTGGGCCCCTGGGTTGGCTCTGGACAGAGGATGTTCGTATTTGGAGCAGCTGCTCAGACTCTCCATGTGTTGGGGTTCTCTGCTCACTCTGCCACTGTTAGTCTACAGACTTACCTGGAAGACGTGGAGAGAGCCTTTTATTGGATATGAACTGGTTTGCTATGCCAGGTAGATTAAAATACATTTAACGTAATTAAGCAAATTTTGTCAAAACTGTGGTGTCTTTGACTACAAAAAGACATACAGTTTTCAGAAAAATATACATTTTAGACTCTGTGCAATGTGGTGATTTTTAATCTTCAAGCGCTCATTCTCTTTGGGGACTGAATAGGTTTTGTGATCCGAGTTTCCTCTTTACTCCTCATCACCAGCCTAATGGTCTGGTACTTACAAGGACGAGAAGACCTAGACAACGAGCTTTGACAAATATTTTTGGGTGCATTTATTGGCCTAGCCAAAAAACATTTACAGCATTTCTGAGGCAGCTATTTTAATGCTACCTTGAGATAATTTAATTTTTAAGGAATTAACAGTGTAATAATTTTTTTAATTAAATATAACTAAATGTAGTCATTTTATAGTGTTGGAGGATAAAGCATAGTTTATAATAATTGATAAAGTATACATTTGGTAAATACAGACTTGCTCTTTATATCTAAAATCTGTATGATCATACTGAACTATGTGGTTTAGTTGTTTGGACTGTTAAGTGTTACATTAATAGTGACTGTTGTTTATTATATTTTCAATAAAACACGTAATGGATTTAACATAGATGCAGTCTCTTAGACAATCTCCCAAACGTATGGCAGAACATATATTTTTAACAGACAAGTTTGATATAGATGAAAACTACACAGCTTGCACGGTAGCTGGGTCTCTGGTTTTACCATTGCTTATTTGTTTCAGACCTGTAGATCTTACGTGGAATTCCTTTCCAATTTATGAAGGAAATCTTGTCTGTGATTGATTTCGCCATCAAGGTTCTGTATTCAATCTCAAGTAATCTGCTTTCTAAATCTAGAAATTTAGGGTGGCCAATGGGTCTTGCATATGGGTCTGGCAGTGTAGAAAACAAGTACAAAGGGAACTTTTGTGTGTGTGTGTGTAGAATTGTAAACTAACTTATTAAAATGATTATATAGGATAATATATAGACAAATGTGATATATGTGTGTACATACATGTAGTAGAACCATGTGTAATATCATATCTAAACACTTTAACACATATTTTCAGAAAATAAAAGATTAAAAGCACCCTGGGATGGGTATGTTTTGTGAGATGGATATTCAGGGTAGTACAGTGACCTGGTTCAGGCTTCTAGTCAAAGAAATCTAATAGAACATCCTAGCTCAGCTGTAAATTAGCTGTGACCTTAGACCAGTCATTTCCCATTTTTGTATTTCAATTTTCTCATGTGTATAAAACTATATATATATTTATATATAAATATATATATATATATATCTTCCTTATAGATGTTTTGAGAAGTTGGTGGACGTAAAGTGTGTTAAAACATGAAATGCTATGTCTCAGAATAAGTACTCAAGAAAATGTTTGCTCATTTTCTAAACATCAGTCTTGTGCAGTGGTTACCATGCAAATGCATGGAGGTGCAAACCAGAATGCAGATGCACACAGTAAGGCTCTCTGGTCAAGGATATCAAATAGTAATTTATCCATATTATGGGTTTCAGTGCCTCTTCCCATGATTCCTGTTTCCCTCAGCAGGACTCAGGAGAAGACCTCAGACACATACAGAACCATTCCCTCATTTTCCTCATTCCAGCCTCACCATCATCTCCTCTAAGACCTACAGATTGAATCAGGTGATTCTTGCTGTTTCTTTTTCTATTTATCCCCATGAAGAGTCCCAGAATCCCAGTTCATCCCCCATGTCCTTTCCTCTAACAGCATTATACTGTTTCAGGATATCTTGACACAGGCTCATCTGCAAATTATGGACAATTATCCAGAATATCTTCTGAACATTCAGTATCTGAACAAAGCTTTGCCTTCTTGCTCTAATTGGAAACTTGGCTCCTGATGCTGCTTTGTCTGCAACCCTCTGCAGTGGGTGTGGTGCTTACCTCGCTCGCTGAACTGTTTTTGCTCATTTCTTCTCACCATCCTCCACAAACCCTCTCACCTTTGGATCTCCTGTCATCTATCTTTCTACCACCACCATCCTAGTTTCAGTCACCTCCCAGTGCTTGAGGTACTCCCCTTCATCACTTGAAGATTTTTTGCTCCCAGTTCATTGCTTCTCCATCCAAATCTGTCATAACCTTGGTGATTTTAATATCCCATAGATGATCAGTCTACCTGATGGAACCTCACTTTGGTCTCCTCCTGCAATGATAATATCTCCCACCAGACTGTAGCCAGTCATTTACTTTCATGCCCACACCTTCCCTTTATAAAGATCATTTCAAAAAATCCCAATTTCATGTTTCTCACTCAATGGACACCACCTCTTGTTTTCTAAGCTCAATTCTTCTAGCATCTTGACTCTAAAAATCTTCAAATCCCACTGTAATCTACATCTAATGATTCTCCTGTTTTAACTGTCCTTTGCAGATCTTATATTCTTGCTTTCCTTCTTAGATTTAATTAGTGAAATAATCTTTTGCCATTTATTCTCAACCTTCTTAGTTGTGAAAGGGTTGGTCTCATAGACTTGGAGATATATGTTACTCAAATGCTCTTTTGAAGAGAAGCTTATCAGCCAGCAGTGAGGGGTACAGCTACTTAAATGAGGGTATGCTAAGTAGTAGCCTCCAAATTTTAACACCTTTTGGCTAGCCATTTACTGCTTAGTGTGGTCAAAGACAATGCCTGAGTACAATGCTGGTTCCAAGGTATAGCCATTTCCTCCGAGTGAAGGATTTCTCTAATGGGTTCCTGTCCGGTTGGAGTAGTTTGTCAGTTGGCATCATGCATGATCTGTTGGTTCTCTTTCCAGTCTTGTTCCCACTCCTTCCACTTCTGAGACACTTTCCTTTTTAATTCCACATTCCATCTCAGCAGCTGGCATAACTCCCGAAAGTACAACCCTAGCCAAGTCTACTCTCCATCCATTTTGTACCTACATGTGGACGTTGCTTTTTGGTTTCACTTTAAATTTATGATCAAATAGATGAAGTGGGTGTTTTGTGCTTCCAGACCATAATACTAAATTTTCTTAGTCCATTTACTCCCTGACTCTCGTAGACTACTATTTCATACCCTGTTTTGCTCTTGCCATCTATATATTGATAACTATCAAATTTATGTCTCTAGGCCAGACCTTATTCCCAAACTTCAGACTCTGTTATCTAATGGTCCACCCACCATCTGTACTAGAAGTTTAAGAAACACTTTAAATAGGCCCCAAATGAACTGGTTCCTGCCCCCTTGACACTGGTTCAAACCTGCTGCTCCTATAGTCTTTCCCAAATTAGTTAATGGTAACTTCATTTTTCCATATGCAAAGACATTTTCATCATTCCTGCATCTTTCCATTTACCTCTAATTCACTTGAGCTATGAGCAAATGCTTCGGCTTTAACTTTACAATATACCCTGATTCTGACCACTTTATACTATATCTTCTGCTATGACTCATGTGAAAGCCACAACCTTCTTCTGCCTGGATTGCTACAAGTGTCTCCTAGCTGGTGTCTGCTTCACTCTTTGCACTTCAGTCTTAGGACTGAAGCTATAGTGCCACTCTAGAGGTATAAACACAAGTTCCATCATGACATTCTGCTCGAATCTCCTCAGTGGCTTGCACTTAGAATAAAAACTTGTAAGAGCCGAAGTCTTTAAAAACATCGAAGAGTTTGATATGCTAGGTGCACTTGTGACCCATTTGGCCACTTTTTCCTCGCTTTCTTTACTCTTACACAAAATCTTTTTGCTCTTCTTTGAACACCCTAGGAATTTTCCCACTTCATAATTTTTGCCTTTGCCTGGAATTTTCATCCTCCAGATATTCACAGTGCTCACTGGTTAGACTTCTTTCAAATTATTAAAATAGAGAACCTGGCTGTCCTATCTATTTCAAATTCACTGCCTTCTGCAGTATTCCGTATTTTCCTTTTGTGCATCATTTTACTTCAAAGTGTCTATTACCATTCAGTATATTCTATTTTACTTTTTTAGTACATATTTTTCTCACTAGCGTAGAAGTTCAATGAAAAAGGAAATTTCACATTTTTTTCACTTCTTTATTTCCAGTGCACAAGACAGTGATGACGTGGAGCAGGTACTCAGAAATGCTTGCAGAATATTAAGAAATAAATGAGTTATATGTCATGGGTTCCCAGTATCCTGTTTGTAGTTCCAGAGATTAGAAAAGAAATGCATATCTAATTCATGCTTTGTTTTTTATTACCCAGCTGGACAATTTTATTGTGCCTTCGCATATACAAGTAAATTAATATTTTACTAGAACCTCTAGTTATTTTAACCCCTTGGAACATAGGTTTGGAAGTCATAAGTACATTAGAATTACAAACACATTGTCCAACTTTTGTACAGAAGCAGCACTAATTCTTTGGCATCATGACTTGTAGAGTTCGGTAGTATTTAATTCAACCTTTAATTTACTTGTTTTGTCAATTGTTCAATAATTTCAAATGGGTAATTCTCATTTTCAACACAATAACATAACAGTCTAGTAGAAATCAAAACTGTGTTATTTAATCTAGACCAAGGGATGTTGCAAGCATCCAGATTCTTGAGTATTTGAGTTAATTAAAATGATTTTCTGTAGCAGCAATGCTGATTAAAGCAGAAGGTCTAAATAATTAGCTTTCACCATGGAAGTTTAAACAGAAAATAACTTGAATTTCCTTATTGCCCTATTACCATTTACATAATTATAACTTCTCACCCTTTATCTCTAGCCCAGATCTTTACTGAGTATCTGATGCGAATATATCTACTCCTTTACCTACTAGATATTTCCATCCCATTGTCCTGTGGCATCTGAAACACATAATCTGGCTCATGGGTTTATAGCTCCCTTTATTTTTTTGTTTCAGAGAATGATACCACCTTCTACTCAGTTTCTCAAGACAGAAATTGAGTGTCATCGTGGAGTGACTTGTATTGTAAAGATGTTGAGTACAAAGTTGATTAAGATAAAGATAGTGTCCTTGAGTTTGCATTATCTAAAAGGAGAAATGGACATAAAATTATGGTTTCACTTTATTGTGGTCAGCAGTAAGAGAGAAGAGTCTTTTCAGATTACACTGGAAATTTATTTTAAAAATTTCCTGTACTGAATATTGAAGGCTGCACCTCCAAGTTGTAAAGTAAAAAGAATATATGAAGTAAAGAAAGCAATCAAACAAAAGCACAAATGAATTAAAAATCTTAAAGTCTGAAGTCTGGTATCATCCTTTTGTATAAAAAACAGTGTAGGGGCTGGGGATTTAGCTCAGTGTTTCTGGCTCCTGCTTTGAAAGGTCAAGGTCCCAAGTTCGAGCCCCAGTACCAAAAAAAAAAAAAAAGTTAAAAACAGTGTATAACGCAATAACTATAATGTGTTGGGCAGTAGGGATAGAGTATGAAGTTGGATGAGTAGATATGGACAAGGTCATGGTAAACCTTCCATTTCATGTTGAGAAGCTGTGGGCAATATATAACCATGGAAAATTTAAGTAGAAGTATACATGGTCAGACTTGGTTTTAGATCCACTGCTTTGTGAGGAGAGTAGAAAGAAATAGGAAAGAATGGAGACAGATGAATTTGAAAGCTATTGTTTCAGTCCAGGAAGACAAGGTGAGACTCACTTCAAGCAGTGATAATAAGAAAAGAGCAGGTGACAGATATAAGCAAAAATCAAGGGTAAATTTTTAAGTATTAGGTGATTAATCATATGGCAGGTGATGAAAGGGAAAGACAGGTTTATTGTTTTAGTGATCACAGAGACTTTTCGGCTAATATCTAAAAGGAAGGTAGGCACTTTTTAAAGATAACGTGAGTTCTGCCTAGTATATGCCAATTTAACAATGTCAAAAGACAATATATATATAGCAGTCAGGTGAACAGGCAACTCTGAAACTAAGAAGCTATGAAAGATATTGTAATGGGAATCATCAGCATACAAGTGTTCTTCAAAATCAGTGAAGCGGATTTCCTAAAGAGGAGGAATAAAAGAGAGAGAGAATGAATTGGCAAAAATAGAACCTTGAGCAAAAAAAAAAAAAAAAAAAATCAGTATTTGAGTAGCAAAGAAGCCCATGAAGAATGTAAAAAAAGGAATGGCCAAGTCGATATCGAGAACCAGAAGAGGTTACTTGAGAAGCCAGGAAAGCTAAATCCCATAAGTAGGTTCACTAACTCAAGGGCTGAAACGTGTCTATTGAATCTGGGATTAGAATTTGGAGTGACACAGGTAATAGTAATTTTAGCCATGAACTAGTTTACAATGGGTGGTTTACATGAAATAGTATAGAAAAATGAATATAAATTGCTCATTTAAGGCCTTAGTTAAGAAATTATAGGAAACTGAGTTCAGAATACAGGGATTTCAGTTTATGAGCATCCTACAGACTAAGAAAGCAATAATTAAAAAGGTCAAGTCATTTGTCTAAGGAAATCTAGTTTTAAGTGTTACATTCGAGTCATAATTTTGACTACAAAACCTATTTTTCTTTAAGCAAAATAGACAATGTATTATTAATGATAAGTACCAAAACAATAAAAAAATCATCCTAATCTTCATTCTATCCTTTTCCTGCTGTATCACATTTCTTGCAGCTGTAGTTGCACCTTATTTTACCAAGATAATCTCAGCCACCAGGGAGAAGATGGGTTGAGGAGGAGAGAATCTGAGGGAGGCTGAGGGAGGGAGAGTTGTCAAGGATGTCTTCAGGGTTTCTAGCTTGGCTGGATGAGTTAACAGTGAAGCCATTAAAAGGAAAAGGCAGCACTAGTGCTGGGAACAGAAGGAGAAAGAAATGGGATGGAACTTGTGATAACGAAGGCTCACAGTTCCTTGGTATCTGCCAATCTTGATATCCAACATACACTACAGTACATCTCAGAATTCTGTAGTAAGAACAATTTTGCATCAGTGAAATAATTTTTATATGTAGTGGAACATCAAATATAATCTACACCAAGAATGAAACTGAATAACGACTGCCTAATTTGGGAGGAGCTTTGCTGATTCTTGGGAGAATGTGCTAGGTGAGAGTTTAAGCCGTGCGAGGTGCTGAGCTTGCAAATGCAGTGTTTTTTTTTTTTTTTTTTTCATATATTCATTGGAAGAGAAAGTTGTGAAAACAAATGAAGGGCTTGGACAAACCCACTAGAGAAAAATGTATGTTACCTAAGCTTTTTTAGGTAAAAAACTTGTCTTTTTAGTCTAGAGAGATAACTTTCATATTTTAATCTTTCTGTTGTCAGAGTTCAACTATGATGGGAAATTTTTTACCTTGTCTTAGCCCAGACAGAATTTTGAAATTTGCAGAAATTATTAAAGAATAAAAGATAAATTAAACCATAGTTTGAATCTAGTATTCCATCATTATCAATCAGACAAATTAGAATTTATATTCATTTCTTTTGGAAACCTGAACTTTAAAAATAGTTATCTGTTCAAATTCTTCGATATGAAAGGCTAAATAGAGAGAGAGCCAAAAGAAAATACATTGTCATTAAATGAAAAAATAATTAAAAATTAATACTTCTAACTTTATGTCAGCAAGTTCATTGACAGGTACTTCAGCAGTCACAAAAACAAATAGCAAAAAAACCACATTAAAATTAGAATCTTTGATAATTTACTTTTCTTGTTTAATGAGGGAAATGATCTTTTTATTTTAGAAATGAGTTTGAATGGATCGCAGTGTTTTCCTTATGTTTTATGGTATTTATGTATCCTGATGGCAACATCTATATTCACAGCCTTTATTGTTACTACTCAGAAAGATAGGTCAGAACAATTGCAGAAATCATTTGTAAGGCAAAAGCCTGAGTTTAAAAAATTACAAGTATGCATTTGTTCTCCTGATATTCTTCCCTAAAAATTGCCCGGAGAGCTACCAGTAAAGAAAGGGTTGGTATTAATTACAGCAGGTTTAGCTTTTCTGCATATTGCATGAGACATGAGGATAGTAATAGTTTTGCATTCTAATAATACTTTTGCATTCTGTTAATGATCGTCAGGAAGGCAACGTGCCAGGAAGACTGCACAGTCTTCTTCTTTTGCCAGAGGTAGCTGCTTTTTACTCCGAAATATCTGTTTCAGTTTCATTTCCCAGCAGAGACCCGAATGAGTCTACTCCGTCTTATGAAACCCTTCATTGTGCCAGTGAGTGGCTCTTCATGCTGCGGTGCAGTCAGATGCACTCCAGTTCTGTAGCAAGTGTTCCTTAAAAAGACGCCCCTGTGCCTTGCTTCTTCTCTGGATATAGCTTTGGCAATAGTCCAGCGAGACTGAGAAAATACTCTCAAATTAGGCATGGACAAGTGATAATTGCTAATCATTGAATGTCAATGGGTGAGAAAAGAAAAATCCATGTAATGGGAAATTGATAGAATGTAAATGTGCCATCCACACTGTCATAGTATTTGATCCATCAGTCTTTATAAATGAAGGGCAAATTCAATTAGGATAAGTAGATGGTTATTTAACAATAGTCAATAAAATATTTCTTTACTGTATAGTAAATAAGGGTTATATTTAACCACAGGTTACTACATTCCAATGTTAATATCAGGGCAGTTTGTTTTCATAGCTTGATCTAAACAACACTTTATGTTGACACTTCTATTGCGTATTTAATGAATTCATATCAAATATGCATGGCAAATAAATACTATGCTCCTGGTAAACCTTTATTCCTTCCCGCTCTCTTGATATTCTCAAGTAAGTAATACACTTTTCACAACATATTTCTTCTCTCATAAAAATGCATATCACAACATTGTAACTAAATCTTATTTCAATATTTTTGCAAGACAGAAAAAGAAAAATCTAGATCATTGTGAGTACAGACGTGCTGCTGTTTAAAATGCAGCTCTGAATTCTACCTCAGTTGCCTCTGAGCAGCCTGTCCATTGAGAAGCATCCTTTTGACAGAAAGGATTAAGCCCTCAGACAGTCCTTAATCTGATGCCCACATGGAAAAGCATTGTGGCAATGCCTAAGATGCTCCCGGTAAAAGTCAAGGTGGCCAGTAGTGGCTGTGCTTAGCTTTAGACGGCAAAGATCTGTAGGAAAAGAGGTGTGCAGTGTGATTCCCTATTTGAGCACAGGGGTAAGGCACTGTTAAATTCTCCCAAGAACAAAGTCATGAGTACATCTTCATTGTCCAAGACGTTGATACAAAATAGCACTGCAAGTGATTTGGATTTGTAAGAGTGGAAAGGATCACACAATAGGCAGATGCCTGCATCTCCTACTTAACCCATTCCTTAAAGCACAAGTAAAAGCTAAACAGCGGAAAGACAGAAGACAACATGAACAGTCAGTCAGTGCATTGCTTCCTGATTTCTGGCCAAGTCACATTTAGACTGCTTTGCTGCCACAATTGTCACTTTCACCAAGGGAGCAGAGGATAACAATTTGCTCTCCAGGTTTTTTAGAACTACCGTGGGGCTCAGCCAAACAGAGAGCAAAACTGATTTCTTCCTTTTGCTGCAGATAAATATGAAGATAGCTACTGCTATGCAGTGTTTGTCTTACCCAGGAACAGAGTGTGTGATCTGGAAGAATTTTCCTGGTAATTAAATTTTGTAAAGGATCCGAATCCCTTTATTTATATTGGATAACTTTGAGACCAGAAATAACAAATGTTTGATTCTTGAGTTCAATAGACTTTGAAATAAATGCTTATTTTTGTTCATCTCTAGCTTTTGGTATTTTTTCAAATGCAGCTTTAAAGCTAGCCTTCCTTGTAACTCTCTATGGGATATCTTTATACACCGCTGACAGTAATACAACTCATTTTGGGTGATTAACTTAACCCTCAGTATTGCTAGTGTCAGGCCGCATTAGCATATCTTTCAAGGAATAGTTGCAGTGTGAGAAAATTGCCTGTAGGATTATTTGCAACTAGGAACCTGTGAAATGTAAAATAAAATTGAAGACTATAAAGTAAAACATCAAAGCTACCTAAAATATTAATAGCCAGCACTCTGAAAAGTAATTTAGAAGATTGCATGAGGTAGTGAAAATTACTAATTTAAAAAAGAGTTTTAAAAAAGCAGACAGGAGTTTAGAACAAACAGTGGACAATATGAATTCATTTTGTTCATACCATAAAAGGTGTTCGAGGGATATTGAAGCCCTATCAGTTAAGAGGATCCAAAGTTCAATATTTGACCATCCTGAATTTAAAAAAAAAAAGAAAACAAACCTGACATTTTCCTCAGTTCAAAATTGAAGGGAAAATAGAAGGTATCCTTAGTAAAATATTGTGGGGGATCCAAAGGACATTTTCAATATCCACTGGGAATTTTGTTGCATGGAGACACTTCTTTTTAAATTTGCTCTGTGGTATCTTTCTGTGCTCATTTGATGGGCTATTTCTTAAACATGTTTCAGATTCAAAGCTACGCTGTGAGTATTGTGTCATTTCCAAGGGGCACCCAGCTTCTGTTTTGAGCCAGAGTGTGTCACGTGACACGGAGAACGTTATTTCTTTTCCTTACAGCGTAGAATTGGTTTATAGGTGTAAACCTGGATTTTGTAGTCATGCAAACCTGGTTCATATCTTATGCCAGCCACTTATTAGCTATGTGACCTTGGGCAAGTTGATTAACATGTCTAAGGCTTAGTTTCCTCATTTGTAACTAAGTCATATATCTACCTGAATGCCTTTTCAAAGATTCCAGGAAAGGATGCTTGTGAAACTTCAGCACATTGTATTGGTAAACAGCAAACACCTAAAAAAAAATGTAGCTCATGAAAAGTGATTCATCGGTCAAGACAATAATTTGAGAGGTGGCAAATAAGGTCTGTACCATATGAATGTTGTGAAAAGGCAGGCACAAGGGTATTTCTCCACTGGGAAAAGGTTTTCTGCACCTATGGGCCATAGGTTAAAAGTAGACAAGGGACTAGAGAAGGGAAGACCCAGGGGTGGGAACAGAAAGGAGGTCTATTCTTATGTGTACATGTTTTTGAAAGAGTGTCTTGCTTCATAGCTCAGGTTGGCCTTGAACCCACTATGTAGCCCAGGCTGGACTTAAACTCCAGGCCATCCTCCTGCCTCAGCCTCCTGAGTGTTGGTATTACAGGCATGCGCCTCCATACCCAGCTGACTTATGTATATATTTGTTGTGCTTCTCTTAGGTGATACCTATCTAGCAGAGAAAAAAATAAAGCTGGACATGGAAGTAAATCCTATTATGTTTCTTAGTATTTTAAGATATCTGAGACAGTACAATTATACACAAGGTAGAAGGTTGGAACCTGTGACATGTATATTAAATCAAAACAATAAAAAAGAAAGGAAAAGAAGAAAGAAGGCAGCAAGAAATATATTACCCATCTTAAAGGCATTAAAAATAATGAAAACAAAAAATAACAGAAAAAGAATGCTGAGTAAATTAATGATGATGATCATTTTATCAACACCAACTATGTCAGATTTTGTACAGGTATTTTTAAAGTATATATATTTATTGCTTTATACTCATCAAGTGTCTCATGTGTTGTGCATATAGTCAGTGCTTTTTAAATATTAACTGAACAATCATTAGAAGCACATTGCTTCTCAAAATGTGCCCAGAAGTTAGTGAGATGTGGAACATAACACTTTCCTTTATATTTCAGTGTCAACAGCTAGTCCTTAGCAGGTTACAGCCAGTGTTTAGCCTTGTACCAGGATTTTGTGGAAATAAAGGAAGGAAATGTGATCTGTGTTGGTCTATGATCCTACAGGTTAGGATCATGAGATCTATGAACTTCCACAATATAGACATATTCAAAAACAAATAATTTTAATAGACAATATGGCTCAACTGTTGCTATAAGAATTCAGGAATAAGCCACTGTGGCTAGAATATTTGGGAAAGATTATTAAGAAATACTAGGAGTCAATTTGTAAGAGGTCATATGAATAACATAATGAAAGTATTGAAAGGAAGCACTGAAAACATCCTTTCTATTCTTGATTTTAGGAAAGACATATCCATGATTAAAAAACTGAAAGTCTAGAAAGAAAAGATTTTGCTATATAAAAGTAACAATCATCTGCTGAATAAAAATATTCTTAAAGCAAGAGTAAAACTCGATGGACAATCAATTCAATCAAGATGCAAGACAAAAAGTTCACTCTCCTCAATGCTTAGAGAGCTGATAGATTTTGGGAGGACAAACTTCCTCAAAGAAAAATGGACCCAGAATATTAACTGACAGTTGACTGGAAAGAAAATACAAATTGTTGAGCAGATAAAGTTTTGTTTGATCTCACCATGATAAGACAAAATCAGACACTGTAGTGCCATTTTTCACTTATCAGCGCTGGAACTCCAAATAAACCACATTGACTAGCCAGGAAAACAGATTCCTCAAAAGAACTTGATATAATGTCATAGAAAAAGGAGGAATCGATGCTGGATAACAATAATAATAACAAGAAAAATAATATCAGCTATCCAGCATAAATGCTAAAACTCTTCTATGTCAGTATTTCATCTTGTCATAAGTATTTCTGGTGAAGAGGTTAAATGTGCAGGAAAGTTTCAGAATATTTTGTACACTCAAGTATGTTTTTAACTTTGGTTTTCAATCAAACTGGAGTGGCATCAAATCATCCTCCCATTTGAGGCAACTAAAAAATGGACAAAGAATATTAAACTAGAGTGTTTAAGGTATTGTGCTTTAGGGAACAAAGGCCAATGAGCCTCAAGTCAGGAAATAGAAAATGAGGTAAGCCTCCAAACTGGCCCTGCTTACTGACTAAGAGCATTTCCATACTGCAGCCCATGAGCAGGGAAGCCAGGCGGTACCACAATACTTTTGAGCTGGGGAGCTGAGAATCCAGAGAGACCATCTTGGCTTGAGTTCTCATTGCAGAGTACTGGAAAGGAAAGATGTGCATGATTAAAAACAGAATCAACTCCTCTAGGTGTCTGCAGGGTTCCCCTTTGAATAGTTAGCAAAGTACTGCTCAGCTAATATGTCTGGGGAGTGGCTGGGGGGCTAGGGAAAGAACTATCTGATAGTATTAAAAGCAACAGTGTTCAGAGCTCACACAATGCTAAGAATATTACTTATTCCCCAAACAGACTGGAAAATCATGTAATTTGTTGAGAATTGGGTAAACACTCAAAAGGCTCTTTTCTGAGTAGAGGGGAAAAATTAGACACAGACTACTGTTTTACTTTAGTCTAACAAATCTTAAAAGCAAGACCCCAAAGGATCAAACTGTCTCCAAGTTACTTAATGGAGTCTCAGAACAAAGATCAGAAATTTTAAAGGAATATAAAAATATCCAACATCCAACAATGTATCAGCTCTGATTTCTGGCATGTAATTAACAAATTACTAGGCATGACAAGAAACAGAAAAATGAAATCTATAATGAGGAGAAAAATTAATCAATTGAAACCAACCCAGCTCTGAAACAGATGTTAGAATTAACAGACAAGGGCATAAAAATAATTATATCTGTCCTCCATATATTTAAAATATCAAGGAAAAGTTTGAAAATGTTACACAGAGACATAGAAGAAACAAAGTAATCAAAATGAGACTTTTTCCAAAGATGAAAACTATAGTGTCTAAGATGAAAAATAAACTAGATAGGATTAATGAAGATTAGACATTGCAGAAAAAAGATACAGCCAATAAAAACTATTCAAAATGGAAAAGAAATAGGAATAGACAACACAAAAGCAAAGAAAACTAATTATCAAAGCAATGTGGGATAACTCTTGGCATCATAATGTATATAATTGGAATCTTCAAAGGAAAGGAAGAAAGAGAAAAGATTTTGAGGAAATGACAAAAAATTTCTAAATTTGATGGAAACTGTAAACCCACAGATCCAAAAAGTTCACCAAACCCCTTGTGCAAAACCATACCAAGCCATGGTAAAATCTACTCAAAATGAAGGATAAAATGAAAATCTTAAAGCCAGGCAGATTAAAAGACATGCTGGCTACAGAGGACAATAAAAATGGCAGAATATTTCTCATTAGAAATAATGCAAAGGAGAAGATAGTGGAGCACCATTTTGAAAGCACTGAAGAAGGAAGAATTTTCATTGTGTGATTCTATAACCAGATTATATTGTATAGCCATTTAGGAGTGAAGAAATCTGGTGAGGAAAGAACATCGCACACATAAAAAAATCAGGACAAATTGTGAACATATGCCTTTTATTGAACTTGAAAAACAACTGAAAATCTTGAAATAATGAGTCAGCTGAGAGAAACAGGCCCCAAGTGTTTGCTTACCTGGTACAGATGCCATTAGAAGCCATAACAAGCCAATAGAAGATACAGCTATCAATTGATAACGTTAACAAACAAAGATACAGCTTTAACAAACTGTTAAAGGTGGAATGTAGCTGGCCCAAGAATGCAGAATTTTGGGGGACTTCAGATACTACAAGTCTCATATTCTTGTTGGAAAAATCTTGACCATAACCAGTTTCCAACAGGAACGATGGGGAGTAATCCTCAGCTAAATTTCCTATGGTCCTCAATGAGGGAATGGAAGAGCAGTCACTGCTGAAATTCCCCCCAAAGCCATTTTTCCTGTCTCTTTCAGGTCAAGATTCCTCAGTCTATGAGAGTGGGTGAGAACACTAGTGGGAGCTCTTTGCTGTTTGGGTAAGAGATTTTTTCTAAAGGTACCACTCATGGGAGGAGTAAATATAAGTTCCAGGCTCAACATTACAGAAGGAAGGAAAGCAAAAGCATTTGTGAAGAATATACGTCTTTGGCTTCACAAACCCTGTTTTAACCTAAGATTGAGGTTTAATTAAAATCTTAGTGAATACCTCTTTTTTTCTTCCCTACCACCAGGCTATCAGCTGCTGAATAAAAAAAAATAGCAGTGGAAAATAGTTGGGAGAGCTATGAAAAAACATGCAAACACATAAAAAATCACCTTAGACAAGAAACCCATGCTTTCAACCTGAAGATAGGGATATGAAGGTGGTAGTGAACTGAGGCTAGCCATATAACAACAAACCTCAAATACAGCCCAGGCTCCAAGTAGATTAATTACCATAAATCTCTCACTAATAGGCTTTTGAAAAAAAAGTGTATTCATTGCCAAGTATAGAAATATTTATCTTGGTATCTACTGTCCTACATAAGGTGCCTAGCTTTCAGCAAGAAACTGTGAAGGATTAAAAATAAAGACAAGAAAAAACTTGTTTTGAAGAGAAAGCAATCACAAGATTAATCCATTAAAAAGTCTTAATAGAAAAGTTAGACTGTGTGCAAGATCAGATGGGTCATTTCAATACAGAGATAGGAGCTGCAAAGAATTAAACAGAAATGCAAGAAATCAAAAATGTCATAATAGAGAAAGAGTGTCTCCTATGGTCCCATCAGTGGCTTTGACACAGCCAAGCAAAGAATCAGTGAACCTGAAGAGAGGCTAACAGACACACAAAATAAAATGCAAAATGCAAAGACTTATGGGTATAGTGAGGGCTGCTAGAAAAATGAAAAGAGAACCGAAAATGCAGGAGCTCTGGGGCAATATCAAATGGTTCAATATAGGGTTACTGTATTCACAGGAGAAGGAGAAAAAGACCAATAGAAATATTTGAAGAAATAATAGCTGAAATTTTTTAAAAAAATTATTGATGCCCCTTGAGCAAGCTAATCCAAGAAGGTTAGAGAGTACCAAACAGGGTAAATACCATCAAGTCTACACTTGAGAATTTCATATTAATTCCTTGGTTCATAAATGCTTCTGTTTGCAAACTGTTCGGTTTACAAACAAAAGCATTCAGTAAAATTTTGCTTCGGTTCTTAAATGCCCTATTGGGTGAAAAACAGCCACAGCCATCTTCTTCACACAAACACAAACACAGCCATCTTCCCCCAAATCGTAAAACAAAATAAGTTCATAAACGGAGGCACTACTGTATATTGAAAACCTTATGGCAACCACTAAAATTTTAAAAGATATATATAGTAATTCAATAGAAATGGTAAAATGGAATCATAAAAATGGATCAATTAAACCCAAAGAAGGAAGAGAGAGAAAAAAGAACAAATGAAAATAAAATTCTAGGTATTTAGCCAAATAAAATGAAAACATATATCCAAGAAAGATTTGTATGTACATGCTCATAGATACTTTACTTGTAAATTCCCAAAGTGGGAAATAGATATATATCCCAATATACCAATAGATATAAATATATACCAATATATATACCAATAGACTAATATAAATATATACCAATAGACTAATGGATAAGAGAATTTTGTGTATTTAGACAATGTAATGTGTCTTAGAAATCAAAAGGAATGCAATGTTGATGTATACAACAATATGGATGTATCAAAAAACAGTGATAATGAAAGAGATAAGTCCAAAGGATGAATTTTAAAAGTTGTATAACATTCTAGAAAAGGTAAACCAATCCATAGTGACAAGAGGTAGGTGGGTGCATGCCTAGAAACAGGGCCATGGATGGGGAAGCTGTGGGAGGTCACAATGTGCTGTGAGAAAATGTTGGCTGTGGAATATGTTTATCTCGACGTAATAGTTTCACAAATATTTTTGTCTTCATATAGCTAAACATTAAATTTTAACCATTATACACGTGTAGCTTCTTGTGAGTCATTTTACTTCAATAAAGCTGTTGAAAAATTATGTTCATGCATGACAGTCCTTTCTGGTTTGAAACAGTTTCTTTAAGCTTTCCTAAACATTTACTGATCTTGTATACATTTGTCCTTCTAATTTTCTGTTGCAGAATCAGAATAACACACCTAATTTCACTTGTCCAAGAATTATGGTCCCCAAATATGAAAATATCTGCTACTTTGCAGTATCACACAGTCCAAAATTCTAACTTAATATCCATCCAGTGTTCTTCCCAAGCAGTCATTATGTGGCTAGGTACTCCTGAATTCATTTCTTCTTTTTCCTGGGCTCCCAGCTAGATAACATATCATGTCCTTTCCCTCAGTTGGATGTGGTATGTGACTGAGCCCTAGCTAATGTTATGTAAGCAGAGCGATAGGCACCATGTTCAACCTTAGTCCTTACACATTGGTTTTTTTTTGGGTTTTTTGTATACGACATTCTTTTTTCTTCTCCATTTCCTGGTTGAATGATGACCCCTCCAAGAACCATAGAAAAGTGAGAGTCAGTTAAAAAGTATGTTTTTTTTGGGACCGGGGATTTAGCTCTTTGGTTCCAGCGGCTGCCTTGCAAGTGAAAGGTCCTGAGTTCGATCCTTGGTACCAAAAAAAAAAAAAAGTGTGCTTTTAAAAAGGGGAAATCTGCTAGCCATGGATAGTGGAATTAGTGTTATGTGGCCATAATTAAATTGTATTAAGATAAGATAAGAAATTTGGTGATTGGTTTGATGCAGCATCCATATTATCATAGCTAATATATACTGTTAATTTTATAGCATTATAAGAGTGACCCGTAAGAGGAAATTTGGATAACTTTTTTTGAAATGTTCTTTTGCCTGTTAGTCTCAAACTCACAGTAGGTACAGTGCTTAATAAATGCTTCTTAAATTTCTTATTTTTCTCTTTTATGTTTGGAATACAGCAAAAAATAAATTTTTTGTTTGTTTTAATTAGTATTTATTTATGATAAAATTGAAAATTAAGTTTTAGGTCTTTTGGCAGTACAAAGTACTTGTCTCACAGTAGCTTTCTGCACTATCTACTAGAATAAGAATCATACAACATTATGGTTTAGAAAAATAATTACTATTGAAATAGTGCATGTGAGGATTTGTAGTCACTTGTAGAAAACTTACATTTTTGATCAAAATGCCATTATACGATTCAAAATTATGTGTTCAAAAACAAATTACAAAACAAAAATATTCTTCTTTAGTGCAAAATTATCTTGTAAAAGGATTATATTCATGGATAGACTATTTCATTTCAATTTGTGGATGTTGTTTCTAAAGAAACTATTAAATGCTCCTATCTCTCTTCAGGATTTACTAAAAGAAGCTTATGTCCACGAATGCAGAAAAAATGTTGCCCTTTAGTTCTACAGTCCAAAGTAACTGGTAATCACTAAAAAGGTAACACCATGGTGTCCTTTTCTGGTAGCAGCAATATCACCTCCACTAGGCACTCATTCCTCTTGCTTGGGGCATAGCCACAGACTACATTCAACACGCACTCAGAGGAGCTAGAAAGGGAATCTCTTCTCAAATTGTAAGAAATTGCCTTTCTGAAGCAATGACTGCAATCAAAGCACAAGTTGCTATTTCTTCGAGGAATAAAAAAGGAATGCATGTGGACAGTTGGGAGCCTATGACGTCTAGAGCAGGAGATATGAAGGGCCACTCCAAGAGGTAGACAGTTTTTCCTTTGCAGCACATTGTTGAACAGAGCACATATGTGACAAGTACAGAAGGATTCTGAAAAAGGTGGGTGAACTCAGTTCAGAGGGTAGTGCTGCTCTCTGTGCTAGATGTTTTACATGCCGAGACCACAGGTGTTCAAAGACCATGGAGATATTCTTGATGAAGTGCCATTCTCACTACTTTGTTTGCTTACTTATTAGAAAGACCTATTCACTAGAGAAGCAGACAGCTGTTTGGCAATAGGCACACTCATTTCACAAATACTAGAAATAAAGTCTTCCTCCAAAGAGTAGAAGGCTTAAGCGCTTGAGTAGGTTCGGAATACCCCAAGAGAGGTTGGAGAGAAAGCCTTGCTGCAGTGCAGGGGTCACAGACCTCCAGATGAGTCAGGAGTTGCTCAAACTCCTCCTCTATTTCTTATTCAAAATATATCAAGGACTTAATGTGAATAAATCAACTCTATTCCTCTTCCCTGGAAGATCATAAATAGCCAAATCAAAGAGCTAAAATCAGAGAGCTAAAAAAAGGATTTGGAGAAGTCAGAGTTCACCAGTTTGCCTCCCAGCATAGGCTGGCATCTAAGTCTAACAAGGCAGGCGATGAATGAATATTCTTAAAGGTGGCTGTGGTTCACACTGTTCAAACGGATGTCCAAGTACTGTTTATTAAAGGAAGAGCTGCTTCTTCGCACTAAAATCAGTGAAAGAACTCTTATAATGGATTAAATATCAAAAACTGCCCATGCTCTTACGGAGGCTTATATTTTTTGAACTTTCCACCAACACCAGGCAATGTGATTTAGAATTGTCATTTTTAATTCTTTTATCCATGGACTGATGAAACAAAAGTTTTTAAACATTATTTCACCTCTACCTTTCTCCTTATCTAGAATAGTTGCAGATGAGCTTTCAATATTTTTTTACTGTTTTTTTTCCAACTTCTTTTTCTTTTCCCTCTATCATATTCTTGGGGCCTGATGGAATGGGAGTCAAGACACTGAGATTCTAGTGTTGTAGGACGTCTTTTGAGATCTTTGGGAAATTCGTTTGTCCTCTCTGAGGAGGTTTTAATGACCACCAAAGACACTTTAATTATATCAAAGGCTATCTGTTCCACACCTATATGTGCTAGTCCTTTTACAAACATACTGTCATTTAATTTCACAACAGTCCTTTGAAATACCAGGTAAGTAACTTGTCTAATGTCATCAAGTGGCCAAGTGACTGTATAATTCAAGGTCTTGCTTCCCTTCTCGGGCTACCTCTCATATCTATGGTTAGTCTGGGAATGGAAGGAGTTACGTTAGGAGCACTGGGAAAGAAAAAATGCTTTTATCTTAAATATCATTTCTGTGAATAATAAAATAATTAAAAACAATGAGGACTAGGATCTATTAAAAATAGAGTTCATTGGCTTTGGAAACACTAACCTATTTTCAATGATATAAAAGAAGTTGTAGAAAAGTCTAATTTCTTTCTAGCTTTACTAGGCTTCAATTTAAAAACCTTACTATTTTTCCGATAATAAATGTGCAAATGGCAAATATGACCCAGAATTATTGTACTCCTGGACAAGAGCTGGGGTTAGCGGTTCTTAATTGGGGGCAATATTGTACCTCTTTCCTCACTGGGACACTTGGGGATGTTTGGAGGTGTTTTTCCCTGTGGTGCCTGGGGAGCGTGTGTCCTAATAACCTGTCATGAGTAGAAGCCAGTGGACAGAACAAGCTCCAGTGACCACCTTCTCCCACCTGGCATTTAACTCATCAGTTTATAAACTCATCAGTGGGCTAATTCATTGATGAGTGTCACACACCTGTGATTCAATTACTGACCAAAAGCCCCACCTATGAGTGCACGAGGCTTTGTGGGGACATCTAGATATAAACCATAACAGTTTCAGGTGGTGTGGGAGAGGCTTGGATGAATGCTGACAGAGTGTAGCAAATTCCCAACTGGCCAGTTAACCCTTACAGGAGACTGGAGGAAATACCTTGGATGTGATTTGGCCAAGCAAAAGGAGATGGTAGTGGAGGAAGGGATAGTGTTCCAGGCAGATGAAACAGTGTAAGCAAAATGGTTGAATGGCACAGTCCATTTAGTGTTTAGTCATTATTAAAGCTTAGAATGGAGAGTGTAGGGCTCTGTAGATAGCCTGGTCATGTAGGCACAGGCCAGTTCTCAGAGAGACTGACATAAAAGAGAGGCCTATGGATACTACCACTGGTATGTTTTTAGGTGTTAATCTTTCTCAAGACTCTTTCTTTCCATGAGAATATTCCAAGGACTTCCTAGCAAGGCTCCCATGGATAGAGTTGGTACCAGAGTGGTAGACCTACTGAGAACAGAGCCCAAGAGGGAAATAAAGCAATTTTACAACCCTGCTCAGCTGTGCTTTCTCTCAGTGGTGCCTTCTGATGAGCAATCCTGCTGGCCAGAACAGTTGCCATCTCTTAAACTTCAAACCACCATGTCTGTAGTTTAGATTCTGATGGCAGGACCTGCTCTAATTCAGGTCAAAGGTTGCCTTGAGTTTAGGAGGAGACAAGGTTGTCACACAACCAGTAGACCAGATGGTAAAGTTCTATTTTCATGCAAGACTACAGGTCCCAAAACATTTAGGAGACTAAAGCATCTAGGAGTCTTTCTTCTAGTGCATCCCAACCCTGTACATTCTTCCTGGACAGGCAGGCAAGGGCTGTACAACACTGAACTGTTGCCTGAACTGCCTTTTCCTCGAAGCTAACTTAGGCCACAAAGGAAGATTCAACATTACTGGGACTTGTTTCATTGAGAAAGTCAATCTCCTTTACAATGGTGTAGCAGGACAGCTTTTATTCCACAAATGAGGAGAGTAAATAAGTTGAGATGAAGTTTCAGACAGTTCATGAAGTAATGAACTGGAAAACATGGTGGGCTTGTTCACTGTGATCACAGCAGCAGGAGTGGTGAAAGTTTATGTTGTTATAGCATTTGGTTTCTGTCTTGTGTCTATGCTCCCCTCAGGACAATTAAGGGGGCTCTTTCCCAGCTAAGCAGGTGAAAGTGAGAAAAAATAGTGCATTTCATGACATTTCCAGATCTTGCCCAGGAAACCTACAACCATTTACATTTTTTCCAAAGATATACGTGTTATACTAGTCTGGCAACAAGGTTGATAATGAATATATGACAGTCTCTTTGTCCAAAACTACAAATAAGTAAACAAAATTTTAAAAAAGAAAAAGGAAGGAACAAAGCTTTTGGCTTGAATCTCGGCTTCTTAGAATTCTGATGAGCCCCAGTTTTCGGCATAGGTTTCTGCTTTTCTACCCATCCGAAGAGGCCATTCTCCCCGCCATCTTATGGCACTTTGGGAAGCACGTTGTCTTCCTGTTGGACTGCCCATGGGTGTCCAAATCACAACTGCAGAGGGATGAACTTTCAGGACAATGGACCTGAACTGTGTCACTAATTTGTTGCTCAAAGGTCTGTTTTTTACTTCCGGCCTCCCCCGGATAGACAGCTATAGTCCCTCTCTCCACGTGTGTAATTACTATTTTGTGAGCATCTTCCAGGCATCTCAGGCTCCTCAGAAGTTATGAGCACAAGTCCTGATGGGCCCAAGGAAGGAAAAGTTCTGGCTTGTAAGGAAAGAGGCTTCAGCCAAGAGTCACTCAGAGGAGGTTCTATTTCACCTTTGACTGTGTGAGCACCACACCAAAGGACTTTATTTTTACATTAATATTTATTGTCTGAAATCTACTCCATACAAAATAATCCCACATGGGACTACATTTTAGAGTTCCTATTAGCAATTTAAACAAATAATTCTGAGATGGCTTCATGGCAATACTGTTTAAGAAACAAACCTTAGCTATCTTTTAATGGATACCCCATGTTCCAATAACAAACATGATTTGTTATTTCCCATAACATTGTAGTATCCCTCTCCAGACATAGGATGAAAGCTAAATCTCTTAATTTTTAATATTGTATCATTAATTAGTTCTATTATGATTTATTCTGTTAGCTTCTAGGGTGCTATTTTTGTTAATATGCATTTTCACAAAATAAGTGGTTTGAGAATAAGTAATTATATAGTGCAACACAAGAGGTTTATACATTTCTCGCCCAAAACTGTTTTACCAAAAGTACAATTTTTATTTTATTTTTCACAATGTAAAAATTAAAAGATTTTAGGACAACTAATTATCTCAAATTGATGGAGCTTTTCTCTCTGCTCTGGGTTTTCGTTGCATGTAATGGATGATGAGGGCTCAGTAGGACAGTTCTATTGTTGAATTTGAGATCTTGACATTCTAATGTTTTCATCAGGACCTCTAGTTGTCTCAGATCTCTTTTTGCTGTTTTCTGGGAGTGACAGAATTAAAAAAAAAATGCCTCTTCAAGCTGTCATTCTTCTTAACTCCTCCTTTGCAATTACATTTGCATGCATAATACATCATAACAAATTAGATGTTGCAAAGGCTCACGGCAGGAATTATGTGAGATGTGGCAAGAGAGTAGCTGATGTAATAGGAGAGGAGAGTGGAGGGTGAGTGAAAGAAGAGAAAGAAAACTAATGAATGAAAACCACCACTGAAAATGGCAGCTGAAATCTATCTTCTCATCTTTTTAAGGCCAGTGATCAATTGCAGAAAAGTAAATGAAAAGGACATATGTAAAGCCAATTTTGTTGCTATACCAGTGTGCTAAGAGATAAAAAATTCAACAGTGGATTTGGTTGTAGAGGGGAAGATATTCATTGGGTTTTCTAGGCAGTAAAAGTAACTATGACTGAGGAAAAACCCTTTATTTCTCATGTTAACCTGAGATAATAAAAGAAAGATATTGGGGTTGTAATTCAAGCTTATTGGAAGCATTTTGTAGTAGACTGGAAACAATCTTCTTGACTGAATGAACCTCAGCCGAAATTACAGCTATACCTATAAACAGCATAGCCACAGTTCTGTTCCTACCTCATAATGACTGGATTAAAGTGTTTTTCTTATGTGATTGTATGTCTTCTGCCCTCCTGACACATGAAATTGCCCAATTTAGAAACACTGGTACCTGATGGTCATTGAAAGGCCATTGTCCCCAAAGTGCTATTAGTGCATGTCATACCTTGGCCAATGACCAGAGAGAGGACCAGATCTGCCTCTAAAAGGTCTGAATAGCCACTTTCAAAATGGCATGGATCAGCCAATATCTGCTGGGGATTTTAAATGTTTTACTAGGTCTGACAAAAGCAGGAGAAACAGGAATTGGATTCACAGTCCTCTTGGGTTTTTTTGTCTCTTCTTTTTTTCTTGTCTCTTTCCATTTCTCTTACTCATTTACTGTCTGTTTTCTACAAATCCGTAAGGGAAATAATAAATTTTCAGTAACATGGAAGTTGGATTAAGCTCAAGCGAAGCCTAAAATATTAGAGTGGTTATGATACATGCTATAAATCTCTTGTTTCTGTCCTGCTCTCCTCAGGTCTATTTCCTTCACTTCCTTGCAGTCCTATTACTTCTCCTCTCCTCTCAGGCCAGGCGTCGCACTCTGCAAGGAGGAATGTAACAGATTGCTTTAGTGAAGCATTTGCCATTCTCCAGGCTTTTTCTCATCATTCTGTTGCAGCCTTTTTCCAATGCTCCTGACAATGTGGAAGAGCTCCCCAGCCAATCATTCCCTGGCATTCCATTGGTTCCATGGTGGGACGTGAGGAAGCCCATCAGCCTCTGCTAGGCTGATAACCATCATTGCTTCTAATGTGTGCTTCGGTATTTCTCATCACAGCATGCATCTGTTGGGGAGATAAAAGGAGAGATTTACAAATACATAATCAGCAGATGTATGAAGGCTGTTGAGGCAAAGTGGACTGAGAAGAAAGCATATCCATGTTTTCTTGGAGTGAGAGTAGATAAATATGCTAGCTTTTGTATGATTAGGTCATTACTAACACCTGGAGGCTGTCTCAGTCCTTGGAGGAAAACCATGGAGAATATTTGGTAAGGAACACATTTGGTTCACAGAGGGGGTTATTCTGAGCCAGATTGGAAAACATTTTAAAATGGAATATTGCCTGCATAAAAGAGGCAGATATTTCAGCTCTGCTACATAACAGGAGTTCTCTAGTGGATCCTTCTACATAATGGAGCCTTATGGTAGGCCTATGGAACATCACAGTCTAATGTTAGGAAAGCGTACATAGTCTTAGCCAAAGGTCTGCATGCGCATTTAGAGCAGATACAGTATTATTTCATCACCTTCTCCTGGGCCCTTGTGTATTAGTGCCACGGTCCCAGTTGCATAAGGAACTTCACTTAAAACCAGTAGGGTTTCTGAATACTAATGCAAAGTTTTTATAATTGTAGTCTTTTAAATATTGTTGAACTCTCTTCTTTTACTTTAAAGCATCCTTTTGTTTCCCCTTGAAATTTCCTACGTGACACCAGGATAAATTTTGGAAACTTTTAGAACAAATACCAAAATAATTTTGTATTTGAAGCTTTCTGCTTACCTTAATACAAAACCAATGTATACTATTGTTTCTCCAGATAAACTTATTTTATGGATGAATTTCTCTAGTACCAATGTGTGTTGGAACTCATACTTTTTCACAAAGGGGAAAAGAACAGAACATAAACTTGAAAGCAAGGAAACCAATGCCATAGCATTAATTATCTGGCCATTAATTGATACCAAGAACTACACTGCACAGTGGATCCAGATTTCTGGACAACTATACACAAATCAGGAGCAGTTCTGTGGGGCACAGGAAGTCATAAGGATATTGGGAGGTTGCATTAGGATGACACTGTCGGACAGAGAGGAATTGCCTGTCCTGGTAAGAGATTAAAAATTTAATACTGTAGGATATTATAACACTGCAGGTCTCTTTCTATTCTTTTCCATTTTCTCTCTCATATTACCTCTTTGTTCTCTCCTTTCTGTCCTAGGGCTTTTAAAATCTTGTGTTTTAAAAAAGATTTTAACTTATTTTTCAACTTTTGTAGATTAATAATCTCTGTGGGGAAAATTTCTTAAATCTGAAACTTCACTTTCCAAATGCTAGAGTTAGAGTAAAGAATTAGTCTGGGTGCAGAGCACCTCGTTTCTAAAAAAGCAAAACAGTAGTGATGCTGGAGTAGAATTAAATGAATAAAGGTGCTCAAATAAGAATGGCACAGAATAACGTAAACAGCAGCATCAGACATGATGCTTGGTTCGACGTTACTTAAGCTATTTTAGGACACAGCTATCTGTCCTTACTGATTACAAATGTTCTTTCATCTCCAGAGTGAGATGAAAAAGGAATTATATCTGTTTTTTCTCATTGTCTAAAAGGTATAAGCATAATCTATATGATAAACATGTGGCAAGCAACTGGCACATAAATAATTCAGGAATGTTGAACGAGGGATACATTACGAATACGGTCCCCGCAGCCCACCTCGCCTTTCCCCCTTCCCATCTGCAGCCTGACAGACATGTTCAATGTGAAATCGAGGTAACTTCTCAAATTCCAAGTCCAGAAACAAAACAAAACAGAGTGGAATGAGACCATTGCATCTTTAAAGTACTGTATGTCCTTTGTAAGAGACAAGTTTACTCTCTCTTCTACTCAAATAATTTTGAAATGCAGATACAGCTGAATTTGAAGAGTGCTTCTCTCTCTTCACTTAGATCTTCACAGAATTTCTGAGCATACTGTTTTAAGATTTCATAAAAAACACACTTGGTATTATACCAATTTAATGTTCTCAAGGAAACATTTGCCCTTGAGAGTCTTCTAATATGCTGCATTTGGATTCAATGAAAAAGTTTACGTTCATAGTGTTTGGTATCTTATGGGATTTTCTTTGTGGTCTGTCTTATGGCAATTCGGGGATGAGAGAGGAAATAGGAATCAATATTGTATTATCAGTTCTGTTAATCACCACCAGCCTCTGTCCCTCCCCCAACACATTCTCATCCTTGCAAACCTCTCCTCTTACGGTGTTATACAATAATGCTTCCTTTCACAGTTCAAACACAATATTGCAGAGGAGAAGAGAAAAAGGGGGGAAACACCATTTAAGAACAATTATCGGGTTTGTGGCCAAACTTTCCTTCAGATCTTGATGCAAAAAATACAAATTGAAAATTTCTACTTGTCTCATACATGCAATGGCTAGCCAGGCTACTTTTTACTATAATAGATATGCCTATTTTGTCTGCTAGAAATGACTTTTCAATTCTCAATTTGAATATATATTTCAACTCTAAAAATTGTAAGAGATTCAAAAGTTTATAATATCGTACTATCTTCTACACATCCAGCTTTCCCTCTGTGTTGATATTGGTGAGCAGATACTAACAATAACACTTGGAGAACTTTATTATCCAATTTTGTGTGCATTCAATAGGATTATGAGTTTTTGATCATACAAAAGCAAAAGGGATTTGGCAGTAACAGGAAGTAACATAGTACTAGAAGTGCAATTTCCATTTTATTAATCTGAGATAGAACTACTTTTTCCAAATTGCTACACAGCTTGAATTATCTGTTCGGCTTTCTGTTTATTCCTTGCACCACTAACCTCAGAATGTTGGTGGTTTACATAAATTCGCAATCCTATGATATCTGGGGGGATGGAAATCTTTGGATGCTATCCACACGACTAAGTTTGAGCCAATAACATTTTTAGCTTTCTTTGTGGGTGGTCTCTGGTAGTCTTGCTCAGTGACCTCTGTAAGTTAGAAGCAATGAAGAAGACCCTAGAGATTTATTTAAGGTAAATAATTTCAATAGCTCACAAATTTACTGGAACTCTTTCTAATTTGCCTTTGACATTCATGCTGACATCCTCTTTCTAGATGAGAAACTCCTAAAATGAGGTACTTCAACAACTAATCTCCTGAAAGAACCCCTCCAATTTTTAATTATATGCCACTTCCGTATGGTAGATGCAAGGTTCCAGTGTAGTAGCCTCACAGAAAGGGGAAGGCCCAGGATTCTCCCACAGAGGGTGTCCTTCCAGAGTTCATGTCGCCTCTTTGACACTATGCTGCCTTTGCTCAGAGCACCCTCAGTGTCAGGCCCCTGGATGATTGGTTGATTACTACCTGCATTCACCACCGCTTTCCTTACTGAAGACGCTGATCTCCTCTCATGGTTATCCTGTCCACAGTACTCCTATCTCCATCTTCAACCTCCACACAAATAATGCATATGACAAGCAAACTTTAACTTATAAAAAACCCTTTCTTTCTTAAAAAAAACAAAAAACAACCATTCCCATGCTCACCACTTGCCTATACCAGTACCAGGACCCTCCTGTTTCATCATCTTACATGCTGACCACAGCCTTCCACCCCTTTACTCTCCTAATCCACTTAAAATCCTCTTCCATCTGTCCTAGATCTTGGACATCTCCATTTTCTCCACAGCCATCATTATCCCTCTGACTGTACTCTTATGTTGAATGAACAATGCAAAGGCTTCATTTACTAAACCTTCAAATTTCTCTTATCTTGCTCTTAGACAAATCTGTTCTATGCTTCCCAAACCTGACATCAGGAGTTGTATCTGTTCAGCTTTGAACTGACAGAAAAATTGGCAGTTTTGATATCATTTCTTGTTTTACTGAGTTAATATCAGAAGAAGATTTTGATGAATTGAATTTAAAGTCAAGCTTCAACCCTTGATGACTAGGATAGTAATGGTTCCAGGGGCAGAAATAGTGACTATTTGGCAGGTGGGGGGTTATAGCAAAGTGGAGGTAAGGAATGATTAGCTAAGTTATTGGCTATAAGATAAATGTGAATATCCTATTTGAAATGCCCCTTAGAAAATACCAAAGTGCTCATCAACTAATGGATGGTTGAAAATATGGTACAGTACATATGCACAATTAGATACTATGTAACTATAAAGAAGAATGAAATCCTGTCATTTGAGACAGTGTGGGTGGAACTGGAGATCATCATGTTGAATGATATAAACCAAACACAAAGAGTAAAATACTGTATGATCTCACTTGTATGTGTCATCTAAAATAGTTGATCTTACAAGACTTCAGGGTCGAATGGTTGTTACCAGAGGCTGGGGAGGGGCCAAGGAAGGGAGGATGGGAAAGGTTGCTTCATGGATACTAAGTTACAGTTAGAAAGGAGCAACAGGTTCTGGTGTGCTATTGTAGAGTGGGATGTATATAGATACTGACAATAAACTGTACATAGCCAAAAGCTAGAAGAAAGGCTTTTGAATGTTTTTCATCATAAAGAAATGATAAATGTTTGTGCAGATAGACAGGTTTCATTTGGTTTAAACAGTACACAATGTATATATGTCTCAAAACAACACATAGTACAACGTTGATATGTATGATGTGTGTGATTTCATATATCCGTCAAAGTAAATTTAATTAAAATGCATAATTGGAAGTTTCTGGAGAAGTGAGGACTCAGATGGTAATCTAGCAGTTGTTGGAAAAGTTATTATTTCCCCAAGATATCAGTAGGGGACTGACTGCACCTCCTGTGTATTTCGGGCTCTATCATAAGTTCTTTTATAAATGTTACCTCCCTGGCAACTGAAAGGGAGAATATTATTATTCCTATTTTACAGATTAGAAAACTGAACTTTAGAGACTCTATGGACATAGCTAAAAATACCTAAATGGAAAAGTATAAAGAAAACAGAGTCTAAGCCAATAAGACAGTTTTACGGTAAGTAGCTGCTCAACAAATACTTGTTAGTTAATTGATTTAATAGTATCATAAAGACATGGAGAAAAGAGAACTTAAAGGAAAATGAAGTAGGTTTTGATGCCAAATGCCACTGTTCCAGAGGGAAAAAGAAGAAGAAATGCTCGGACTTTCTCAGCTCACTCACTGGCAGTCTTGGAGAATGCAGTGGAGGGAAGAGGACAGAAGCTAATTGTGGGACCCTGGAGTAGTGCTGGGCACAGTACAGGAGTGAACGAGTAGAGAGCTTGAGGGTCCAGGAGAGCTCAGCGAAGATTTGCCTTAAGTTACTTCTGTGGCTTGTATTAGTCTACACAGATGGATCAGCCAAGAGAAAGCCCAGTGGACTCCAGTAGGAGGTGTCAGCAGGACAACCTGGAGCCAGGTTCTGGTTCCCGATGCAACCCCGGAGGCTGCAGGAAGCTCACAGCCGCTCTGCACCATCCATGTCAGACCTGAGGAGCTCTTTGGCCCACAGCCACCAGCCGCAACAGTCAGGGGCGCTAACTTACCTTCCAGGGAGGCTGGGAAACGCAGGGGCCCCTGCGCGATACCTGGTGAGTACAACTCTCTCAGCCACATAAGTGAATTAGTCCCATGCTTACTGAGATCTTAAAACTATTTATACATGTCTGACTTTGCAAAGGGTCCTGCACTGTTTCAGTTCAAACCAGTGATTCTGGCATGGCTGGCAGTTTCCATGCGGGCCTTTCTCCTTATCAGATATCGACAGACCTCCTTACTCTACGTGGATGGAATGCAAGAGAAGATTAGGCATGGTGATCTTGAAAATATTTACACACAAAATGTACCATAGCATCTGCCCGTTTCATGGATGTGTGATCTGCATGGGACTGGCAGCTTGTTGGTCTGAGTAGAGAGAGGCTGAAAAGTAGAATTCAGCCAAGGAAGAGAAAAGTAGATACAAAATCATAAGTGGATCAGTAGCACTAGCTCCCTTTGGGAACGCTGGGGTTGAAGCCTCATCCTTTATTACCCGCCTGCCTTCATTACCTTTTACAGTTCTGCCACCCCCTCCTTTGCATAGCAGCCAACCTGAGGGACAGAGCATGCGCTGGGCTGCAGTGCTGTGTCTCTCCCAGCTACCGGTCACAGTCTGAAGGGAGACTCAGCACTCAGGGTGCTCTAGCGCACAGTCTGGAGCACGGTTGCTGCTCCTCTCTCCCAGGTCTCAGAGCTCCACCAACCATCCACAACAAAACCCTGAAAACTGCAATGAGGAGGTTTTAAAGCCTCAGAAAGAAGAGCCCGAGGAAGCAGCCCTACAATCAAGGCAAATCAGCATCACCCAGTGGGAAAAGCAGGCTCTCCCTTCCATAAAAGAGACACTCACAAGCAAGCATGTATCTGGAGGCACTGCAGGTTTCCTGAGGCCCTGTGGACTATCAGGTTGGGCCCCATTTTAGGACAAATGATCCGATATAATGTGATGATCGGTGGGCAAGCTTTCAGCAGAGGAAACGATGATAAGCTCTCAGAAAACAAAATCCAAGCTCCTCTAGGCAACAAAGAAGAGAATGGGGATGAAAGCCATTACACTTTTTCTCTGTTTCTCTGTTTCTCTGTCTCTGTTTGTTTTTGTTTTCTCTCTCTCTCTCCTGCCCTTCCTCGGTTTGGAATCCTTTCTTCTAATCAGCCTTTTATACAAGTCAAGTATATCAAAGGAGAATGTCCCTGGCCACTGAACATGCTAGCAGGGCGCAGGGTATATTGTTAGGGGAGGGAAGCAAAGCTCTTGGCCAGGACTCCTCCCTGCAACTGTCCCATCTCTGAAAAGTCTGAGACTGCAGAGAGCTAGGTGCAAAAATCATGGATCCTGAGCGAATGAGACTAGTATTAAATGATTGCAATAATACATTTATAACATATTGTATTTGAGAAAAACAAATCTAAGTTATGATTCTGCATTTATTGTTTCTGTGTTCTTTCTGCCTATGTTAAAGATTTTTCCATCATTCCAAGCCCCTGACAGCTAGGTTCCTGTGTGGTCTTACCTCTCCCTGCATTTCTAATGTCACCAGCTCCATCTACTCCTTATTTTTTATGTGTCTGGAGTTCCTCTTCCTTGCTTTCCTCCTCTTCAGCATTTCCTTCTGTGTTTAGCTGGATAACTTGCACTCATCTTTGAGGTCTCAGCTTAATGTCATTCCTGGAGCACTTCACTAAAATATGAAATATATTCTAGGCCTTGTTCCATACTCTCAAAAATATTCTTCCTCCATCATTTCAATTATAAAAATATTGGTCTTAATATTGAGCTCCCCTTATTAAATTCTAAATACCATTTGTGTAAGTTTATGCTCTTAAGCATGTTTTTTTATAAATAGCTACTAATAAAGTGGATGGGAAATGATGAGAGTTTAGAAAAGATTTGCTAAGTAAGTAAATGTCATAAGCAGATAAGGTTTCCTTTTAGCTTGTCTTTAAGGTCAAATAAAAAAGTCTCGTCTCTAGTATGCCAGAACTGTATATATTTCAAGTTTAAACCTCATGGACATTATTACATTGATGGTCCAACAATCAGATTTCTTTTTTTGCATAAGGAATGATCTTATATATTCTGATGATGCTTTTATTAAACTGCATTGAATCTTCACACCAACCCTATAAGGACTGTAAGTTATGATTATTATCTTGTGTTTGAGGAAACAAATATATAACCTGAGAAATTGTGTCTTGCTTTACTTCCTTTTTAAAATAAATTTTATTTTACTTTATCCTATTCTCTTCAAGCCCTCTCCCCTCCCTATGAACAAAAGCTTTGTTTCCATTTTTTCCTTCTATTTTCACTTTTTTTCTTGTTCCTTCCTTCCTTTTTCTCTCTCTCCTCCCTTGTTCCCCTTCCCATTCGAACACTTTCTTCCCACTTCTAAAAATAATTGGTGGTAGAACTAGAATAAAACTCACAGTTCCTACCACAATGATGATAACTTTAAAAAGAAATTACACCTATAGGAGCTTCCAAACATGGAGTCTGATCTAGAGTCAGTCCAGGAAAATAAATTCAAAATATATCTCCACTAAAGTCAGTATGGCAGTCCCTTCTTATCCATAGTCATGGTTTCCATATTTTCAGTTAATTGTGCTCAAAACACACTCTAAACACATGAAATACAAAATTTGAGAAAAAAGCAAATCATCAATTTAAAATTTTGCACCATTCTGAGCAGCAAGATGAAATCTTTTGCGATCCTGTATATGATGTATATGTTACCCACCTGGACTTGGATCTACTCTGATGGGATCACAGACCCTGTGCTCAAATAACCCTTATTTTACAAAGTAAAAACCCCAAGATGCAAGAGTAGTTATGCTGACAATTCAGATGCCAAAAAAGAAGCTGGAACACACATCTATTAAGTAGTAGCATCTCAAAGCAAAAAAGGTGAATACAGTCAGATATTTTGAAAGAAAGAAAGAAAAACCAAACTCCCATAACTTTTATTAAAGTATATTGCTTTATTTTATTGGTTAACATTCTTAATCTCTTACTCTGCCTGATTTGTAAATTAAACTTTATCAAAGGTATGTATATACAAGAAAAAAAAAACATAGCATAGACAAAATTTGGTACTATCTGCAGTTCCAAGTATCCACCTGAAATCTCAGGGCAAAACCCCCATGGGTAGAAGGGGTGCTATGTTTCCTATGATTTGCTTTCTCTTTAGGTTGTGGTTTTTCAAATCTACCAAAGAAAAAATTAGGCTCTAACTTATCTAATTGTGTGAATGGAAATTCCCCAAGAAGGTTTCTGGATATACAATCAGGTTGTCATTTTATTCACATCTTGATGTATACAGACATATGTTATCCTCTCATCACACGTCCAAATGTAAATGCTCAAAACTGGCAAAATGTTAAAACAAATGATAGTCAGAATCGGGACATCCCATGAAACAGCTGCATCCTAAATACTTGGACAGAAATGAGATCGAAATGCCTTCCATGAAACTAGTTGGGTGAATGTAATTTCAGTAACCAAAAGGTTAAAAAGTGAAAAATACTCAGAGGAAGCCTTGTTAAAGGAATTAGTAATAGGATATGGGAGCATGTTATCTTTCATTTGTGGGCATGAATCCAGGCTCAATTATTAGTAACCAAAAATCTATTGCACTTGGGAATTTTAAGAGCTCTGGTGGAATAATTTAGAGTGGAATGCCTCTGTTTAATGGATCTTTGTACACTGACATTTCCATTTTAAAATCAACATTTTCTATGTGTGTGTGTGTTTTTCTGACTCTTGTTACTTATTGCTGAACAGGTATTTCTCTCCTGACTTATTCTTTTTACATTGTTCCATGCTAAAGATTATCTGTTTGCAATGCACTGAAACTCCACTGTAAGACTATTTGCCTCTGAAAATTATTTCACAATTAAAGCAAATCTTTTTTGGATTCCACCAAAGATAATTTAATTTCCGAGATAACAATTACTTTTTGTTCCACTGTAGTCTTATTTCAAGAAGGTGCCAAAGTCTTAGAACTCTGGAGACAGCTTCATAAGAAAGTACTGTTGATTTCTCATGAGGTCCTGGAAGGACTATGAGACACATAGGTGGGAAAAGTGTACAGTCTTCCAAAGGAAAGGCCTGAAAGAGAAGTGACTGAAAAATAAGGCAGGGCCAAGAACAGGCCACGGGCCTTACCCACACCACCCTCAACACATAATTTATTTTCATTGGAGGGTACAGAGAAGTCCCTATATATTAGTGGCTCTGGGCCAAGTCAAGAAGGAAATGAGTCAAAATTATATGAGGTAATACTTTAGAGAAGAAATGTGAGAAATGTGTTTATTTCCAGACCCAGCTGATTGTGAAAAAAATCATCATTGCAAGTTTTGGTTTTAAAGATACTGTCAAAAAAATAGAGTAAGAGATCCCGAGGGCCACAGAGGCTCAGCTTTGCCTGTTCCTAGAAGTGGAGCATTTGGATAAAGTTAAGGTGTAGTAAGGGGTTGGTGGCAGTTCTATAATGTCTTAAGTGCCACTCCCTCTACTGCACCTGTTCACTGGTGAAATAGAGGACTTTGCTTAGGAAAACAAGCACCTTCCATGAGCACTCAACTTACTTGTTTGAAAGAGTAATTGGAGAAAAACAAAGAGATTCTTGTTCAGTCTGAAATTCTGAAGAAACTCTTGCCAACTTTATGAATGATGAGAGCTCCACTTTCCATGTTGAAATTGCTGGCCCTGTTGCTGATATCCATAAATTAAGCAGCTGGGTTGTTGGTCTTTTTTTTTTTTTTTTTTTTTGCGATTAAACATGCAGTGCTCACAATGCACAATAAGTCCCTCAGAAGTGTGTCTAATCTGTCTACACCCATTTTGAAAAAAAAAAGCTGGATACAGGATGATAAACAAAGAGTCAGTTACAGTACATCTGTAGCGAGCTGGAGAGTTGAGTTCCAAGAGGATTTGCATTGGGAAAATCCCCAAAGCAATAGGAGAGACAAGCACAAACATGTCCACACTCCAAACAGTGAGGCAAAGTTTGCTCCCAAACCAACGAACTGTTTCAAAGGATTGGAAGTTCGTGTGTAACAAAACATAATTCAAATAGCTGTGTTCAGAGGACTGAGAGTTGTTCGTAATGATTGTTTCCATGAAGAGGGCAACACAGAGTTATATTCTTGTGCAATATGCTGATTTAAAATGTCCCCGTTCTTGCTGTAATGGTGTCATAATTTGAGGGTACTATCAACCAGCAGAAAGTTGATCTCCCCCACCCCAAGGAAACCTAAAATGGACCTTTAGCCAAGGGTCAGACTCTTGCCCCCTGTTTGCTAATGATAGACCTTCACCATATTCCTTTTTAAAATTTGAGAGTATAAGGATAGTCCATGTCTTGGGTCACATCTAGCCACTTATTTAGAAGAGTGCCGCAGTCAGAGTCACCCAGCCTGGTGTTATGACACTCTTGTGTTCACCCTCAGCTCGGCATGACAGAACAGGCACCAACTTGGAGGGTTCACTGGAGGCTGACACCTGGCTGTGTTCCTAACAACACCTGTGTTTATCTGTGCTTAGAGGTGCCAGTTACCCCTTTGTCAAGAAGAGCAAAGCTCCACCAATGTGCTAGTCATTTCTGAGGAGGGCTTATGGTATTGTTTTCTTTTCCAAAGAATCCTTCTTTCTCCAGCTTTCTACATTTAGCTAGATAGGAATAGAATTAGAAGTGTTCAGAATCAGTAATTCTGGGGCTGGATTTCTAAATGCCAGTGATAGAAATAAGTATTTAAAATTGATAATCCTCTTAATCTACTATTGAAAGAGATTCCTTTCCCCTTTATGCTCATTTTTCCTTTTTTCCCTAAGCAATCATGCACATGTTTTTGGAGGCATAGCAGCTCTAACTCACCTCCAGAAGCAGACATACTGGAACACCTCGCTATTGTGAAATTCAGTTCGGGGTTTACTTTGGACCTTGAGCTCATTAGGGAAATATTTGACATCTCAACTCCAATTATTTAGTAGTCGCCAAGCTGCAAAGGCCACACGGAACTGCTTGCAACTGGTTATAATTGGAGGGGGTCAGAAGAATGACAGCAGAGAACTGCATTTCTCTTAATCTCCAAAGACAACAATACCTCAGGTCATGGTTCCTTTCCAAAGTATACTGAAAGGCTGGAAAACAATAGAACTTCTTAGTTTCAGATTAGAAGCAACCAAAACATTTCTGCAGATTGGAAATATTAGAAAGTCAGCTCAGGAAAGTTTTATAGAGCTCCATGTGTTTATTCTTTCTTTTTTCTTTAGCTTTGTGTATAAATTATTCTTGTTTCCTTTTCCCAAAAGATTCATTCATTGCCGAGCTGCCTGTTTCTTTGCCTCTGCTCTTCCCTCTGTCTTCCTTGTCCACAGCCCAATCATGGCTCCAAGTCACCCAGCCAAGGCATTTCCTTGCCAAAGGCAAATACTTGTTTCTGAAGGGTTCTGTTTGTGAAAAGAAGCCATTTCCTTACTTAAAATATTTCTTTGTAAATTATTCTTCCCTTTCAGTGTTCTACAGTTGAACTATTGGTATCCATATTTCAGCCTTCTTTGTCATTGTGGAGGCTTTATTCTTCTAATACCTGTTACTTTCATGGAGAAAGCCACACATTTGCCATGCATTTTGTGAAGAGAATGATTCGTTTTATTTACAAAGGATTAGCTTTTTCTTTTAAAGATAGATTCTTTTTTTTTGGTCCTGGGAGGATCGAACTCGGGTCCTTGCGCTTGCACAGCAGGCGGTGAAACCACTGAGCTAAATCCCCGGCCCTAAAGATAGATCTTGAAAAAACAAACAAAGAAAGCTTATTCACTGCTACCATGTTTTAAACTTCTTTCTATACTTTTTCCCCTAACACTGATGCATTTTCTTTCTTTTTTTTTTAATAACACTGTCACTTAAGAATCTCTATTTTTTAAAGGAAGTCATGTACTTTTCACTTCAGCTCAACAGTTATCCCAATCTGACCACCATTGTTTAATTTCTTTATTATTTTTTAACTATTTACACAATTGTTCTTATACTGTTGGGTACTAGATTGTTTCTAATTTCTCAATGTTGGACAAATTCTTTGATAAAAATTATTTTTATGTGCTTTGTTTATGTTAATTTCCTTAAGGACAGAGATTATTTTTTGTATTCTTGACACATGCTGATAAATTACTTGCCGAAAGCTTTTCACCAATTTATACTTTCACCCACAATTTTATTTTACATAATGACAAAGCTGTAGATTAAAAATTGTTTCTCTTTGTTTTACTTGGTATTTCTTTTATTAATAAAAACCCTAAACAAGTTTCCTTAGCTCTTATTCTAGTTGCATTTTCTCATTTTTGGTCTGTCTTCATTTTTAGAGCTTTTTAATGTGAGATTTCTAGATAATAAAGACAGTAAGTATTTGAGAGTTAGCAGTCTTTAAAGACAAACCATACAAAATGCTTACTTTCAGGTGAAAAGCTAATATGAAGGCATTGTACAAACTTGATTTCTCTTGGTTTGATCAGTGTTAGGTGAACAAAGTAGATTTTGTGGTCTCAGTAGTGTTCTCAAAGTAACTATCTTTTACTTCTTAACCCCAAGGTGCAGATCTAGGAGAAAATAGGGACAAACGTAGTGGAAACTACTTTGAGAAAGGTAAGTTACCCTTAATTGAAACTGTTATTATAATGTATTTTAAAGTAATGCATTTCCCAAATGAGTACCCTCTATTTGTTTTAGGCTTTATTTAAGTATAGGGTGAGAGAGCTGGAGTTTTCAGAGAAGAGACTGTTAAGCAGCTTGGGAGTCCAGGAGCGGTTGCATTATGAGCTATTATGCCTGGCATTAGTCCTGGATCTGCCTTTGATATTTAGGTGACTGTTTACCCACAAATATGCAATTGTTGTTTACAAGTGAAAAACATATCTTTTGCTCCCACTTCCACCTCATTTCACCCCTGAGTGTTAAAAAGAAAAGTAACAGTGAATAGATCTCGAAGGAAACAAAGGTGTTAGAAAAATATGTCGTGAAGAACCATGAGCAATAGCCCTGTAGGTCTGAAAGTCTGGTGTTATTGTAAGGACTCTGTCAAGGACAAGCTGCTACATAAACCCTGGAAAGTGAAAATACCTGTGCGACTACAATGCTATGTGCATGAGCGCATTTAATGGGCATTTCCAACAGCCTTGAAAATTTGAGTGTATACTTTAGGGGTACTCAGTTGATGAACACTCAACCTTTCTCTTCTCCACTCAGTAGTATCAGACTTACTTGTTTTTATTCTGGGTAATCTGGTTCTTCAAGGATCTACTCTATGATTCTGGCTAATTGCTCCAATTGGATTGTAGAATGATATTAATGGCCTATAATGATTTAATGTGATACCTTCTCATCTTCACCCAATAACATAATAGTTTTAGCAAGAGTTGTTCGTACCCCAATTCAAGAACATGGCTGTGGTAGAAAAGTAAGAAACTATAAATACTGGGGATGAGTATAGTGATAATGGTGCAGTTTTGGAATCTTTTTTTTTTTTTAGCTTAAATGCTTTTATTGGTACATTTTAGGTAATTTCCTACAGAAGACCTCACCTGGTTCATCAGCAGAGCAATGATTTAGACAGACACACACACACACACAGACAGAGAGAGACAGAGACACAGAGAGAGACAGAGAGAGAGAGAGAGAGAGAGAGAGAGAGAGAGAGAGAGAACTTTATGTGGGAACAAATGCCTGTGAGAAAATTTAATTGAAATAGAAACATTTATTTATTCTCTCTTCAATTCTAAGGTTAGTTCTCTATCGCTATGGCAAAAATAGATTTTTAAATTGAATTTGAGAACCATTCATCAAGCCAATACCTAGCAATGGTTCTAGGTACCCTTAACTTCTGAGCCTCAGTTTATGTCTTCTGATAAAGAAAAGATCAGTTGTATCTATCATTGCAGATTGTTTTGAGGATTAATTGAGATTTTACTCATGTTCAACTTAATACGCTGTTTGCAATATAACTGATTATAGAGCTAGAAGGTAAGAATTGCAATTTTAAAAAGAGCAAAAATTAGGAAATTCTGACATATTGTATTATTTTCACTATTTCTTAGGAAGAGTTATATTGAAGATGATAGAAACCATAGGATAGACTTGTTAAATACACTTCTAAAAGGTACAATTACTTAATTTGAAAATTAGAGGGATGCAATTTTAGGGGATTATATTTCTTGTAACCTGTTCATTGGAATATTGTGAGTGCCTTCTAGTATCTGCCCGTCAGAAGAACCTATTCGTTGATGTGTTCCAAGGGGAGGTGTGAAGATGAAAGCTCTGGGTAAATTCTCATTAAGTTCCAAGCTTCACTCTAGCACGGACAATGTGCAGTTCTCTGTAATGAATGTTCCCTCCCCAAAGCTGCATTGAAATGGGTTTCCCTTGTGAACAATTAACTTACTGAGTTCAAATAGAGACTTTCTCAAGATTTGTATATCATTTCACTTTTGAAAACTGGGGTATTTAATATTTGACTTAACAACGATATCTTTAATATTATGCAATGAGATGCTTTTATGAGAGTGTTTTCCCATTTTTCAGAAAAATAAATTATTAATGTTATTTAAGATGAGGGCTCTCCACTAGATCATTGAATCTACTTTGAGAATGATTTTGTTTTTATTACTTGAAATAATATACCAAATGGGTGGATATTAAACATTTTATTTATCTTGGTCATTGTAGCTTGGGCCTCCTTAGTTGTTTTGATTAACTGTTGTTGTTAAACAATCTGCAGAATGGGGCTGGGATTTAGCCTCTGTGGTGCTGCCACCTGCCTCTCAAGCGCAGGGTCCTGAGTTTGATCCTTGGGTCCAATAAACAAAAAACAAACAAAAAAATCTGCAAAAAATAGATTTTTCAATATAGGAGACGACTCGCACTTGAAACTGTAGCAGAAAGATGTTCCTCTCCAGGGAGTATGGAGGTGGGTCTGTTACGGCTCTGGTTTAGTGGATGCAAAATTGGTCAGGTACCGGGTGAGCTGCTGTGCTCTGGTTGTGTTCACCGGGAAGAACAGGGTCTTTGCCATCTGAATGAAATGAGTTTCAGCTCCCCAGTCTTCTGAAATCCAATTAGTAGAGGGGCTGGGTGCAGCCTTGAGAGTCAGTTCCCTTCATAGATGGATTCTTAATAAAAACTTGGAGGTCAGCTCTTCCCAGCGGCAGCCCTGGGACTCAGGAAATTCTGAATAATACCTTCCTAAAGGTCGATGGATCAAATGATAGTACTTACTGAGATGACCCCACAAGTCTTAAAATTTAATGATGGGTAGAAAAGTGCAGTGATTAAAGACCCGGGGCTTTGGACTCAGCAGACTACACTGAAAGTCTTACCTGTATCACTCAATCGCTGAATGGTCACAGCACATGGCTTATTTGTTTACATGTCTACCAAATAGAAATATAATTCCTACCTCTGTATTTTTAGGATTACATGAGATAAGCCAGAGAAAGTAGAATCCATGAGTATATTGACATGAAATGCACTGAAGTTTCTTTACACATCGCTGTCCCTAGATAAACTCCCCCTCATTTAATAACCCTCTTCCTTTCCCACTATTATGAATAGCCAGAAAGAATGCTATTTGGGGTATAATAGAAAATCTTTTTCAGATTTTCCTCCCACAGAGAACAAAGAATATAGCAAAAGGCCCTCTATTCTTGGGCCGTCATTATTCTCAGCGTCTCACTGACGTGAAGCAAATGCGCGGCCATATTTGAATGCTTCACTCTTTCCTACAGCAGCAGTCAAGGTCAGAAGGATGCTGTCAGCCATCAAAAAGTATAATCTGTTGGATCTTGAAAGCCTTTAACTAGAAATTCTTCCCCTTCTCATATTCACCATCCTAAAGGCCAGTTTCAAAGCCTTTTAGTTTCTCTTTAGACTTTTTTGGTCCTACATAGTGTAAGTGTGTGTTGCCTTGAACTATTTGCGGTTCATTGTTTACTTTTTTCTTCTTTGGAGTGCATTTCAAGCATGTTATTCTTAGTGGACTTTTGTCAAGACACTCAGCGCCCTCAGGCTCTAAGACAACAATGAATTAAAAGTTAATGTGTTATTATTTTTCCCCTGCTTTAATTCCATCTTAGTATTTGAGATTGCTTCACTCAGGAGTTCCCAAAGCTTTCAAATACCTGACTGTAAGACCTAAATAACACTTCAGATTTCTCTCAGAATTTAGAAAGACCAGGAGAATAATTTTCCTAGTGTCACAGAGCCTGAAATACAAAGATTTTTAACCCCTGAAAACTTGTGCCATGGAATCATGGCCAGAATGATAAATATATTGAGCTTTGCTGGTACTATAATAGTGTTTACCAAACAATGGCTTTTTCCAGATTAGGTGATATGGATTTGTTTCTTTTTTCTGTAAAAATTAATTTTCTTATCTTTCTGTATTAAGAAATAGTCACTAGGGCCAGGGATTTAGCTCAATGATTCCACTGCCTATCTCACAAGTGCAAGGACCAGAGTTTGATCCCAGGTACCCCCCCCCCCCAAAAAGAAAAAAGAAATGGCCACTAAATATTCTTTCTTTAATATCATTTGTAGCTGCATATGAGATAAACAAGTTAACAATTTAAAAGTTAAAAAACAACACGATTATTTCCTTTGTAGACTGCCACAACCCGCGTGGCTAAAGGGTTCATGAAGTGAGAAACAACAGTGAGAAATTAAGAAACTCAAAGAATAAGACAAAGAAAAGACAAAGAGGACAGTAAAGTTTACATAGCTGAGGCCAGGTGGGAACTCTTTGTTCTGATTTTGGCTTGCATCCTCAGCACCCTTATTTGTAGTGTAGATTAGGAAGCCGAAAAGCGATGCCTGATTGGAACAGGGAGAATGGCTAGAGTTTGCAGGAGAGAAAGCTTGATGTTTCTTTGGCAGGTAGGTGGGAAGGAAGATCGTTCCTTTCTTGGCCAGGCCTTGCTCCACCACTCCCTCTTGTCACCTGTTCTCCTCCCAAGGTGCCCTGCCTTGTCCGCAGGAGGAGGCCAATTAGGCCTGGCCATAGTCATCTACAGCACAGTGCTCCCAGCAGTAGACTATAAAGGTGGGTGCCAAGCCACCTGTGTTGCAGAGACAGCTAAATTCAGAACGAGAGGAGACAAAAAGAAAAGTCAGAACAGGGCTGTGCAGCTTAACCTTAAACCATTTATTTATTTTTTTAAAAACTAGGTTAGAATTTAAATTAATGCCCTTAATATTCTACATCTCAACTCCACTTCTTGGATAGTACATTCTGATAACTGATCAATCAGATCTTTCATTTATTTTCTCTCTCTGTCTCTCTTTTGAGGGCAGGTGCTGGTGATTGAATCCAGGACCTTCTCACTGAAATACTCCCCCAGCCTTTTAATTTTGTATGTTTTACTTTGGAGAAGGGGGATGATCTCACCAACTTGCTAAATTGCCCAAGTTGGGCTCAAATTTGCAATCCTCCTGCCTCAGTCTCTTAAAGTACTGGGATTACAGGCCCAGACCACTATGCCCAGCTTCTTGATTCAGTTTTTAAACCTTGGGCCTGAAACTCTATAGGATTTATCCTGTAATGTCACGCATTAGTGAAAAGGACAAGCAGACCCAGAGTATGTAGTTACACCATGGTCCTGGCAAAATGCGTGGAACAGTGGCCCTGGCCTGAAAGCATACCTTTGCGTATCAGTTTCACTGACAGATCCTCGAATTTTGTACTCAGGTCTCTCAGGCTGGAAATTGTAATCATGAGTACTAGAAGGAGTTTGAAAATATATATTGGTGCAATACTTAGGAACTAGTACGTCTTTGGTTCAATGAAATGCATTGTGCTAAAAAGTCTACACTACCAGGTAAACTACTTCATGACAAAACTGTGTAGATTGTGAAGACATCAGCTTCATAATATAACATTTTATATTACAGAAAGTTGTTCCAACTTGGAGCACTGTAGCAGGCTTGCATTTTTGATATTTCCATTCTGTTGGAAGATGGTTTAGATATTGCACATAATTAATTTTACTCACTTACAATAGCTGAAGATACTTTTATGTTTAAAAATGCTTAGGAAGGAAAGTAGGAAAAGAATGTATTACAAGTCTGTCAGAAATTGGAAGGTTAAATTAAAACAAAACTGTCCTAATTGTAGCTGCTCTATTTGTTTTGGGCCCACAGCAATAGTGATTAATTCTTTGCATTTTTCCAAGGGGCTGGCTGATTCCCCACTTCATTTTCAGATAGTGACCAAAATGAACTACTGATGCTTCCTCTCTATGTTACAGAGCTACTGGCCTACTGTCCATCTTTCAGAGGAGTTTCTATAGACCAATAATCACAATAAGTATTTATGGTCATTGCATTTAAGTATTGATTATTCATTCACCTAATTCATAACCTTACATGGCCCTTTTCTCTTTTTCTTTAATTCTAAATAGATTTAATTCTTAGCCTTATACATTCAAAAACTGTGGTTGGCAGTCAGTGGTCCAGCAACAGTAATTTTTAACATAGAAAGTTGCAAATAATGCTTAGTTTTGCTTAGATTATTTTAGAGAGCAAAAAAAGAGAATAATAAGACTTAAAACTGGTCACTAATAATTGTTGTATAATATTAAGAAGAGTTTGGGAAACAATGTTGTGTTCTAAATAGTTGTTTATAAAAGATTATGAGTTGACTTATTGTTTTTCCCTCAATGATTATATATCATACTCTGCTTCATAACTAAAATAAAGATTTAGATACTCATAGGACAGAAAGCATTGCTCTCAGCTTTTACACCACTCTGATTAATTTGAGACTTTGTCTTCTACAGTTACATCTGGTCATTTTGTGATTTGCCTGTGAGGAAAGGAATTGCCTGAGTATTCATGTGTAATGCTTCTGTACAATCTCCTGAAAACAATGAACCTGTAGAAGACAAGAGAACTTGCAGCAGTAACAGGGAAATGGCTTACTAAAGTGAATTAGTGGGTTGCACCAGATTTCATCTAGCTCTTTAACATATGTTTATCTATCCAGCTATCTATTTATCTATCTAATGTGTGTGTTTACACACAATACATAAATGTTATGCAAAAAGTATATAGAAGCAGATGCCTTACAAAGATTAAATGTTATTTTTTATATGTCTCTAAAGTCTGTGTCTCATATTAATACAATGAATTGTCAGATTTTTCCATTGTTCCACTTCAAAGCATGCAATTATATTGCCTTAATTGGAAGCACTGATGTGTTTTCACCAAGGATGTTTATTTGTATTCTGACTACTGAGACACAAATATGGGGCCATTTGCTATTTTTAGTTTTCTCCTAACATGGATTTGAAAAAAAAGAATTTTTAGCTTTATAAAAAGACACAGTGTTTATTGCCAGTTCAAAATCCGGAATTTGTACTAGAATTATATTAAAAACTCTAGTTGAGTTTTAAAATGAATTTTATTTCATAGAAAGCATAACAGGGATCTGAATATATATGTCAGTGACCTACTGTGTGTTTAGCATGCAAGAAGATCTGGGTTCAATTCCAAGGACTAAAAAAATAAATACAATAAGGAAAGTATAGCAGACAAATTTGGGAACTTACTGACTTAAGTATTATCGCAAATTCAACTGGCTTGTGCTTTAGTGTCCATCTGACCAGAAGGTCCTTAAATATTTTGCCACCTCTGCTCATTTGGTTTAGTGTGGATTTAAAATAACTTCTTGATAGATGTTCTTGATGAAAACAGTTTGCTTCAAAAGATTTTGAGGAGATAATTTCTTCATGGATTTTAGTGGAATTATGTTTTAATCTTGTCAGGGAATATCAGCATCAGATTATACTAATTGTTACCTCCTAGGTGTCACAGATGTTCCTTTAGCCATGTACATCAGTCAGGCTGTCTTAGGTGAAGCAACGAAGAGTTAGCCTCTCCTCTGTATCTGCACCCTTAGTGAGATGCATTTGTCATTTGACTTACACGGTTTTTGTTATTGTCTACAGGAGGCCTCAACTCTGGAAATGACATTCAGTATGTTGAGGGTACTATTTCAAGCTCTTTACATGTTTATACTCATCTCATCTTCATAGCACACATTAATTTTTCGGCTGAAGAAACCAAGGCAGATGGGAGTGATGTTACTATGTACTCTGGTAAAATTAAGGTCATTTTTTTTTTTTTGGATAACAAAACATGTCAAGGCACATGGTTAGCATCTACTGAGTGTTCATTAAGAGACTATCTTTGCACCAATATTTCTTTTTACTTTTCCTTGTATCTTTCTTCAAGGCTCCAGTGCTTTATTTGGTTGGGAATGTAGCTCAAAGTGCTTTTAAAACAGATGTGGTAATGAATAACAATACTGTGATCATTCATGCATGCAATAAATACTGTATTTATTGGACATTGGCTGTGAGTCAGGCACTTTTCTAGGCACAAGGAATACAAAGGATAATAAAGATCTTCGGGGGGGAGGGACCTTATATTATACAACCAGATGGGTAAGACCATTATAGATGATGTATATAGAGAAAACTGGTAGAAAAAAGTACAAAGAAAGATTTCCTTTAGAAAGGTATAGTCATAGAAAGCTTCTCTGAGGAGGTGACATGTTCAATGAGACCTTAGGAGAAATAAGAAAAATATATCAACAAGATCCTAATGAAAGTCAGAGCTGGAGAATGTTCCAACATAGGGAAGGGCAGTGTGGCTGGAGCCTGGCAGGAAACGGGAGTTACGCATCTGAGATGAGGTTCAGGATAGTGAAGCACCCAGAGGTTGCTGTGGTAACAAAGCAGTGTGACTCAGAGCTCTGCCACTTCCCCAGATGGTGTTCATCAGCACAATACAGACTCCAGCCTCAATGACATTGGCATTGATCTTGGTGAAGTGTGTGCCACAGGAGTGGTAGAGCTAAGATTTACTAACATATCTTATATGGTAATCCCAATAGTAGCTATTTATGTGTTTTTTTTCTCACTTGATGCCCATGATTCCAGAAGTAAATTGGAATTGTGATTTTCTAAGTTGAAAAGAAAAAATTAGCAAACAACAACAGCAGCAAAAACAGGTTCTGGGTACTCATATGAAAGTGACATACAGAATCAAAAGGCCTGAGCAATGGAACCAAGACTTGACCCCAAACCTGAGATCATTCTACTGCACCTCAGTGCTTCCTCCTGAGTGACGGGTGGGGTGGAGAGGGTGCCATCCAGCAATTCTACTCATGAGTGCTCAACACCTGGGAGTCAGTAGGGCCCGGAGGAAAGAATGGCTCCCCAGTAGAGAAAATCAGACCCCAGGGAAGCAGATGCTGGGATTCTGAACTCCAGAATCAGAGTTTCTTTGGACCAGAGTGGAGACAGGGAAATCACAACCATTTTTCTTATTTCTCTAGAACATTTGTCCCTGGACAGTGTTTAATAGCAAGCATGGGATGAAGTGGCAGGAGGAAATGGGGTATTGTCAGTGGAGCTTAATCAGTCTAGTCCAAGTCTCATCCTTAATTTAGTATTTTCACTTCTGACCGTGCAAAGCTGTGGCAGACATGAGAATAGCCGGAGGCTCAGAGAATGTTTCAAGAATATGACATTGGTCTGTGTGCAATGACATCTCTAACAGACCTGAAGGGGTAAGTGAGGATTGCTACTTGGTTTGGGACTAAAGGATGGGAGCTTTGTACTTCTCCCCTTGGTATTAGCATAATTTCCCCCTTTGTATTCAAGTTACATATGGATAATTCCTTTTTTTTTTTTTTAAATGGGGCCACTGCTTTCTCTCTCCAGAAATTTGAGCACTGATATCATATCCTACTTAGCTGTTCCATGGGACACGATGGATTACAAATCTGTGAATTTAAGTGGTGGCCTATTGCTGCATTTTAAATTACCAGGATCCTGAATATTAATTTCACATGTGCACATTTTAGACCATAATTAGGTTGAACAGCAATCTGATTGAAGGTTCCATCTAATACGACTTAGACCTTATTCTCAGACTCCCCAGGGACATTATCGTTTTCTTTTTCTGTTCAATGTCTTTCATTTAATACACCTGTTTTGCGTTATATTTTTCCATGAAGTTATTTTAATTTAGGGGCTTTTGATGGAAATAGGTTCCCTACTTTTGGGCCAGTCTAATAGGATAAAAAAATGCTGTGTATAGGAGTGGAATAAGATGTGCAGTGCACTTAAAAAAACAAAAGATTCCGAACTCATAGTTTATTAATGGATAGTGAGGGACCGAAAGAGGGAAGCAGAAAGAGAGGAGGAAAACTGTGTTTCATGGTGGCATATTTGAGTTCTTTTAAAAAGAAATTCTCATGAAATTATGAGTTGGAAGACTTCTTCAGGCAAATGTAGTTTCCTGAAACTTCAGGAAAAGAACTTTTGTCTCAGGAGTCCCCTCAGGTGAAGAGGGTGTAGAATTTGGGACAATCCTTCATTATAAGGTTCTAGTTACCTGGGGTCGGCATGAATAAGAGTAGAAATGCCTGAAGAAGGATGATGACAACATAATGATCTAGGCGGTTGTCAAGCACAAAGTCTTGAGATTTACACTCCACAATTCGTACTCAAGGGGACAGGCGAGAGTTTGGTTGGGGTGGGCAGATGGAGGTGTGTAGGAGTGGGGGAGTGGGAGGCACAGGAATCCCAGCAAGTTTTAAAAGCTTTCTCAGGAACTCTGATGCACACAGCAAGTTTATGAATGAATGAGTAAAAGAATAAAACAATAAGTGAGTGATAATGGCCATCCAGTCACTGGGAAATCTCTGTCTCTACCTCAGCTCCTCCACGCAGGGGAAGATATAGACCATGGTTCACCCTGCAGATAAAAGTTTGTCCAGGCACCACCGAAAGTAATTCTTTCCATTTCTTTATTGATTACTCTCCCTCTTCTTTTTCTCTTTTTATTAGTCATGTTTGCAGTATGTAAAGAATGCATTCATTGTGAGTGATTGGTACATATGCATAACACATCTTAATTTTGTTTATGTCCTCTTTCTCCCCACCTCATCTCTTGGTTCCTTTCCCATTTGGAAATTATCTCGTTTCCATTTATCTAACTTTTATTTTGCTCTTTAACTTGTGTATACTTTGGATTTCTCTTCTCCTTATTCATTTTCCTCCTTATTTCCTCCTTGAGTCTATCTTATTAGGTTTTGAAGAAAGTAGGGAATTCTGTTCTATGAGAGATTTTACAAATGCTATGACATATGGGCAGAAAGGGAAATATGTAGACCATAGTTATACTTATTTTGAAAAATCAAAATGTATTTGGTGAAGAGACTCTTATTCCATTACTAAGTTTATTCCAAAAGTCTAGCCTGTTTGTATCCTGCTCCTTCTGTTCTTTGTCTCCGGTGGACAGATTCTATCCCACAAGCCAGCTCCTGTCTCTCGTCGTCTCCACAGTTGAAGCCCAGCACCCCAGACCTCTCAAACCCTAAATGCTAATGTCTAGGATGTCCATGGATCCACTTTCACTGAGGTTGATTATTTTAGCGTCTGCTTCACATAATCCTCTCTGAACAGTTTCTTATTGTGGATCTCAGCTGTTTGAACTCCATGGTCCATAAGACACTATCCTTGCGACTGTACTTAGACAATTCTCTCTCTTCTATTTAGGCCAGTATGACCACTTTCTAGACTTTATCATCAATCTGTCTTGAACCATCTGCCATTTCTAGAAGGAACTTGATTATAGATTGTTTCTTCTACTTTTGAAAAAATCCATCAAATGTTGTTTTGGCCTTCTTAGAAGCCTTGGTTGTTATAGATTTATAAATGAACCCTGGTTAGAAATCTTTTTTTTTTTTTTTTGGCACTGGGGATTGAACTTGGGTCCTTGCACTTGTGCAACAGGCGGCAAAACCACTGAGCTAAATTCCCGGCCCAAGAAACTTTCATCCTATATGCTTACATATTTTTAAATTTGAATACTTTAGCTGAACTTACTTAGTTTAGCAAATATTTATGGAAGGTAACTGGTGGAATGTCCTGTGAATGAAAGACAAATACCACATTGTCTTTGTATTTGAGGTATTTTAATTCTAGTGGAGATACATTTAGGTGGTATTAGTATAATACAGACTATGCAATGACATAGTTATGTAGAGTGCTATGGAAACAGAAAAAAAAACATAGCCCAGCCTATAGGTGTCAAGGAAGAAGAGTTTCTGGAGGAGAATGCTATCTCACTTAAGTCCTTGAGGGTATGAAAAAGTTACAAGGGAAAAGAAGTTAGCATGGAGTGTAGTATGGGCAGGCAGCCTCAAGACTATTGACATGAAGATGTGAGGAGCTACTGGGAGGTGATGGATGGAGCCCTGTTGGAGAAATGTGATGGGGAAATAGTGGGGTAGGTGAGACTACCATGAAGAAGACCATGAGTATTATGCCATGGTACTTGGGTTGTTTGCTCTAGATGGAGTCCTACTGAGGAGGTCAGGTAGGGGAGTGATTTGGTTAGGTTGGTGCTGCAGATTAATCAATACGGTTGATTAGAGTGAGTGGACCTCAAAGCAGCACTGCTAGAAAGAAAAGCCCAGTTGGGACACAGTCATGATAGCCTGGAACTTTGATTAGAACAGAAATCATGACAGGAAACACACACACACACACACACACACACATACACACACACAAGATTTAAGAAATATTTTTAAAAATTGTAAGGTAGATGGCTTAGATCATCAGTAACTATTAAGTACTTGCTGTGGGCCAGACAGCAGACCAGGCAGTTGGGTTCCACAGAGAATACTACAAACACCTCTGCCCTCATGAGGTTGTCTTCCAGTGGGCAAGCTAGGCAGTAATCAAAAGCAATTGTGTAGTACACTGATACAAGATAAATATTACACAAAATACTGCAAATACCACAAAAATTCAGAACAATAAAATATTAATTGACTGCCTGACACACTTCTATATCTTCCGTACAGTTTTAGCTGTAACGTGATCTCATCTTTTGATGAAAACAATATTATAATGTTTTTTCTCTAGAGTGAAAAAAAAATAATTCACTCTTACCTCTAGCCTAATCAAAATTTATCCTTCATTGTTGATGATTTAGAAAATTTTCCTTCATCTTCACAATTAATGACAATACCACATGAAACTTTAGAGGTTAGTGCAATCTGAGGAAAAATTTCTTCCAAGCTTTTTTTTTTTTCACGAGAAATAAGATTTCCGAGGGCCTGGGATTTAGCTCAGTGGTTCCACTGCCTGCCTTGCAAGCACAAGGTCCTGAGTTTGATCCCCGGTACCAAAAAAAAAAAAAAAAAAAAAGATTTTTAGAAATTTCAAATATTCTTGGGCAGAAACTAATCTTGAACATGCCATGAAGCAACAACTTTCAAGCAGTTTGTTAATAATGTCCTCATTGTACCAGCATATTGTGAATTTTATTTCATATTTTCTGATGTCATTACTTGTGGTATAATATGGAGTATATTTCTAAGAGAAAAGGACCATGTTGAGTAAGTTTTAGTGAGAACTGAATTCTCCATGTATCGTAGGTTAGCTTCAGGTTGCATGCATTTACAATTCTGTTTCTCCTCTAGGTTCTTAGTGCTTAACTCTTTAGTCTCCATTTATAATGTAATACCTTTTGGTTTGTCCCAGTGATATCTAGAGCATTGTCATAGTGAGCAGTAGCCATATTTGATTCAACTAGTGTAATAGCATATGGAAGTACAAACTACATCAAGTTATCTCTCAAAACCCAAACTAAACTTATAATCATATCAAGATCCACAATTCACAGATATGATTATGGCCAATCAATTGTCTTTGTCCATTATTACTTCTATAACAAACATCAGAGACAGGGTAATTTATAAAGAAAAGAAATTTACTTCTCATAGTTCTGGTGGCTGGAATTTCAAGATCAAAATAAAGATGAGTAATGCTTCTCCTGCCTTCCAAGATGGTGCCTTTGTTACTGCAGCCTTCAGAGTGGATGAGCATCATATCCTGAAGTGATGATTAATCTTGATTGTCCACTGGATTGGCTTGAGAGATTCCCAGGAGATTAATAGAGCACAATTCTTGGTTTGTCTGGGTGGGTCATGATGTCATGATGGCGTGACACGGGGGACTGTATCTCATCCCTCGCTCCTTCTTTTCTGGTGCTCTTTTCTTGGACTCTGCTCACCCCTCATCAAGAACTGACCAGCTTTGGTCTGCCATGTCTTCTACCATGTTGCTCTTGCCTTGGAGTTAGTTAGCCAGCCATGGTCTGAAGCCTCTGAAACTGTGAGCTAAAATAAACTCCTTCTCCTTTGAATTGCAGCTGTTGGCTATTTTGTCCTAGCCACAGGAAAGCTGACCAACACTGGTGGTTTTCTAGAGGTGCTCTGCAATTGATTTGGTGGTACTACATGAGTATTTGCACATGTAGGAAGCCAGTGCTGGAGGAGTTAAGTGAGGTAGTAAAGTAGATGTATTTAATGATATTCTTAAAGAGGGAGAAAAAAGTCTAGCTCGTTATCATAATCCAAAGCTGGACTATGACTCATATCAAAGTCTTTTAGTATCTGAAAAAATTCTTTTATGAAAACCAAACCATCAACTTTTGTGCATGTTTTTGTGATATTGGTAATTGAATCCATGGACTTCACGTGTTAGGCAAGGGCTCTACCACTGAGTTTCATCCATATCCCCTTTTTAAAAAGTATTTCTTCTTGACAGGATCTCACTAACCTGCCCAGACTGGATTTGAACTTGTGTTTTTCCCACCTCGGGCTCCCAAGAAGTTAGGAGTATGCAGCCATGCACCACCACACCCAGCTACTGTCAACATTTTTGATGATTTAAAGGACAGGAGTACAGAAAACTCTGGGAAGTAAGATTCTGAGTCAAAGATGTCATTTTCAACAGTCAGATTCAGATTTTGGGGAAAAAGCTATACCTTAACGTATTGATTTGGTTTATATTTTCATACTGAGTTACAATGATACATGATAAAATCTGTATCTGGTTAATTCAGAAAGACCTCCTTCAGCAAAACGTCTATGATAAGAAGGTTTTGTGTTATTGTTTAATTGGCAGAATTTTTCATTCTTAATGCTATATAAAATGATAGTGACTCTTAAAATCAATGGTTTCCTAGAGTGATAAATTACAGTAACTATATCTTGAGAATGGATGGCATGGCTGCTCATGTATGTGAGTATGGGTGGAGGAGTGGTGAAAATGATGTTATTCTTATCTTCCCTAGGAGGAAATCAATATATACTGCCTAAATCTGAAAAATCAAGAAACAACAATGCATGTATGATTTGGAGAAAAATAAGAATATTGTATTAGTGAATTAGTGTATTATGTATTACATCTGCCATAATAAAGTTGGGATGTTTTTCCACTTACAGTAGGATTACATTCCAATAATTCCATCAAAAATGTGAAAATTCTTTTATATCCAATGTTTTGGTTCAGATATAAAATGTGCCCCCAGATCTCATGTGCTCAGAGGTGGGGCTCTTGGAAGGTGACTGGATCACAGAAGTTCTATACTCATGGGTGGATTAATCCATCGATTAATTCATTATTAAATGTGCTGTTAGAAGCTAGGACCTGATTGGAAAAGGTAGGTCACTGGGGACCTGACCTGAAGGGGTATATTTTTGGCTTTGACTCTTTCATCTCTCTCTGCTTCCTAGCTGCCATAGGTTGAGCAGCTTTTCCATGCCATGTCTTTTCTTTCACATTGCCATTTCTGCCTGGAAGCCAGCAAACCATGAACTAAGCCCTCTGAAACTGTGAGCCAAAATAAACTTCTCTTCTTTTGAAATACATATGTTGATTAGCTTGTCTCAGTGATGGGAAAGTGACTAATACATTTAACCATTGTTAGTTGGAGACCATCTGTACCACAGACTGGATGGCTTAAAGAAAGAGTCTTATTTCCCACAATTTTGGAGTTTAGAAGTTCAAGATCAAGGTGCCAACAGGCTTGGTTTCTTCCATGGCTTCTCTTGTTGCCTTGTAAATGGCTATCTTATTCCATGTCTCTACATAGTCTTCCCTCCCTGACTGTCAGGCTCCAATTTTCTCTTTTTATGAAAGCACTCCTCTAATCACTTAATTTTAAGTTAATTACCTTTTTAAGATCTCTATCACCAAATACAATCACATTCTGAGTTACTGTGGGCTAGGATTTTCACATATGAATTTGAGAAGGAAGGAACATAATTAAACTTATAACAAGTACTAAACAACACAGCTAAATGATTTAAAACTTCTTGCCACTGAAGAGGATAACATGAGATAATATTTTCTTAACAAGATTTTATTTGAGCTAGTGTATGTACAACTTCGATGTAAAAAAAGAAGGAGAGCAAAAGAAAAAGTGGGAGGGAGAGAACTGAAAGAGAAAAATGGAGATAGTAAGAAGACAATCGTTTTCAGGAGTGTTTTTATAAAGGGTTCTAAAACAAATAGTACTAAGTAAGTAGAGAGGTGTGGAGGGAGAAGTCATTATTATTTTTAATAGTAGGTATGTCTATTATGGGAATGATCCAAGGGAGGGAAAATGAGGAGGAGGAGATTGAAGTCTCCTCCGGAGGGCACATGGAGACTGGATGAGTTTGCAGAGTGGCTGGAGGGAGGGGACAGTGGCACAGAAGGTTGTGAGGCTCAGGCGGCAGATGTGGAGACAGGAGCTTGATGAAGTTCATTTGGGCTGTTTCTATCTCTTGGTAAAATAATATGCAACGCCATCAGCTGAGAATGAAGATCGGGTAGAAGAAGTGGTGATTTAGGAGCAAGGAGGAACTGTGAGGAGAGGCTGCAGTACTGCAAAGATCATGATGGAGTTTCATGCTCCTGAATGTAACATGAAGGTAGCCTGCAAGAGTCATGCAGAGGGGAAAGCAATGCATGTAAGACAACTTCTCAGGTCCTACCTTCAGCCATACACAGACAATGAATTCAAGATTTGCAGGTGGAAACAGGTATAAATGATGAAGTATAAATGGCAAAAATTCCATTTTTAAGGTGTTAACTAAAAAGTGCCTATTGATTATCCAAGTGGACTGGTTACCAGAATTTAAATATATAAATTCTAGGCAGCAAAGGAAAATTTCAGTCTTAGTGACCTCAATTCGCATCTTCAAGACACAGAAGCATGAACTGACTGCAGTAGGCCAGGCAAGATGTTTAGAATGAGCCTCAGTGTCGTGTGTGTGGGTTGTAAGATGCCTGCAGGGTGCTGAGTTATTAAGGAGGAGTACATGAGAGATGTTCAGGAATGGGAGGCAAAGGGCTTTGTACAGGGGGAGAGGAAAGCACAGAGCCAAGGAGCTACGCCAGAGGGTTCGACTAGGCTACCTCGGTGTGGGTGAGCACGCTGGTCCAACAACACTTAGTTCTTCTGCTTTTACTCCTTTACTGACCTTTAACTTTTTTTTTTTTTTGCTTAAATTCTGTTATTGGTACATTTTAGGTATACAATACGATTACATTTATCATTGGGTGCTTGTACCTGTACATGATGTATCTTGGTTCTTATTTTTTCCCCATTCCCTGTGCACCCTTCACCCGCTTCATCCTTCCCTATTTACATAGACTTTGGTTCCATTTTTTTTCTTTTCTCATAATTTTTCCTTTCCCTCCTTTGCTCAGTGGTTCCACCACCTGCCTCGCAAGCTCAAGGTCCTGAGTTCGATCCCGGGTACAAAAAAAAAAAAGAACCCATTAACTTTTTTAGAGTCATTTTGGAGTAAGATATATTAATTGAACAAATGTATACCAAATATTGTATTCTGTTAGCTTTAAATGTACATAGGAATATTTCTGTTACATAAAAGCTCCTTAATATACATGATAATTGATGGAATGGAGTACAAATAAAAATGTCTTTATCAATTATGTTACATTAAAAATCTATGATGGTATTATAATGTTATTTTGAAAAGAATGACTTTCAAAAATGTTTTTTCATAGTTGTTTAAAACCTGATTCATAAACATACAATTTCTTTTAAGTTCCTCAGATTTTAAAATCTCCTTTCAGCTCACCTTCTAAATAGATCAGAATTAAAATAAATAATCACAAATATAACAGTATTTAATTTATATATCCTTATCTAGGCTAATTACAGAAACAGTTGAAGATACCCAAGAATCAAGCAAGATAGTTTAATTATGTACCACATACTTCATAAAACTGAAATCTTGAAATGGTTTATCATTGAATAGTCCAAAAAACAATTACAGAAACCAATAGTGTGCAGGTAATGTTTAGAGAATAAATTAAAGCATTTGGTCATATGCCCAATAGCAGAGGAAAAAAATGCTTTAAAGAGAACCGTATTAATTCAGTTTTAATAGTATTCTACATTATCAGTATGTAATATTATGAAATTGATCAGATTGACTTAATATGGTACTGCACACTATTATTAAATCATATTGAATATCTATGCTTTGTAATCATTTAAAACAGAACTGTCACATTTAATTTTATAATGTGCTAAATAGTTAAATAATTTAATATGAAAAATTTAATGTACCATTTTTATAATGTACCAGAATTTATAGAAAATTAGTTTCTTTTATCTTTAATTCCCAACTCTCTAAAATAAAGAGTGTCAGCATGTGACACTCAATTTGTACCTTCTCTTGTAAAGATTTCTCTTCCATGAATTTAGAATGCAAGACTTTCGGAGCTCTAATAAATGTCTGAAAACTAAAATGAGTGCCTTTAATTACGTTTTTCTGACCCATATATGTATTTATTCTTTTGTGTCCCTTTGTGAGATAGACTTTATTTAACCTCCAGGAGAGGTAATGTACAACAAACATAGCATTGAAACTGCCTCTATTTCCTTATTTGTTATGTGTTTGCATGTGTATGTTTGTGTGCAAATAGCTGTGGTTGATACAACTTCACATAATCCTATTTATTTACATTTACTTACCTCTGGTGTATTTTGTATACATCTTTCTTTTCCTCCTCCTCCTCCCAACTGGCTAGATTGTCTCTGTGCTTAATTATTGGGTGGATTTTTTCCATTACCTCTGTACACAGATGTAGCTAATCATCTAGTAAATTTTGGTTTGCTATATATACTGAAATCGTTTTCCTATTAAGAAGGCAGGATTTATCGCAGTTTTGAGCACAAACTTTTGAGTTAGACATTTTAAGATTCAGCCATTTTTCTAGCTGTGTGATTCTGAATAAATTCCATAAACTCTAAGCCTTAATTTCTTGTCTGCAAAGTAAGAATAACAATACATATAAGGATACTTACCATACAGGATTTTCATAAACATGAGACAAAATAACATTAGTCAAATATTTAGCAACATGCTTTGCTTCTGGTAATTGTTACTACATTGACATTATTCTAATTAAGTTCAGTTGGACTAGTTTCCATGTTCTAATTATGTAGATGAGCTTGAAATTTGTGGTGGACAGTGAGTCTTTTTAACACAGCACAATATCCGAAATCCTGAGATAACGTGCTGGTGTTGAAATGTGCCTCATGACATGGTCTCTTTGACTAGAGTCAGTTGGTTTAGGGGTAGGACCTGGCCTGAATCATGCAAGTCAAATTAAAGGTGGAGAAAGAATAGCATTCAATTTCCCTCTGAGGTTGGCAGTAAAAGTTGTGATTTTCAAAAGCTACCAAAACCTCGCATAGAACCATGTAAAGCGATCAGGATGCCAATTCTAGAGACTTTGGTTAAGAGAGGGATGCGTTACTGCTGCCATCTTTCTTCCTGTGTTTAACACACACCTACCTGCTAGACAGCAGTAAAGACGGAAGGCATGATAGTGAGCAGAACCAGCCAAGATTCCTGCTTCTTGGAGCAAGTCAGCTAATGTAATATCAGGGGCAGAGGTGGCAATGGTGGAAAAAACACACCAAGAAAGACTGACTGCCCACTAAGCTCTATGATAGAGGAGTGAGGGTCCCTTGACAGCCTCTAAAGAAACAAATGTGAGGTAGTGCAGGGTGTCAAAAAAGTCTTATGTGAATTGGTCACACTTCAGGTTATATAAAGCACCAGAAATGACTGAGTAAAGATAGGGAGAAGAATGGTACAGAGAGGGGGAAAAAGATGTGTAAAGAATGTGATGACAGTATGCAGCACCTAAATAACAGGGAAAAAAAAGGTTTAGAAAGAGTGTAGACTCTGCATTCGAACTCCTTGGTTTCAGAGACTTACCAGTAATGAGCTGGGGCTCTCTATGCAAACTGTGGAACTCTCTGCATCAATTTCTTCCAACGTTTACAGGAAAGACACAACTAACATCGTGACTCTACTGACATGTAAGAGGACAAAGCCAAAAAATATACGTAAAGTACTCAGCACAATGTGCTCAGCATACACCCAGTGGTCAATGTATATTTGTCAGCATCCAGTCTAAGAGCAATGCAAGAAGCTTCTGAGGTAGCCTACTGGATGAGAGTTTATCTGATTTCTACTTTGGAAAGATCACCATGTCTGTAGGGTAGAAAAGAGATCTGAGGAAGGTGACATTAGAAGTAATGAGGCCAGTTAGAAAGCAATTGCCAGACTGGGAGGCTGAGTGATAGCAGCTTAGATGTGGATGGTGGCAGAGGAGAGGTCAGGTTTTAAAGTGTTTGGAGAAATGAAATCTTTAAGACTTGGGTAGACCAGTTGGAAATGACTTATAAAGGCAAGGAAGGTGTCAGGAAAAGCTTGGAAGTTCTAAGAGAATATCACAAACAGTGGTTTGAAAGAACATAAAATTATTCTCTCACATTTCCATGGTTTAGAAGGCTGGCTCACATGTCACTGCACTAAATTCAAGCTGTTAGTTTTCAGAGCTGTGTTCATCCAGGATGCTTTCGGGGCGACCCTGCTTCCAGGCCCACTCAGTTTCTTGGCAGAATTCAGATCCACCCAGTTGTGGGACTAAGCTTCCTTCTCCTCATGGGCTGTTTGGCAGGAGTTCTCTGCATCTCTAGAGGCTCCCTCCATTACCTGCAACTTCAGAGCTAGCAAAGATGGGGCACGTCCTCCTCAGGCCTCACTCTCCGATTTCTTTTGTCTCTTCTCTTCCTGCTTCCTAGTCCGGATTTCTTTTGACAGTACCTGGAGAAAGTTCTTGCTTTTCAAGGCTCATGTGATTACATTGATCATATCTGGATAATCCAGGATACTAATAATCTTCCTTTTTTGAGGTTCCTAACCTTAATTAAATCTGCAGGTGTTTTTGCATATGCAACAAGGTTACGTATTCATAGGATTATGGTGTGGAAATCTTTGGGGATTATTTTTTCTGCCTACCAATATGTATTCCAAAATAGTTAATTGTTTGAATCTACAATATCAAATAAATTTTTGGGGTTTTCATTTTTTAACTAATAATTTTTTAAAATATATAAAATGTGTACTTCATTGTCATGAGAAAATTTGTAAATCCTACTTAGATTAGGTAGCATTATTTTATTTCTGAAATTACCACCAAATTACACATATTTGGTAACTCCCTTTGAAGTAAATGAGTAACATTTATTCTCAATAAAGCTTCCATTTTAACTAGGCACGTTAGATATCATTAGCGCAAATTTATTATAAATTACTTTCCAGATTTCATACAGGGTTTATTTATCCAGCACTTGTTATATATGAAAAGTTAACTAAGATAATATTAATATTAGTTTTAGTAAGTGCCCTGCAGTTAACAAGAATCTACTTAATATGAAAAACAATTCTTGGTTTCTTTTGTTAGAGTCACAATGGACAATATCTAATCCATATTTAGCTTATACTTATTAATCTTGCCATTCTACATTTATTTTCATTCCAATGATATATGTAAATTTAAAAGCATAATTTAAAAGAGACAGATTGTGAGTTTCAAACTTTGGTTTTTATGTCATTAGTTATGCTAAAGCGTACATAAAATTCTCTATAATTATCCAGCTTATCACTATTTTACTGTAACAACCTCTTTTTAAAATGTAATTTAGGCTTTTTGGCATTAGTCCTTGATTCATATTTTATCCGAGCGTGGCAGTCTTGGGTATCCCCTGCAGAGACAGATCCATTCCCAACAAGGGTCTTTTTTGGGGACTTAGTAATGATTATGATACTGATGACAAGCCCTGTCACTCTTTTTAGCCTGTAGCTTTTCAAGACAGAGTGGTGCTCCTTGATCCTTCTTAAGCCCCTGTTTAAATGTAAATTAGAGACGACTGCATTTACATTACTTATTCCAGGCATCCATATGCAGTACCAGATTGCAAAAAGAAATATTTGTAAGCTACCCCTATATTTACCTTATGACACCCATCACTATGACACTTTGGAGCTTGAGCAGCCAAACCAGCATCGTTTCAGTTATCTACCTAAGGGAAAAATCATCCAAATCAGACAGACCTTTGTATTTTTCAAAGCTAGCTTGAAGTAAGAGAGTGACTTTTAGTGCTCTTGGTCTAATTAGATAGCAGTTTGGCCAAAGGAATTATTTGCATCTTTTCCTGAATTAGAGAGATTAAATGTCCTTAACTGGATTTTGAAAGGCAAGAAGGGACCTTAGACAGTCTAATATTCCCTTCTCTACCAGAGATTTTAATTTTTAAGCATTCTAACTCTAGGTAAACAATGGCACAGCGTCATAGGGAGAAGGTAATGATTAGTAGCATTCAAGGACAAAGAAGAGAAAAGCAGAAAGGCAAAAGGCAATGAAAATTTGGGCTTTACTGAGGAAAGGAGAAAGTTCTTTTCTCTAAATGTTCATAGTTTTCTACTTAATCTTAACTCTGGTGATTTGGCCTACTGTTAATGTACAACTCCACTCTGGAAATTTTTTTTTTAGCACAAGTACAGTTACTATCTACAAACAACATGATTTGAAAACAAAGAGGCAGGAAAGCACAGTAGTTTCCTTGTTGATATTTAATGGCTATGTAAGACTCATTGATATTGTTTGTACAAGATATCACCTAAAACCCTTGGGAATGACTTTGTTTACCTTTTATGACCTGTAGAATTTTAATTCTCAGAGCCTTACTATCCTCAATTGCCAAGTTCTAGCAGTAATACCCATTTCAGAAGTTTCTTTCAATTGTTAATTGAGATAATGTTTGTGAAGTCTTTCATTTGTATTTATTATCTGAGTGCTCAATAAATGAAACATTTCATTAATATTATGTTTTTGACATACTTATCTTTAATGCTCACAGCAAAGTTCTGAAAGAGGCAAGGAAAGCAATGATAATAAAAGCAATGATAATAATTTATTATCACTTTGCAGTTGAAGATTCTGAAACTTGGAATTAGTTGGAGGCTTCTTGTGTATGATGGAATATCCGTGGTGGTTTCCTCCACCTTGTGCTGCTTCTTAGCCACTCAGTTTCCCAGTGACCTAAACATAATTTAGATTATCTTTGTGATTTTAAGATACAGTCTTCTATCGTGTGCATAATATACTGATATGCCCACTGGTGGAAACTGCATGTTTGACAAACCTCTTTCCTGTTCAACAGGCCTGTGCTATTTGGATGTTGGTCCTTGCTGACCAGAAAGTGGACTCAAAGTCATAACCACCTTGTTGAGGTCAGGTCAGCATTAATACAAAGAAGATGCTACGGACTTGGTGCAAATACTGGCTTCATTTTGCATTCTTTATTCTACTAAAAATAACCACTCCTTATTAAAAATTATTTATCTTTTATTGAAAGAGAATCCTGACCTCTTGTATAAGTAAATGTATTTTCTGTTATGTGTTTTTTTAGTGTCTCTGTAAAAGGCGAATGAGTAGTCTTGAGAATGGAAAAACAGATTTTTACTTCTATCTTACTATAGAAATTAATGATCATCGTCTCTTTAAGAACAAAGCTAATAAGACTTTCGAGTTTTTCATTCCTAATTTAGAAATTAACCAGCATTAATTGAAAGAAGCATACATTATTCTAAAAAATGTTGGACTGTTAAGAGGAAAGTAGATGGTTTTCTTCCAATCTTTTTTTAAATGGCACTTAAAAGAGCCAGCATTATCTTTTGAGTGACACAAGGAGATAGACTGCTGAAGTTTCCTGTAACTTGAAATGCAGTCTTTGATCACAGAACATGCTGACAGATGACTATTGTTTTCCACAACATAAGGATATAGGGAATAATCGGATAGATTGAGTTAAGTGTGTGCCTGTGTGTGGGTCGATATGGGTGTGCATGAGTCAGGTGATTGGAGTAGAAGAGAATTAAGACTAGGGAAGAGAAGCAAGATACAGTGACATATGGGAAGAATCCAAATGCTCCAAAACCCTAAGCCCTCATTTTGGTGAGAATCCAATGGAGCACACCCTTAAAAGTCTTACAATGCTTATCATTCCCCTTCCATGCCATTGGATCTGTTTTAAATCTGTTGAGTAATAAAACAACTCTGGTCAGCTATACTTTTCCCCCTCAAGTTTCATTTCAATATGAGGTTTATGTAACTAGAAAAGTCTGTTGTGAGGCCAATACCATGACCCACAGCATGAAGATATTTCTGAATGATAAAGAACTGCAGAAGATCTGTTATAGCACATTCCAACAGCTGCCTTTTCTGATGCTGTTCCTTACAGCTCAGCCTTGAAACAACTACCTTGCCATGGGAACAGGGGCTAGCTATCTTCATCTTTGTTTTGTTGAACTGCAACTGTGTAGTCAATAGACAAGAAATGACCCGATTACCTACTCACTATGTAAATGGGAACAAGTAATATCTTTGGGAGTGCACCTGCACAAACTGGTCTGAACATCATATAATTGACTTTAGTTTGCATTCTGTGTGTTCATTATATTTTAAAATCCAGCAAATATTGCAGAACACAATTAACTATTTTTCCAAGGTATCTGTGGGGCAGGGTACATTCTGCTCTTATGAAAAACTGTGACCATATTTCTGAATTTCAGAACTAGGTTGTAGTTTATAAGTCATGCAGTTTAAACATCGTTTAATAAATATATTAGGCAAATCACATGGAGACACAGAAATTTGCCCAATTTTGTATAGCCAGCTGGTGAAAAGTTCTGAATAAGGACAGGTTTACGTTTCTAGGAAATGTCAAATATTAGAAAAAGCTAGGAATTTTTAGAAAGAAGAAAACATGATAAAGAAGCATGAAATTATTGCTGAATTTAATATAATGCAAATGCTTCAATTTGACTCATCTGACAACAGAAAGAATTCAACTACATTTCTCAGACCTAACGGATGTGTGGTTCTCTGATAATCCAGTTCTTTCAGCTGTTGCTACCCAACATGCCTCTTTCTGGGTAATGTCACCTCACAGCTGAAGCAAGTATATGGGGCACTGCCATCCCCTGGGCACTCTTTGTTCAGTGAAGAACCGGAGGACTTCAGTCTGATGGACTGTGAATCCCTCACCTTTCGTCAGCCTGGAATGCATTTTAAATCAATGTCAGACTGGCTGCAAAATTGATGTCGCCAACTTCATAGTAACTGTAGCTGCCCCACTGCCCTGTTAGGTACCTATCTTAATTACATACGATAAAGCAGAAGAAATGAACAAAACAATTGTTTTATGCTGACTTTGAGATAACAGCTGAAAATGATACAATTACAAAACAGGAGATCAAAAGCAATAATCCTAGCCAGTGCCATAGAGGGAGAAGGAGAAAAGAAAAGCACTTTCTGGGTGTATTATCATAGATGTGAAGAAAAAATATATAGAGACGCTTTATGTTATAATACTTATTAAAGTGAAACTGTTACATTTTGGTGTCTTCTCTGGAGAATGTTGCAAATCTTTTATTTTCTTTTGTCTTGTATTTCTGAAGCTATTTTTTCTCACATCTGAGTTTGGTTAGTCACTATTTCAAACATTATTATAGTGAAGACGTTATTATAATGAAAACTCAAATAATATGATTTTGCCTGTAGGTCTCAGATTCCACACAGAATTCTTTAATTATTACTGAAGAAGGTTTGAATTTTTTCCATATTGAAACCAGTCTTTTTAATATTTCTCAGACTCAAATATTTTTGGTATTAATTTCATGTCACTAATGTAGTCATCAGAGTTTGCACACTTTATTATTTATTATTTCTCTGGTGATTATTAAACCAGAAGTGGCAAAGCACTTCATGAAGTAGTAGTTGCCCGCATATACAATTTAGCTGGATGTGGTTTTGCTGCATCAAGAAATTTGAGCACAACCTGAGGAGCTGATAATCTATTTCCTAATTGGCATCGCTAGAGATGTTGTGAAGAACTTGATTATGTTGGCCGGTGTTTTAATACTATTCAAATTAAAGACAATAATAGCTTGACTAGGGGCAGAAAGTAGTGATACATTTCCTCCCTATTAGAAAGGTCACACCAAACACTTTATAACAAAAGACATGTTAAGAAGTTCATAACAATTTTATTATAAAAAAATCATAACAAATTTACTGGACCAATGTTTTATGTGACATGAGGCCCTTCAGAAATGAAGATCCGAAACTCAGGGAATACTGTCTATTTTTATGCTTAGGTTTGATGAATAGTGAATAGTCATATAAAAATGCAATTGAATAAAAGCTATGATCTGATAGTGATAGACTGAGGGGGACAGCTCAGCAAAGCTTGTCTGTTCTGATCCTTCTGGGCTTCTTTGGGCAGCATTCCTTCCTCCTAGGAGGGCAGGACCACTCTTGAAAGAGAGTTTTATGAATGATCTACTCTCAGACAAGGTAGGTCAGAGAATTTCTCCATAGCCAGCTCGTACACAAAAAAGTGGTGGGAGATGAATGTTTCTAATTTCTATCACCTGCCTTGAGGAAGAGGAATTCTGATTTCTATGAATAGCTTTGGGAGGAGAAACACAGGTAAGAAACACAAGGGCAGAACGTTAGAGGGCAGTTCTGAGCCTTCCAATGTCCTTCAGCTTAGAGCACTCAGCATGGAAGTGCACCATACTTCGGAGTCTCATGCATTCTCCAAACCTAGCGTTTGTACCCACGCAAGAGAGTAAGGGGAAACTAACACACAAAGAGAGAAGGAAGAACAACAGAGGCATTTCTAGGTAAATGGGTGCACTTTGAGACCATACTCTTAAGTGAAATAAATCAGACACACGTGTTTAAGTACTGCATTGTTTCTCTGGTGTGAGAAATTGAAAGTGTAAATAAGGATCATAATGTATCACAGATATTAGGAAATGGGAAGAAAATGTTCAAATGGGAAGGGGAACAAGGGAGGGGGGAAGGGGAAAGGAGGGAGGAGACAAGAAAAAAGAGACTAGAAGAAAAAAATGGACACAAAACTTTTGTAAATAAGGATGGGAAGAGGGGTTGAAGGGAGGGGAGGGGCTTGGGAAATAAAGACAAAGCAAAATATATCATGTACAGGTACAACTTTCCTATGATGAATGTTATCAGTATGTATATCTAAAATGCGTCAATAAAATTTTAAAAATAAAGCAACTACCGAAAAAAAATGTTTTTTAATAAAATAAAATTTGAAATAAAAAAAGAACAATGGAATGTACCTGAGAAAGGAAGAGGAAGCCAACTCTCTCATCTCTGTCAGTTGTTTTGGGACACATAGAGTGGCTGAGTGACAATAGTTTTTATATAACAGACAGGAAGCAGCAGAGGGCAATGGTTAAATATTCAGATTGCAGAGCCAGAATTCCTGGGCTTGAAACTTATCTTGATACTTCCTGCTGTGCCAATAATGAAAACCTGCTTAATCTAAGGCTCTCTTACTTAGATCAGAAATGGGGCTAATTCTAGTACCTACCTCATAGGTCTATTGGGAAGATTCCATGAGATAAACCATGTCTTTAGCCTTAGTCCGGGGCATGACCCTCTCTAAATGTTAACTGTTATCATTATTTAATCTCAAGAATGTGTTGTGGTTATGTATGGGAGAGCTCTAAGGAAAACTGTAAAACCAAAGCAACAGAGTATAAATTAGTTTTCTAGATAAAAGGGACTTGATAAGACAAATGCATGCTACAATGGCTACAATGTAAACTGGCTGGAAATAGCTTTGAAAAAATGTGGGATTGCAATAGGCAATTTTAAGTTGGAAGAAAAGTAGGGTTATTATTTTGTTAGGTCCAAGTAGAATTGCCTAATGGATTCCATACGTAATGTAAGACTATATGTCTGGCTTACTTTCCTCAGCTCCGTATGTAGGGGGAGAGTGAGAGATGTGTAGAAGGTGACGTGTCCTGCTAAACAGCACAATCTGTGTATTTGTCTCTGGGGATCCCGGTGAGACAGGAGCTAGAGAAGTTACTGGAAAGGAGAAAGGAGTTTCCATCCAATCCTCGTAGGCAGAAAAATCTTTAGGCCAGGGTACTGATTCACCACCACAGTAGGCTTAACCTAAAAAGAATCCTGTGCTTTGATGGTTAAATTAAGAAACTAAGTGCTAATGTACACGTGCGTTTAGAATTGGGAATGGGGGGTAGGCTCCCCTATGGGTTGCAGTTTCCATATCTTTCTGTTGTTATAATGTTCTCATTGACAGATTATAAGAATTAATGATATCACTTATTAAAATAAGTACATAAGCCAATATTTGGCACATAGTAGCTTCTCATAATTACTAGTTCTTTTTTCCATCACCTTTTTGTTGAGTGTTTTTTCCACTATCCTTTCAGCCACTTTCTTGCTTATTTCCTGTTGTGATGTTCCATTGAGAACATGATGAGTTCTCATGAATTTTCTTGCCTACACAGTTGGTACCTTATTGCTTTTCCCTGCACATTGTACACTTCCTTTATCTACTTTCGTGGACCTGTGATGGATTGTCCTTTTCAGATCTCTTCTGTGTTCGGTGCCTTCTTCTCACGCCTAGAGATCCATTTGCTCTCTTCTGTACCCTGCTCTGATTAATAATGGACTGTATCCATGGTCCCAGGCTTTCTGACTTCTAAATGTGTCTGACCAAAATAGAGAGGGAAAACAGTGAATCTGAGCAATTTCCTTGTTTCCCTTACTGTGAAACGACCAAGGGCTACTTACTGTGTTAGGTTAGGCAGTGTTTTCTACCTGATTCCATTTCCTCTTTCAAGTGAGCAACCCCACATAGTTCCCACCTGTCCTACTGGTATCTTCCTACCAGTGATTTTATAAACAGCTTTCTTTTAAATTCTTCTTTAATGGCCCATTTTAAACATGGCAGCTCTGTGTTGCTAGAATCATGGAAAAATAGACTGCCTTTGCACTCTTATTCTATCTTTCTTGATCGTATTTCTCTATATTAATGTAAGTACCTGTCTTACATCTAGGAAGTTTTAAATTGGTATGAAAAATCAAAGAAGATATAAATATTTTTCTCACATAGATTTCTCAGATTTCAAAGTTGTACTCATTTAATTATTAGGTGCCTGAGTGGGGTTTTCACCTGTAAATCCACTCTGAAACATGAAACTGGGATAATGATATGATTTACATTGGAGAATCTCAATTAAGCGGTTTCCTTTCAAGATTTCCTGTTTAGAAAATAGTGGCTACTTTTCAATGGATTTTAAAATAGGATGCTCCCAGGTATGAACCTGTGGGTAGAATTATAGTGGGGCTTCATGCTGTTTGTATTTATGTTCAAATATGTATCTCTATCACTAATACACACATTAGATTAAAAAGGATGGGTTATTTTAGTGTATGCTAAATGGAAATAATACAGTTAAAATCTTTTATTACTTAAAATTTCAAAGGTTCAAAATCAAAACCTAAGTAGAAATTACTCAAAACATAAAACATACAAAGAAAGATTTATTAGAAATTAAAAGCCCTCTTTAATTAGATCTGTTTCACATGTGAGGAAAAAATCAAATGGCCTTTAGCAAATATTTTACAAGCATGACGTTTTATATGGAAAGGTAGGGGACATAATGATCAATTGTGAGACTACATTCTATTCTTTTATCTTTAGCTGCTCTGTTAAAATTCAAAGTGCTCTGTTATACTACGCAATATCCATCAGGAGCCTTATTAAATGTGTATTTTTATTTGCTAATTAGTGTTGGTAATTTCTCAATTTGAAGTCAAAAGGACAGTAGAGGTCGGGGGATGTAGCTCAGTGGCGCCGTGCCTGCCTGGCAAGTGCAAGATCCTGAGTTCCATCCCTGGGACCACAAAAAAAAAAAAGGGGGAGGAGGCAGTAGAAGTTGGATCAGGAATTTGTTGGATCAGAAATTTGTTTGATATGTATCACTAGAAAGCAGAGCTAATTTCATTATATTTCCTCTTTTCTAGAGCATTTTAATAAAGATTTAAGAAATTTATGTATTCTCTGGCAATATGTGTATTAAAACAGAATTTAACATTGTGCTTCACAAAGAACTGGTTATTCCTGCCTCTGGTAGGAAATTTCAAATAATTTTAATGTAACAGAGTACTGTAAAATTCCACAAAGATTGTCCAAATGAGATCTTTTTTCCTAAGTGTCTGCAAATATGATGTGATATTTGTGTTCATCAGTTATACATTAAATTAATATAATGTATAATTATGATTACTATAAATCTACTGATCTTTCTCCTATTTAATTATTTTTTCTCCTATTTATTGATTTGTGTAGTGTTATTTATCGAGAACTTCTAATGCTCTGGGTTCTAGGTTCACATGGTGAGCTCATTGTGACCTCTGCCCTCGTGAACATTCGGTATGATGAAACCTCTGCTAGAGACAGGAGCAACTCTCTCCAGAAAGTGTACAGCATTTAGAAGAATTCAGACACAGAAATAGGAATGCGAAAGAAGCATTGTTAAAGCCTTTAAAAAATTAAAAAAATTTTTTGATTAAGTTTATTGGTACATTTTAGGTATAAAATACAGTTACATTCATCATTGGGATCTCGTACCTTACATGATGTATCTTCATTCTTATTTTTCCCATTCCCCTGCCCTCCTTTCACCCCCTCCACCCTTCCCTACTTACTAAGACTTTGTTTCCATCTTTTTCCTTTTCTCATATTTTTTTCTTTTCCCTTCTTTCCTTTCCCCTACCCCTCCCACTTCCCCTATTCCTTTAGACCTTCTCTTCCTGTTTCACATTATCAATTATACACTTTGACCCTTATTTACACTTTTAGTTTTTCACACCAGAGAAACTATTTGGTATTTACACATGTATGTTCTATTTATTTCACTTAAGAGTATGGCCTCAAAAAACAGCAGTTTTCCACTTAGGTATGGAAAGATGCTAATCTCAAATAAATTCAAATCCTGAGTCTCAAAGGTATCTTACTCATTCCTATTTTGGGTCACTGTAGTTCTCTCCTGCTAACAAATTTAAACCTCATTCTTCTTATCCTTAGTTTATAATTTTAAAAATATATTTTGGCTATACTGTTGCTGTTATTATTAACTAAAATCTTATATGGTTTGACCTGATCTATATGTCATTAAATAATAGCTTTGTGGTATTACAATTGCGTACAGATCTTAGTTGTTTCCAGGAATGGCAGTCTGTCTGTGTTACTAGGAATAATTGCTCCATTATTTGGTCTCCAGTTTTATATATTATATACAATTTTCAGATTAATAGAAAACCTAAATTGACTGAGTAACACAGTGACCATAGTATCAAGGGCAGGAGGGGCCCAAACCAACCTAAACAAAGGTAAACATAATGACCCATTGGTAGAGAGCATTTCAGGGGCCCTTCTGGGCCCCCTAAGACAGGGTCAAAGATTTTATTCATTTTATAACCTTTATAAAAAGAAATAAGAAAACAATAATGGAAATAAAATAATTAATATAATCCAATAATAAAAATAAGGATGCTAAATTATTAATGGCACAGTAAAATGAAAATATTGTAGAAAAATGGAACTGGATACAATACAGCCCATAACCATATATTTTAAAAGGCATTAAATTGCAACTGTTCCCAGCATGGTCACCCAAGTTGAATATCATGAAATTGCTAATGGTTCACTTGATACTTCTCAAAGTTTAGAGAGCAGCAGGGGTAGAAAAATTCATTCGTCATTTGAGTGCTTATGAATGACTAAGAGAAATATGTTCCCATTCACGTTCACCAGGCAACTCCAGGAAGAGTGGGAGGCCAGTGCCAGAGGCTTGTGACATCCAACGCAGGAACTGAGGGATGTGCAGTTGTTGATGAAGGAAGGGAATGCTGTTGGTTGGAGTGGGAAGGAAACACTATCCCTGGGAAGGGAAGGTAGGATCCTGGCAATAAGAAATCTCAGGTCACATAATATTGAAGCTATGGATCCCAGAAACAGGAACGTAGTCATGAATATTGGTTTCTGCAATAATTGACCCAACAATGGTTCTCCCCATCCTTATGGAGGTGCTGGCAAAGACCACGGTGTTACACGGAGGAGCCTGTGGTTTTCAAACATGGTGATGCACAAGGACTTACAGGTAAGGAAGCCCAGATATCCCTTCTATAATTTTGTTTTAGTATTCTGCAGGATTATTTTGAAGTATTTTAAAAAGTATTATGGGGCAGGATTGATGAGAACGCTAACAAAATTTTCATAAACATTTAAAAGATTGAATCAGGAAAGAAGATCAGAGAGTGAAAGTAATACTAGGGCTTAAAAACTACTTGAATTAGAATCATGAGCCATTTTGTGCATGAGGAAAGGTGAATGGATACTCAAGGAGTATATTCTGAGTAATGTGCGTTAGTGTGTCTCTGACCTAAGGAGACTGCTATTCTGCTAGTGACACAAAATTACTTAGATTGGAGAATGGTAAAACTCAGAACCCAACTTCAGATTTAAAGTGTAATCTTGAGAGCTAGACATGCTGGTGTACCGTGGTAATCCTAGTCCTTGGGAGGCTAAGGTAGGAAGATCTTGAGTTCAAGGGCAGCCTGGACTGCAGAGTGAGACCCTGTTTGAAAATAGCAACAACAAAGAATAGTTTTGAGATTCTTAAAAATATGTAATGATTTTTATAACCTTGAAATGAGAATAATTTTATCAGTTACATCATTCAGTTGTTATTACATTCAGTCTCAAATAGGCCATCAGTTTAGTCCCTAGCCAAGAAATTTCTATAAAGTTTGTGAGGTGCAGAAATCCTTCTGATGTATTTTACTGAGTGTTTTAAAGGTAATATATAAAGGCTTAGTGAGGAGATATTATAAAAATTATAACCCTATAACTCTTTCAATTTTAAAATGAGTTATCTGTACATTAAGTGCTGATGGTGTAAGGAAAGGTACATAAGGAGAACTGAAATATGTGAGCAAGGCATAGAATAAATACCTTTATTTTCCATTTTCTCTAGCTACTTTCAAGCATAATGCAGATCAATTAACTTTCTAATCCATTAATAAGGATGGTTTCTCACTGTAATATACTCAAATGAAAATCCAGAGCTGACTTAATTCTTACTTATTATTTTGCGGTGGTTGATTATTATTATTTCAACCAACTCATTGCTGAAATCAAGCCATACTGTAGCTTACGACTGCCCCTTACGCCTTTTGATCTCATATGTCCTGCTGAATAAAAGAGAAGTTTTTGTGATTATATCCCTTGTGACTCTGAATAATTTATTCAGGAAATTTGGAATAAGAAAACTGAAACTGGACTAGTTATTGGGTATCTGAGGACCATGCAGTACAGAAACATGGAATATTCAATGTGCTGGGTTGTGAAAGGACCTCTTGCCTAGTATCATCCCAGTGTTGCCTACTACGTACCAGAGGTTACTTCTAAGGATGAAGTGCTTGTACTCATTAGGAAAACAAAATGGATGAAAATGGACAAAAATCATGCAATTCTCCAATGAGCTGGTATTTTTATGAGCAAATGAAAGAATTTTCTGATATGCAACTACTTGGACATTTCTGCTAGTAATTATAGATGAGAAATGGGGAGAAAAATTATCCCAAACCCTTTGAAAATATAAATGAATTATGAAAAAGAAAAAAAAAAGAAGTAATCTAGGAGGAGAAAAGCTGGGGATTAGTACTTTTTAAGATTAAAGTTTCAGAGCTAAGCCTTGCTCATTTTTATTGGTTAATGAGATTGAGCAAATAGGTGGTAAGTGTGGATGGTAGAGACTGTCCTCTGGGTACAACCCGAACAGCCTTCAAAGTGTTTATCTTTATCATGGTTCTTTCCTAGAATGCTCTTTTTTTCTTACCTGACACTCTCTCCGACAATTTAGGCCACTGTCCCAACCTTAACTTTCACCTGCATCCTGATGACATCTACATAAATATCTCCTGTCCCAATATCTCTCAGAAGCTGAAGATCTGAATATCCAAATTTCTACTGGACACGTGCACCCAGATGTTTTACAGGTGTCTCAAGTTAACCTGTTTGTTGGTTTCACATTCCTTCCGTTTTGGACATTCTGTGTTCATTATTTTCATTGATCCACCACCATCTACACAAATAACCCAGCTAAAAGTATCAAAGTAAAGCTTAGCTATTCTCCTGTCACCATCTCCTAAATTTAACCCATTTACAGACATTTTCAAAAAATTTTACAAAATTTTACAAAGTTTGATCTTTATCATTTATTTTGTAGGTGACTGATGAAGCTTCCACTTAAATGCATTGAGTCTCTCCCCTTCTCCAAACTGTATTCCACCTAACTTTTAATAATTTTCTTTTTTAATATAAATTTAAACTTACTTTAACTGACACAAAGTATTCTGGTACAAATACACATTGTTTCATTTTGTTTGATTGTTTTTGAGACAGAGTCTTGCTACATGGCACAAGCTTGCCTTGAACTCACTAGGTAGCCCAGTCTGGCCTGGAACTCCTGGTGATCCTCCTGCCTCGGCCTCTCAAGTGTTGGAATTATAGGTGAGCATCACCATGCCCAGCTGATACATGTATACATCATGTAATGTTTAAACTAAGTATATTTGGTTCTTCAAACATATATCCCCTGTTTATGGTGAAATCATTCAAAATCCTTTGGTCTACCTTTTGAAATATACAATAATGTACTGTGCAATACATACCAGAACTTCATACTTTGATCTAACTGCCACTTGGTAACCCTTGACCAACATTTCCTACTCTTTCTTCTTCTCTTCTTTTCCCATGGCTGGGTAAGCACCATTCTATTACAAAGTTCTGTGAAATAACTGAGATTCCACAAATGAACGATGTGATACAGAACTTGCCTTTTTGTGGCTGGGTTTTTTCACTTAACATAATTCTCCAGTTCCATCCATGTTGCTGCAAATGACAAGATTTCATTTTTTTCTATGATTTGTCTGAACAACTTTCCACTGTGTACAACATTTTTTTACCCATTCATCTGTGGGTAGATAACTTCAGTTGTTCCCATCCTTAGTTGCTGTGAAAAGTGCTTCAATAAACATGGGAGTTCAGATAACTCTTGGATTTATTAATTTCATTTTCTTTGCCCATATAGCCTAAGAGTGAGATTACTGCATTGTATGGCATTTTTATGTTTAATTCTTTGAGCAACTTTCATATTGTTTTCCATAATAGCTGGACTAATTTATACTCCCTTTTCTCTACATCTTGGCTAGAATTTGTTATCTTTTGTCTTTTTTGAAAATAGTCACTTTTATTGGATTGATATACCTCATTGTGGTTTGCATTTATATTTCCCTGATGACTTGTGATGTTGATCATTTTTGTGTATTCTTGTTGGTTATTTGTATGTCTTTCTCTTTTTTTTTGGAGAAATGTCTATTTGGGTCTATTGCCTATATTTTAATTGGTTATTTACATTTTTGAGTTGTTACTGAGTCTTTGGAGTTCTTATATATTCTGGATATTAAAGCCCTGTCAGATATATGGTTTGTAAATATTTTCTCCTGTTCTGTAGGTTTTCTTTTCACCCTATTGCTATGCAGAATCTTTTTAGTTGGATAGAACCCCATTTGCCCATTTTTGCTTTTCTTCTTGTGCTTTTGGAGTCTTGTCCAAAAAATATTTGCCCACTGCAATGTCCTGAAGAAAATTTTCTTCTAGTAGTTTTACATGTGTAAGTCTTACATTTAAGTCTTTAATCCATTTGGAGTTGATTTTTATAATTGGTGAGAGATAGCTTCATTCTTCTGCATGTGGATATCTAATTCCCTTGGCACCATTTATTAAAAAAGATTTTTTCTTTGTCCAACAAATGTTCTTAGAACTTTTGTCAAAACTTAATTGGCTGCCAAGTGCTGCCTGAGTAACTTAACAAGTTCCTGTCTCAAAATAAAAATGGTCTGGGGTGCTCTGCTTCCTGCCTGCAATGCACCTCCACCATATCACTCTGCCTTGGCATCAGCCAACAGCCAACTACAGACTGAAACCTCTACCGACTGAGAGGCCCAGCTCCAAACTTTAAGAGCCTACATCCTCATGCTCACTTGGCTCTGAATGAGGTCACAGGGAATAGTCAGAAGGAGCTACTCTGAGAGTGGGTAATTTGTCCCATACATCTAGGAGCTCAGCTCTGCTGTGTTCCTCACCAGGTGGCAAAAGCTGAACTGAAGGCCTGGAGAAACTGGGACAGTCTAGACTCTGCCTTGCTGCTGGGTGGATGAGGAACTACTTATGCCATCTCTCCAGCTGGAAAGGACTCACATACAACTGCAGTGGAAAGGAACAGGAAGTGGATTAAAACTTTTGAAGGACTGGGTGAGGCTCAGGATCCTGACATCTTGCTTTCTGGTTACCCAGCTGAGACTTTTCAGCTGAGGGCTCCTGTCCATTTCTTTACTTAGAGGAGCATGCTTGGGCCACATTCTTCCCACAGTTCCAGCTCTTAAGGTCTGCAGGTTTTTTGTTTGTTTGTTTGTTTTTTTAACCAGGGATCAAACTCAGGACCTTGAGCTTGCAAGGCAGGTGGTGGCACCACTGAACTAAATCCCTGGCCCAGGTAGAGGAGGCTTTCAGGTAGGCATGCTGCTGCTCCCAGCACAGACAAGGCCTCTGGGTCTGCTTGCCACAGCTCCCAGGCAGGAGGAGGTTTCTGGGTAGGTGTGCCTCACCTCCCAGCATAGAGGAGCCTTCTGGTTAGATGTGCCTCGGGTCCCAGCACAGAGGAGGTGACCTGCATGGGTGCCAGGAACACACCCCCACCACCTCCCATCAAAATAAGAAGACAGGTAAACAAGCCTCAGAACCAGACTTCCAGATCACCTGCACCAACCCCAAAGGGAAATGAGATGGAACACTCTGATACTCAACCACATGGACTCCCTGAACTAGCAGTGAAAGACAATCTGGAAAAAATGAAATCAGAAATAATTTCTCACATAACAGCAAAGATTGTGCCCATAGTGCAAGACATGATTAATAAATCTAGAGAGGATACAGATAAAACACTAGAGGAGCTGAGGAACATGACAGAATGCCAACACAGGAAACAACTTGAATCCATAACACAGATGCAAACAGATTTCCAAGAGATTAAAACCACTATTGAAAGTCTATGCAGCAGAATGAGCCAACGTGAAGACAGAATTTCAGATATAGAAGGTAAGATTGCAATTAGTGACCAGGAAAAGAAAAAATTCTTTAAAATTTTAAGGGACCACGAGAAATCAATCCAGCCGCTACTAGATGATGCAAAGAAAAATAACAAGATTGATTGGAGTCAATGAAGAAACAGGAGAGAGTGCAAATGGCATAAAAAAACTCTTTACAGAAGTGATGGCAGAAAACTTCCTAAGCAGGGGAAAAGAATTTGACATACAGATAACCGAGGCATATAGGACTCCAACTAACCATGATCAAAAAAAATCTACACATAGGCATATAATTGTTAAGATTCCAGAGACCCAACAAAAGAACAAAATTTTACAAGTATTTAGAGAAAAGAAACAAATCATATACAAAGGAAAGCCCTTCAGAATCACAGCAGACTTCTCAGTGCAAACGCTCAAAGCAAGAAGAGCTTGGAGTGATGTATTCCAAGCCCTAAAGGAAAACAGCCTCCAACCCAGATTGATGCAACCTGCAAAACTATCCTTGAAAATAGATGGTGCAATAAGATACTTTCATGACAAAGAGCACCTTAGGAACTTCATGAATACCAAACCAGCACTCCAACAAATTTTAGACAAAATCCTAGGAAAAGATGAGTATCACAACTCCAGGAAGCCCAGCAGAATGAATCCACCGGGCACAAGAAGAAATTAAAAGCAAAAGGGGGAGGATCAAACAAAAAGAAAAAGTCATGACAATGATAACTCAATACGTATCAGTTATAACCATCAATGCTAATGGTATCAACTCACCAATCAAAAGAAATAGACTGACAGAATGGGTCAAGAAGCAAGATCCAACAATATGCTGCATGCAAGAAACACAATTAATTCAAAAAGAAACTCATAGACTGAAAGTTAAAGGGTGGAAAACAGTACTCCTTGCAATAGGAACCCCCCAAAAAGCAGGAGTAATTATCCTCTTCACAGATCAAGTGGCTTTCAAACCCACACTGATTAAGAGGGACAAAGAAGGACACTATATCCTTGTAAAGGGAGTAATTCAACAGGAAGAGATGACAATCATAAATATCTATGTACCAAATACTAGTGTGCCCAACTATATAAAACAAATACTAATGGACATGAAAAACCATATAAGCACTAATACCATAGTAGTGGGGGACCTCAATGTCCCATTGTCTCAAATAGATAGATCAGCTAAAAAAAAACAAGCAATGAAATTCTAGAACTCAAACTCTCGAACAAATGAACTTAACAGATGTTTACTGAGTCCTCCACCCCACAAAATCAGAATACACATTCTTTTCAACTGCACACAGGTCATTCTCCAGAATAGACCACATACTTGCTCAGAGAACATATTTAGGTAAGTGCAAAGGAATTTAAGTTACACCCTGTATACTGTCAGACCATAGTGCAATGAAATTGGAGATCAACAGCAAAAGAAACCGCAAAAACTTCATAAACACCTGGAAATTGAACAACACACTTCTGAACAACCAATGGGTCACAGAGGAAATTAAGAAATCAGATAGTTCCTTCAAATAAATGACAATGACAATAAGACATATTGGAATCAATGGGACACAATGAAAGCAGTCTTACGAGGGAAATTCATAGAAGTGAAAAATCATATTAGGAAAACAGAGTGAGCCCAATTAAACAACCTGATGCTGAACCTCAAGCTTCTAGAAAGAGAAGAGCAGGATAAACCCAAAGCTTATACAAGGGAGGAAGTTATAAAGATCAGGGCAGAAAATCAATGCAGTGGAGACTAAGAAAACAATACAAAAAATCAATGAAGCCAAGAGTTGGTTCTTTGAAAGAATAAACAAAATTGACAAACCCTTTGCCAGCCTTATCAGAAAAAGGACAGAAAAGGCCCAAATCCACTCAATTAGGAATGAAAAGGGTGAAATTACAACAGACCCAGCAGAAATCCAAAGAATCATCAATACCTATTTCCAGAACCTATATGCCAATAAGATGGAAAACACAGAAGAAATGGACAGATTCCTAGACACATATGAGTTGCCAAAGTTGAATGAAGAAGACCTAAAAATTCTAAAGGACCCAATATGAACCAATGAAATCGAAAATGTAATTAAAAACTTACCAATCAAGAAAAGCCCAGGTCCTAATGGCTCCACTGATGAATTCTACAAGACATTTAGAGAGGAACTACAGCCACTACTGTTTAAACTCTTCAATGAAATTGAAAGGGAAGCAATACTCCTGAAATCATTCCTCAAAGCAAACATCACCTTGATCCCCAAAGCAGAGAAAGACCCAACTGAAAAAGAGAACTATAGGTCAATCTCACTAATGAACATAGATGCAAAAATCCTTAATAAGATAGTGGCAAACAGAATGCAGAAGATCATCAAGAAGATCATACACCCTGACCAAGTGGGATTCATCCCAGGGATGCAGGGACGCTTCAACATACACAAATCAATCAGTGTAATACACTATATCAATAAAGCCAGGGACAAAAACCATATGACCATCTCAATAGATGCAGAAAAAGCATTTGACAAAATCCAACACACATTTATGATAAAAACCCTACAAAAAATTGGAATAGATAGTCTCTGCCTCAATCTGATAAAAGCCATCTATGAAAAACCAACAGCCAATATCATACTAAGTGGTCAAAAACTGAAATCCTTCACACTAAAATCAGGAACAAGACAAGGATGTTCACTATCACCACTCCTGTTCAAT
>NW_004624742.1:15293073-15326016 GCF_000247695.1 Heterocephalus glaber | reverse complement strand
AAATAAAATAAAAATGTTTTATGAATGTAGCTTTGTTTGAAGACCTTGAGTTCAATACCTAGCAGAGCGCACGTGCGCACACACACACACACAGTTGTTATGGGCTTATTTGGCTCCCTACACTATTCTACTGGTTCAGAAATACTTGTTAAAGGCCATATACATGTTCTTACACATTCTAAAAAAACATTTTTTTATTTCCAAATATTTAAAAATTGTTCAAACTCCTTAACTTACACATATACTTCATGAACATTAAGTTCAGTGGTTATTCTTTAAGAAATTTTATGCCTACTTAGTTTATTCTAGAAATTCTGTCTGCTTTGTTACCTTCTATCCAGTATTTTTCCAGTTCTGGCAATCAAACCCAGCACTTCAGACATGTGAGGCAATTGCTGAGTCCCTGCACTGCATGCCCAGCCTTGTCTGATCTCTTCTTCTGGAACTTGTAAAACTTATGGTTTTTCTTTAACTCCCCAATCAAGAATCACATTGTCTCATACTTTTCCTTACTTCTTCCTGCAGTATTCTTCTCTTTACTTGTTTGGTATATCTTTCACCAGATGAATCAAATTTGTTGCAATTTTTAGAACATCAGTTGCTTATGTCTGCATCCTTCTCTGCTCTGTTATCTATTTTTTACTTAGTCTTTTAATCCTAATTTCCTCCTTTCATGATATTGTGTGATCCCTGAAGATGATGACCTTTGTATGATTAGTGCCACGCAGAAGACTGAATGCATAGCATAGTTTCTAAAATTTCATGAGTGGAGTAGATAATCTTAGAGTGGGAGGGAGATGTCAAAATTTGGGAAAAATTGGAATAAATGAAATGGCTGGGGCTGGTGGGCAGCTCAGTGGTTAAGCACACATGCTCAGGAAAAAGGAAATGATTTCTGAGTACTACTGAAGGTTCATGCCTTCACGATGGGTGTAATCAGCAGGCGCTATACTCGAGGTAGGTGTGCCAGAATAATAAAGGAGAGAAGACCATTTGAATTGGTGATATCAACAGTGTGGCCAAAGTGACTGTTCTGGAGTTCTCATAGAGTGCCAAAATAAAGAAATCAAAACAGGACAAAGTATTAAAGTGAGATTGAGACCGTGGGCATTTTCCACGTATGCGAGTTTCTGTAGAAGTGGGAACACTGGTCTTTGCATAAGGTGAGGGGTAGAGGTGATGACATAGGAAAAGGTCCAAATGACTTCAAAGTTTCCTGTGAAACACACGGGGGTGTTAGTAATTTCATGGGAAAAAAGCCAGAGAAAATTTTGCTTTGGGTCTAGATTCTTGGTAATCACAATTAATAAATTAATAGGAGCAGTGTAAATAAATCTAATTCAAAGGGAAGAAATGGGCTTCAGGATCCAAATGGAAGTAAATGTTGCTGGTCTTTTGCTTAATTTTTCTACATAATCTTCCCCATTAGAATAAAAACATTTAACTTCTCTTTACTTATCTATCCACCTGCCGCCTCATTTTCTTTACTTACACTTACAGCAAAACTCCTTGAAAAAATTATATGTGCTCTCTCTAACGCATCTTTTCTCTTGTCATTTTAAGATTCTGTACACAAGTTTCAGTGAAACTCCTTCTCAACTTCACTGGTGATCTATCTATATTACTAGATTTAACTCGTAATCCTTAATCTTCTTCTTAACTGACAGATTGCCATCATATGGTAAGTAGATCACTCTTGCTAGAAATGCTTTTGTCATTCCATTTCCAGGTCCTAATATTCCTTTGGTTTCCTTTCTACTTCAGTGGCTGCTCCTTCTCAGTCTCCTGTGTTAAGCTCTGGTCTCTATAGACCTTTGAGCATTTTAGATATCACTCCTTGGCTATTTCTCTTTCTCTCTCCCCTTTCATTCTCTCTCTCATTGAATGAGGTTCACTTCCTAGATGACTGTGATTTTAATTGCTATCTATCACTGATAATTTCCAAGTGTGTATTTTTAGATTAAACTTCCCTTTTAACTATAGGCTCAACTGGGTACTTTGTATCTCAACTTGGATGAGCAATTGCCATCTCACACTTAATATATCCAAAACCACATTCCTGATTTCCCTCTTCAACCTACCCTTCCTGTAATAATTCTCATCTCAGCTAATTGTAATTCTATTTTTCTAGATACTTAGGCTAAATGTGTAGGAAAACCCTTGACCCATTTCTTTTGTCACACCCCACATCTCATCTGACATCAAAACCTACTGGCTTTACTTTCAAAGTGTATTTCAAATTTGGCCATTTATTACCATCCCATCACTCTCAATGTTTTTTACCTGATACAGTGCACTGGCCTCATAAATGGATTCCCGCCTCATTTCAAACTATTGGCAGTGTAGCACCCAGAGTGAATCTGTGTAAATGACAGTAAACATGCTAATATTCCTGGAATCCAAATCTCCCAACAGCACTTTACTGTGTCACTCCCATTTCCCCAGGTTTGTATAATATGACTCTCACCCTCACCAAGCCTTATCCCAGCCACAAGGCTTCATTAGCGTTCTCCAGTACAGTAGGAAAACTCTTGCCCTAAAGTTTTTGTACTTACAGTTCCTTCTGTATAGAACATTCTTCCCTAAGATAGCAAATACTAATAGTATTATCCAACTTTCTTCTCTCTGCCTAAATGTCACCGAGTGCCTTGGCTATCTGATTTAAAATTCTAAAATCTGCCATTTTTTTTCTGCTCCCTGCTTTACTTTGTCCTTTAACACTGTTATGGTCCAGATCTAAAATGTGCCCCAAATTCTCGTGTGTGGAAGGTGATTGGGTCATGGGGGAACTGTACTGATTCGTGGATTCATTCCTTGATGAATTCAGTAGCTAAATGTGCCATTAGAAGGTAGGGCCTGGTTGGAGGTGGGATCCAGGGGGCATGATCTAGAAGGATGTACCTTCCTCCCTAGCTCCTCCCTTCTCTCTGCTTCCTCCTTGTCATGGGATGGACAGCTCTCTTCCTCCTAGTCTCTTACACCATGCAATTTCTGCCTTGCAGCCAGCCAAACATGGGCTGATACCATGAATCATAATAGACATATTCTCTTTCAAGTTGTGGTGTTGGGTATTTTGTCCAAACAGTGGGAAAATAACTAAGACAAACACTTATTTGTTTGACTAGAACATCAGAATTCCTATGAGCAAGATACTGAAGATACTCACGTATCCAATTATCATTGGAAAACTCTGAACTCTTTAGTAGCATTATTCCTGAGGTTATTGACTTGCCCAACAAGTTGGGTTGAAATAGTCACCCAGCTCTGTAGGCTGTGCTCTTGCTCCAGCACTAGGCAGCCTCCCCCAGTGCCAACACTGCATCTGTGTTGCTTCTTTGACTCTCAGATTCTCTGTCTCTCTGACCAGAAGGCAAACTCTGTGAGGGTTGTACAGTTTTGTTCAGCTCTGTTGTCCCTAAACCTAGAATAATGTCCAGTACATACTAAACAATACATATCTGTTGAATGAATGAGTGATTGAATGCACAGTTTCTGTATTGTAGAAACTAACCTCATTGAACTGAGAAGATGTAAATCCCTTGAAATGTTTAGATCACCTTGAAGAGCTAAATTGCAGAGAACTTTGTGCACAGGGGCTAATCAAAGAGTGGACAATTTGTGAATCTTGCATGTGACAAATTGGTGTAGGGAAGAAATGGTGGGATTCTCATGGTACTGTGAGTTCTGAGAAGAAAGGGGAAGGGTTTGGGGAGTAGAAGGTAGAAAAGGCTTCATTCAAGTGATATCAGGTACTGGATCTGTCCCGCTGCTCCTCATGTTTTCCTTCAAAGGATACTTGATACTGTCTCTAAGCTCTTACCTCTTGCTCTGTCTACAGTGTTTTTCCTAGGGACCTGTACTTATCACTTGATGGAAACAGATAACAAAAGTCAATGACATTTTTAAACTATCACATCCATCCCACACTGGAAGTTTCTCATTTTAATTTATCATCGAAATTTGAATCTTGACACTCATTGCTTCTCTTGGAACTCACTGACTATTATAAATCAATAATGACCAATTGCTTGAGTGTTTTGAGAATTCTTTTCCTCTCTATCTATTGTTCTCATTTGATTTGTTCACTTTAGGTAATTTCTTTTCCCAGTTACTCTAACTTCCATGCCTCTGATGTTTATATTCACCTTCACTGTATTCAAAAGTTACCTCAGTATTTTTGCCTCGAAATTGTCTCTTCTCATTGGCTTGCCATCTGGATACCAGTCATTAGGTCCTGTTGATTCTTTTTCTCACTATTCTTGGTTTTGGCAGTGGAGAGCCTGCTTGGGGAAGTCCTTGAAATCACATCATTTTTATTAGTGCACATTAGTTATACAGGATTGTGTAGTTCATTTTGGCATATCCATATATGTATTTAACATTGCTTAATCATTGCCTAACACCCCCTTCTTCTTTTCTAATAGTTTGCATTCTACTTTCAAGTTCTCTCTCTCTCTCTCTCTCTCTCTCTCTCTCTCTCTCTCTCTCTCTCTCCTCCTAGATTATTCATATGATAGAAAATATGTGAAATTTGACTTTTAGAGTCTGGCTTATTTCATTTAATATAGCAGTCTCTAGTTCCAGCCATTTTCCTTCAACTGACATTATTTTGTTCTTCTTTATGGCTAAATACTATTTTATTCAGAAATTACATAAGTTTTACACAATAAATATCCACTTCAGTCTGACACAGTGATGGTTCCTTTTCCTGTTTGTTTCTGTTTTTTGAGACAGAATCTCACTGTGTAGTTCAGGCTGCCCTGGAAAGCTCAAAGGTCCTCCTGCCTCAGCCTCCCTAGTGCTGGTATGACAGGCATGTGACACCACACCTGGCTGACATGATGATGTTTTCAAAATGAATATGGTAGTGGAGTGTGTAATGAAATTCGGAGTGAAAATTAGGGGTCCAGATAGAAAAATATTGTACTAATGAAGTTGTAGCACAATGTCCAGGAGTGATGAATGATAAGAAAAACAAAAATATCACAAAAACTGAAAAATGAAAGGACAGGAACTCTCAACAGGGTAAAAACAGAAGAAAGACTTAAATGTTACTATGAGTTATTAGCTTGAGGCCAAAGAATTAATGAAATCAGTAGGATAAATAAAGATTTGTGAAGATAGCAGGTCATTTTGGAAAAGAGAGGGAGATAAAGACAATAGTAGGAAGAGACTGTGGAACTACAAAGAAGCATGAGCAAGACGGAATGAGTGTGGAAAAGCATCATGAGAGGAAGAGAAGTCTGGAGGTGAGGGAAATGCGAGCTCATGTGCTGGATGGGGCGCAGGCTGGAAGTGGAAATTATGAAATTGATTTCTAGCTTAAAATCTGACTCTAACTATTTCGATGGTTTTAAACAATTCATTTATTCCCTTTGATGATGAAACATATACATCTATGATTAAGTTAATTTTGAAGGTGTTGGGCTAGAGGACAATATGGGAAAGCCATAACTGGACAGCGTGGAGCACTGGAGAAAGAAAGGACTGCTTAGGTGCAAGTCAGAGCCTGTGATAGGACCTGTGAATCATGGCAAAGGCAGCCATAGAGTCACCGGAGCACAATTCCATTTCCTCCCAGATATCATTGGATTCCACGTTTCAGTCTCCCTTCTGGATAAGTGTAACCATGTCACTGAGTTATGGCCAATGTAACAGGGCTCAAAGTAACAGGTACAACCTCTGAGTTGGGTATAAAAACAAAAATGAAGAAAAGGAAACCAGATTCTGGCATAATCCTTTATTCTTTCTCTTTTTCTCCTCTGTTAGCCAGAATATGGAAAATATAGTGAGGGATCCTGAGTCCTCATAGACAGAATGAGTCAATAGTAGAAGAGTTTCTCTAGCATGGGTCCATTGTAGATCTACTGCAAGAGAAATCCATATGTTTAGAGCCAGGTCTCCTATAAATAACACAGGAATCATTTATATAGGAGAAGTAGTAAAAATAGTGATTTGTGTCATGAAAAGGCTCAAAAGAAAGATTGATGAATGAAGAAATAAGGGCAGTGTCCCAAGAAACACAATTGAGAGACTTAAGATATTTTTAAAAATCAGTAAAAAAGAACAGTAAGAAAAGAATGTAAGATTCTTCATCATCACGGAAATCAAGGTATAAAAAAACTCAGTAAAGGAATAGGTCAAGATCATTCAGAAAAATGCCATTTAGATTTTCTAGAAAGAGTTTACTGCTAAATTAACTGAGCAGAATTGGTAGAAGTTTATTTAAAATAGGAATAACCCGAGCCTTCTGGAAGATGGGAGCATGAGAACCAATATGGAGAGGTTAATTGAAGAAGCCAAGGAGAGTCCTGTGGGATTAAATTATCATAGAAAGTGGGAAGGAAGAAGTTTTATAGTATAGGTATATGGAGCAAATTCCAGAAGGGAAACTTTCTCAGAAGGGAAAGACGAGAGCACCGAGAGTCATCCTGACACAGAACATGTTTTATGTTTCACTTTTTTAACATAATAAAGAAACAATGGAAAACAAGATTCACATTGGTTGTGATAGACTGAAGCTGTGGTGTGAACAGATCAAGAGAGAATTATAAAATCTTTATTTGACCGCTGGCAGTTTTCAATTACAAAAACAAATGTGGAATCCAGGAAGAAGAAAAATTTATATACGCCATAATATATTTTTAGATCATTTAAAACACATCCATCTCTTCCAATTCCAATTAGGCAACTAATTTGACTTGAGTAGCTACATTGATGTAAAGAATTGCAGACCCAGAACACAAAAGACATTTTCTTTTTATCAAGTGAAATGTCTAACAAATGGCAGTGATAAGAAAAGCAATTCTTGATTTAATGCTCTCTTATTCAAGTAGAGTAAGTTAGTAAACAGTCATTGACCACATTCATGATTTATTGTTCTATTTTTCTTCTTGGAAGTCATCTTTAATGGACTGCTTGTAAGATTAGGAAACTAACATATTTAGTGTAGGAATGATGGAATAAATTATATTTGGCCTTGCTGCGCCTTAGTTCATCATACATAGCTTCACTAATGACCAACATCCATTCAGGTTATAAAATCTTCTGTAATTCTAGAAGCTTAGACTTTCCATTGATTAAGCTTGTGGAAAAGATCACTCCATCAGAGAAAAACAAGTAAGCAAAGTGACCAATTCTCTGACTTTAGAGAAAAGAAGTTAAACGTGGAATCTATTTTAGACTAAGTAAGATAAGAAAAGGATAGTAAAAATGACTAAGATGTGACATGTCTATGTACCAGTTCTCTAAAATGAATGCAATTATTATGTATCACAGAAATATATGAATTCAAAGGAAGGCAATTACTAACACATTTTTCAAAAAAGTAAACGTGAACATTGGGAAAATACCCCTTTCCTCCTTTCATCCAGACAAAGGCCAAAGCCTATTTCTTTCACATCTTAAAATGCTTAGCAACAATCTGAATGCTAATTCTTATTCTGAAACTGTTCTGATTCAGTTTCTCTGGCTAGTACTGAACGGCACCGGAGACAATGCTGTAGAGAGGAAAGATATAAATTCTCTGTTTGTAGACAAGGAGCAATATGATAAATGCTGCCACAATTGCTTTCTCTGTGACCTCTGCATTAACGTGAGTGATTATTCTATTTGTATGCAGACTTGAAAACTAATAATATTGGTATTCATAATACAGAACAATGTCTACTTAGATCCTAATAGGATTTCCAGTAATATTTTGTACAGCGTAAGGACTCTCAGAATTTGTCTTCTGTTTTGCAGTAAACTAGCTTTGTCAACTACAAAATTCCTTGTATGTTTTGATATAGAGACCATAATATGTTTGGGAAAACTAGAATTCTGTAATCATATAGTGTAGGTGCAATCATACACTTAAGAAAAATATTGTGAAACCTAAATGAAGGGGAATTTTGCTAAGAAATTCTATAACAATTAGGAATAGTAATTCCATGATTTATTAAACAGAAATTGTACATGATTTGACTTAGCGGTTAAAAAAAAATATGTCAAGGAAATGGGATGATTTCTGCCATTGTCACCTTGTTTTATTCTTTTTGTGATTTTGAGAAAATGAAATAAACCTTAGTAAAGAACAGCTCAAAAGGTTAGAGAAAGAGATAGTATCATTCTTTTTCCTGATAAATCTATGAGGGTAATTAAGCAAGACCTACAAAGCAGAATTTTTCTTTTTCTATTTTTATTTGGGAGAGGATTATGGCATGTTATATAACCGTAACCCTTTGGAATGAGATTTTACATGTTAAGATGCCTAAGGTCTCTTACTAATTAGAATGCTTTGCATGGGACTCATGTTGGGATGACATATCTTGCTGATGGGACAATGAGGGGTATAAGACAAGCAGTGAGATACTTTTTATATTTTTATAATTTCTCTGTACATTGCAAGTTTTGGATAGGTCAATTAACTCTTTCATCTATTATTAAGTCTTGGCTAGATCTTCTCTTTTTAGGATGTGTTTCCTATCTGACTTCATAACTTCTGCCCAAGGTGGTGGCTGCCTGCCTGATTCCTATGTCTATCTTTGACCTGGAACTGGTGAGTGAGGCTTTCACATAGGTGAGACATGAGGAGTTTTGTTCAACTGAGACTTATTAATTCTTTTCATGGAGAGGAATGGTTTTGTTTCTAAAAGTGTTTATGCCTGGTCTGTGTGGTCTGATTTCAGTGTTACAAAGTAGAAAACCATTGGTTTGGATTTAGGACACCTGGTTTAAATCTTGGCTCCTTTGTGTGAAAACTAGACAAATCACCGGTTGTGTCTGCTCCTGCTGCTACAACAAAATATCTTGGACTGGAGATTTGTAAATTAGAGAAATTTGTTGCGTACAGGTCTATAGGCTGAGAAGTCTAAGATCAAAGCCCTGGCGGATTAGGTATCTGGTGCAGGTTCTGCGCTTCCAAAGTAGTGCTCTATTCCTGTGTCCTCAACAGGCAGAACGGTAACAGGGATGTGCTTGCTCCTCCAGGCCTTTTCATAATAGATGCCAATCCCACCCAGAAGAGCAGAGTCCTGCTGATCTATTCACCTTCAAAATGCGCCACCCCTTAATACTGTATCAGTGGAGATTAAGGTTCAAGATGGATTTGCTTTGCCATTGCCAATCAAACCATAGAAGCCTATGACTCAGTTTCCTCCTCTCTAAGTCAAAAATTAACAGGAGTTAGTCTTCAGATTTGTTATCATCATTAAAGAAAGAATTATGCTTAATACAATACTCTCATCTAGAAGATGCTCAGTCTGCCTGCCAAGGAGGAAAGGAAGCATTTTCCAAAGAGAATATAATATCTGCCTGTGCTGAGAGAGAGGCAGCCAGTATGTCAACAAGGGACCTGGAGGAGGTGTAGTCCTGGGAAATGGTCCAAGACATCTAAGGCCAAAGCCAAAGCCATAGGTGGACTTCAGAGTCTAACCAGGCGGGTTGATCCAGTGAGCACAAGATCAAGCCAGGAGCAAGGCATGGTTAGGAGGAAACAAGAGGATTTCTACGAAGACCTTGGACACAGCCCATAGCTGACACCTGTTGGGTAGATCTATAAAGAAGCTCAAGTGTCTCTTGTAGCTGAGTACAGGGACTGTGTAGTCTCCGTTCTGGTTATGACTTTTCTACTAGCAAGAAAGGGTTGTATTCTGGGTAATTCTATTAGTTTATGAAGGATCAATTTAGCTCTTCTCATATCTGTGGGATCTTATATAACAGAGATTTCTGAATTAGAAAGAAAGAATTCTTAATTAGAGGCAAACAACTCGTATAGTTGTCTCACTAGAATTTCTTCTTCTTTTTTTTTTGGTACCAGGGATCGAACTCGGGTCCTTGCTCTTGCAAGGCAAGAGACGGAACCACTGAGCTAAATCCCCAGCCCAGTAGAATTTATTCTTATTCCTAGTGTTAACTGGTAATTGGCCACATTTCAGGAAACAGTTTGATATGAACTATAAATTTATCCATGAGCTTTGTTCTCAATTAACCTGGTTTCAAGTCCAGAATCCACTATACATTAGCTATAAACTTGGCACATACATTTGAATCATAAAATGAGAGTAGAGTAGGGAGATTATGGATCAAGTAAACTAATGTTTTACTAATATTTCTGACACTTGGTGTACACTAAGTATTAACTAATACAATGTGGAAAGTGGCACAAATATAGGAGCAAAAGGACTGCTCATATAAGCATCATCTCTTCTTTGAATTTTAGAGATTATGCCTAGAAAGGATACAGATGTTCCAAGAAATAGGACAGACTTTCTGAAATGTTCAGTGTTTGTTATTTAATGATACATATTATGTTATCTTGAATATATTTCTGCTTACCTTTGCGAAACCCTATACATGGTTCAGATATTGAGAAAGAGAGTGAGATTTCTATTTCAGTACCAATGTTGTCTAAATGTATTTTGATGCAATCAGCATTATTTTCTTAAAGGAAAGATGGATTATCAATAATGATAAAAGAAATTTATTTGCTTTTCTCTTTTACTTTCTTCTTTTCAGAAATCACTTAAGCATTTCTATCAGCATGAAACAGGTAAGGATCCTACTGGGCACAGGGTGATCCTTGTGGATAAATGGTGCATATCAAAAAAATCTGTTGACTTATCATCTAGTTATAGCCACCCAACTACCTTTCTGCCTACTGTGAAGAGTCACAGGCTGCATCATCAGAAGTTTATTAATAGTCAAAAAAGCAGAAGCTTCTAGGAAATGGACCCTCACATATACATTGTGCCAGAGAGTGAAATTGAATCTTTTTCTGGAGAGGAGTTTGGTATGCATAGCAACAATCTTAAAAAATGGTTACTCTTTGACCTAGCAATCGAACACTTGTGAAATAATTCTAAAGAAATAATCAGACAAACATGCAGGTATATACATGTAGAAGGATGTTCACTGTAGCATTGTTTATAACAATGAAAAATTGGAAATTTTAAATCATCATCATAATGGGATTTCTATGACATTCTTGTATGATATAATATGTACATACTTGAAATGTTTATAAATATTTAGAATCATAAGTATATAAAAGCAAGATATACAAACATATTAAACATATGTTTATGTTTCTGTACTTGGAAAAAACTGAAGGCATGTGTATAGTAGAAAAGAGTTGCGTTAGTGTCATAGGTGATTTTATTTTCTTCTTACAACTGTTGGCCTTATAGTCAACATGCTTTAATTTGGTAATCACGTAAACATAACTGTTAAATACAAGCAAACCTTTGTGATTTCAGAGCAAGGATTTCCATCTCTTGTGTGCTGCTGTATGCCCAACACTTGAGAAAATGCCTGGTCATAGTAGGGGCTCAATCAACATGTTTAATGCATCCTTACTCTGCTCTTTTTCTCTCAACCAATACCAGATATCTCTCAATTTTTAAGACGGTTATGTTGAAACAAATGTAAGCTGAACTTATCCAGCTCTGCTGAAGAGTCTTCATGTACTGCAAAATTCCAGAGATGTAAGGTGGTGTTTTAAGGTGATATTTTAATGCTACAGGATACACATAATTTATTTCATATTCTTTATCAAGTTTAAATTGCAGATCAGGTGTCAAAGATAAAACAAGTTGTAATATTTTAAAAGATTCACTTAATCGTTTATAATATATTTATTCAGCAAACATTTATTGTATACTCACTTTTTAACTGTGTATTTTAAAAAGTAGAAGAAATATAATTGCAAATGGATAAAGACCTGCAGCATATATATAGGCTGCCCAGCATCTCCTGAATATATTTCTGTTTGGGAAATTTCTCTCTGTATAAGAACTTATCTTCAAGGTAGACCCCAGAAACTTAATTGTCAAACTTCCTCTACAATTGCAATCCAAGACTATGATTTAGGTTTCTTCTATCAGACATGCACAAGCAAGATTTTGATTAGGAAACATATGGTAGGAAGCAGGAGACATAACATAGAATACATTTTCAGGGAAAAAGTAGTAGAGAGCTAGCCAGTACTGGCAGGCATCCAATCATCGTCACTTGGGATCATAAAGCGCAGAACAACCTGGGGTGTCTGTGCCAGCACCAATGGACCACTGTGTGCCGTTCGCAGGCTTTCACTGTAGTTTGGTGTTGTCCTGAGTGGACAGATTTCAATGATTCTTTCACCTTTCCAGTGACCTTCATTGGCAGCAGAGCTCTTTCACCAATTTTGATTTCTATCTCACCAGTCACACTGAACACTGTGCTATCACCCAAGCATTACTTTTAGGTATACCTTTGTACCTAAAATAGGTACCGAAGATGGGTACATCTTTGATGGCTGCTTTGTCCTCCAGATCACTGTTTCAAGTCCTCTTCAATAACTCTTCTGTTTGTCCTACCTTTTTCACTCTCGATCACTACCACTCGTGTCCTCACTTGCCTCCTTGCTTGGCTTATTCTACGACCCATTACTGTAAGTTATTATTTGCATTTATTCTCAATTACTCTGACACTCCTTCTCCATCGGACTCCTCTGGGAAGTCCCCATGCTTGTTAAATCCAACTCCCTTCCTACTTCATCTTGAATCCTAGAAGCAAAATAAGACCAGTTTTTTAAATGAAACATGCTGAATGATCACATTTTATGCTCACTACCAATAATATCAAAAGGTTCCTCAGTGCTGCCTCTTGGACCTTTGAGATGATTTCTTACCACACACCTCTTTCTTCATCTCTCACCATCTATAGGATGTTGAGCCACTATCTTTCCTGCTCTACTTTCTGTATCTCTGTCCACATGGTAGTTGAATTGTCCCTGGTCCACAAAGACAGCCCAATTCTTTCCATTCTGAATGTTACCTTCTATCATTTGCTGAAAGTCTTGGCAATTGACCATTCCCAACCCAACCTCATCCTTTTCATCTAAGCTAAATGAGACCAATCTGAAACACACTAACATGCTGATCTTAACTGGATCATTCCCATAAGTATATAATATGCCGTATAATAGTTATCCTTGGGCTCACTACTCTGTCCAGTGAATTAACCATTTCTCTGCTCTTTCTCTTGCATATTTCACACTTGTCAGTGTTCCTTGTTTTCACTTTCCTGTATCTGTAATCACCCCAGGATGAGCAGCCAACATCAGTTTTCACCCAGACTGCTGCAGTGGCCTTGTGGATGGTTCCCCAGAATCCTCACTTACAAACCTACACAAGCCTCAAAGCAGCTAGATTGAGTTTTTGGAACTTGAAACAAGGTCAAGTCACTCCTTGCTCAAAATTTCCCAATGCTTTCATTACACTGAAATAAAATCCAAAGCCCTTGCCAAGGCTCAGGGGAGTTTGTGTTGGCACCAGTCTGCTTTTCTGACCTCATTTCCTACCTCTCTCACCCTCTCCACTCTCTCTGTTCTCTTGCTTTTCTTCAAATGTTCCAAGAACGCTGTCACCTCCAACTCTGCATTTGCTCTTCCTTCTTCCTTGAATACTCTTTTCTTTTTGCAGCCACAAGTCTCCCGTGCTCAATTCTGGGAGGATTTTCATGGAGAATTTTCTTCCTCCTCTACACTTTTGCTTCACCCAGTTACTTTTCTACAGAGCCTTTATTACCTCTGCCATATATTATGTGATTATTTGTGTATTATCTATTTCTACTAGATTATTATCTCCATGAGAGTGAGAACATTGTTTTAATCACTGCAGTATCCCCACTGCTTAGAGGCATTGAATAAATATTTGTAAGCATTGGGTAAATATTTGCACAAAGACTGCCCGCAGTTTTATGACAGCAAAGGAGGGGTTACCATATTTTTCATAGGAGATTCTTCTTTTGAGACAGGTATTGAAAGTTGGGAGATATGTCAGGCAAGTGAAGGAGTAACAAGAGAACACTACAGTTCCAGGTATGCTATGCTTAGCGATATAGAGGATAAAAGTTTTAATTCTAGAGAGAAAATTACTTCTTTTATAATTAGAACTTAAAATATACGGAGCAGAACATTGTGTAGGGTTTTTAGAGATACTCTAGGTGTTTTAGTCTTCATTTCCAAAGTTAATCAGTATAACTCTATGAATACTGTACCATCCTAAGATTTTTCACATCTTTCACATGCTTACTTTATTAAGTATTGGAAAAAAATACTAGGTCACTTTACAAAGGTGTGGATGAAATGATACCAAACTAAAAGGCCAATTGCAAAACTTACATCTTTTTCTCTGAAAAAGCACCTAATACTTTTATTATTTTCCAGCCTCCATCAAATGGTGTACATATAAACTATGTAATACTTATATACTTTTGTATGTAAGCTATACACATGAGCTAAGTGTTTATGAAGTGAAAAATTAGAGATCAAATCACTCGTGATCTGAATGAACAGTGTTGGTTTGTGTCAATCTGACTCAAAGAAAAATATGCATAATCAACACAAACAATTTTGAATAGCATTTATAAGGTGTTAGATGCCTTTTCTATACAGAGAAGCAAACAGATGTAAGGATAGGCAGGAAGAAATAAAGAATGATGAAAGAAAAGAAACACCCCCCTTTTAGATCTGATTTATCAAAATGGATCATTTTGTAAATTGATCATTCTGTAAAACAATCATTGACAAGGATAATGGGACAACCTGATAGAATCCTATATTTAGGATATATTTCTGAGATGAGAACATAGTTTACACCTTAAACATTGTTTAAGGTATAAATGTGTGGATAAAATGAGTATTCTTTTGGCAAGGAAGAAGAGAAAGATTATGGTGAAGCAAACATCAATCTTTCTTGCAAGAGTTGAACAAAAGCATGAAAGAAAAACTTTTTTAAAGAAAAATAAGAATTTTAGAGTATGTATTTATAATATTGGTTGGTTGCAGTGGGAAGAAATATGGCAGGAAATTATTAGCTTAATAGGAGTCAATTAATATGCTTATTGAACACAAAGTAAAATTATCACAGTTGTCCCTGAAATATCTGTTAATATTTGAGGGCAGTTGTGTGGAGGTAGCCATGAATAAATCATTGAATGTCTTTGAGACTGGTTTTCTCATGCAGATACTGTAAAGCAACTTGTCCTGCCTACTTCAGAGATTTATTTTAGAAGCCAAAATTATTATATATGTGAAGTTTCATTGTAAGGCATAAAATGCAATTCAAAAAATGTTACTTCACAGGAATGAAGAATCTCTGCAGTGAAATTCATGAATCACACAAATTTTTCCAAGTAATCTTTACATATTTTTTTAAAAGTTAAAAAAATTCTTGTGATTTTTCAGTTTTAGTCTACTCTTAGATTCCAAAGCACTTGTCACAAGTGGTCTTATTAAATTGCTACAGATGAGATGACTCACCAGTGCTATGTATTCCTTGTGTAGAAATAAAGCCATTTAGAGATCTTGACTTGCATAGAAACCCTAGGTAATGAAGCTAGAAATAGAATTATGTCTTTTGAAATCTAGCTTAGTTTCCCTTCACAGGGTTTGACCAATTTGACATTAGCAAAACATTCTAACATTTTGTCTTAATTTCTTTTGTAATCCATAACAGTGGCTTTAAAACCTTTTGACTGTAAACAAGAATTTCATTTTATATTATAAACCAGTACATACACACAGCACTTCTATTTATACAAATATATATGTAGACATAAAAAAAGATATGAAAGTATCAGAAAATAATATACCCTATCCATGTGCACCTAGCTGTGATATTTTCGATATTGTTCAATTTCACTAAAAACATGATTATGATTTACTAATCTGGTTTCATAACCAACCAATGGCTTGTGACCAATAACATAGAACATGGTAGCGTAGATCAGTGATGGCAAAACTTTTAGAGACTGAGTGCCCAATCTGCAACCCCAAACCCACTTACTTATCACCAAGTGCCAACACCACAATTAAACCACAATATCTGATATTCGGCTACTGGGGTGACTTGGCTCGCATGCTGACAGAGAGGACTTTGCATGCTTGTGGCAGCACATGTGCCATAGGTTCTCCACCATGGGCCTGGAGACTTTGGAGTGCTGTCTGTCCAGCAGAGACCCCAAAGAAGTGTTTTGTTAGCTCTGGGCAGTGCTTGTGCTTATTTGCTGGTTTGCTTTAAATGCCCTTCTTCCATATCAGAACTATTAAATTGTAATATCTAAGGTAAGGCACAAATATATGTATTGAGAAAATATAACTAAGAACACAGTTTATGTTTTCCATGAAAAATCTCATCCAGCCCCAAGGTCTTATCCTCACCTATCCTGCTAGACTGGATGTATTTCTCAAACTCAGTATTTGCTAAATTGAAGTGAAGAGCTCCAGATGATTCTTTCTTACCCATCCCTCCCTTTATATTCAATGCCTGTATCCTATACACATGTTATCTTCTATTATAGTTACCAGGCTCTACAGCTTGACCTCTACAGAGGGCATCACCGTAATTTCATTTAACGGTGAGTTAGTCTCCTTTTTACTCAGCTTCCCTCCACAAATAAATGTGTCAGCTTTATTCATTTCTTCTGCTCTCACAGAGCCTGCTGTAGCACAGTACTTAATCATACTTTACCTGGACAAGTACAATATTCCCATATAAGTTTCTTTATCTCTCTGTATTGTCTTCAAATCAGTTCTTGGTGTTACAAAACAGAAATTCTAGTTCTCTTTTAACTTAAGCTCTTCAGTGAATGTTTCATGATAGAATAAATTTCACATTTTTTTTGATAAGCATAAAGAAAAAAGAAGAAGAAAAGCAAAGGCCTTATTACCGGGGCTTCAACTGACTTCTCCCATCATAACCACTGTATCTCTCCTTTATACCTGTCATGATGATCAGGAGTTACAACTTGATTGGCTTTGGGATCTGCCCCAGAGATTGGTGGAGCACACTTCTAAGTTTCTAAGTTTGTCTGGATAGGTTGTGGAGGCGAGGCCTGAGGATCTGTATCTAATTATTTGCCCATTCTACTCTGACAGTCTTCCCCTGCTCTGCTTCCTCACCACTGTGACTTAAACAGCTTTGCTCTGCCATGCCCTTCCACCATGAGGTTTCTGCATTAGAAGCAGCTGACCATGGACTGAATCCTTTGAAACCAGAAGGCAAATTAAACCTCTTCTCTTTTAAGTTGTGGTTGTTGTGCATCATCCATGAGAAAGGTAACTAAAACACCTGTCTTCACTTTAGCATGGCCTCAGAGTATCCCAAGCACACTTCATATTTCTGTACCATTGTGCACACAAGGACCACTGATAAAGGTCCCTCATGGGACTCCTGGCTTTATTTTTGTTTCTTTCTTAAATCTGTATTCTCCACAACATGCCAGACATTGATAAAATGTACATGTGCTACAATTCTGTCTTAGTCCCTGTAAAGATTACTTTTGTGTGGCTTTGACTATGCTAAGGTTTGCCAGATTGCTGGAAAAACATTACTTCCGTGTATGCTATGAAGGTGTTTCAGGAAGAGATTAAGATTTTTAAGGAATTTCTCACTTTTTCATTAATGCATATGTGTTATACCGATTGATGGATTCTGTGTTGGCAGACTTGGCCCTACTCACAGCACACTTTGTATTTCCCCCTCCCCTCCTCATTTCACAGGTTTTTGGAGTTTCAAGGCTTATATTTTGACTATATTCACGTCCCTTAGGCTCCCTTTTGCTCCTCTTTCCCTTTCACTTGTCTAGTGATAGTCACCTTTCTATTTTCTTATCATTTTATTTTAGATTCCACAATCAGGGAAAATATGCAATATTGGTCTTTCTGAGACTGGCTCATTTCACTCGACATGATGACCTCCAGTTCCATCTATTTTTCCAAAATGACTAAATTCTATTATTTTCCATGGCTGAATAATATTTCATTGTGCATATATACCACATTTTCTTTATCCATTCATCTAGTAATTAGCATCAAGGATGAGTCCATATCCTGGCTATTGAATAGTGTGTCAAATAAACATGGGTTTACAGGAATCTTCATGGAATGCTGACTTTAATTCCCTCAGGTATATATCAAACAGTGATAGTCAGATCAAATCACTGTTCTATTTTTAGTTTTTTTAAGAATCTTCACATTGATTTCCATAGTGACCGTATTAATTTGCATTCCCACCAGCAGTGTAGAAGGTTCCTTTTCTTCTCCCTCATCCTTGCTAGCATTTAGTGTCTTTTGTATTCTTGATGATAGCCATTCTTACTGGGGTAAGATATTAGGATTTAAATCAGTAGACTGAGTAAAAAGATCCATTTTTATCAATGTGAGTTGGCTTCATCTAATTTATTGAGGATCCAAATGAAATAAAAAGGCAGTGAAAAGGCAAATTTTCTCTTTCTTCTTCGGCTGAGACACCCATCTGTGCCTGTCCTCTCCCGGTGGAGCTTCTGATTGTTAGGCCTTCAACTGTTTGAATTCTCAGATTCAAACTGAATTACACCACTAGCTTTCTTGCTTCTCTAGCTGGTAGGTAGCAGATAGTGGGATTTATTGTTCTTCATAATTACATGCGCCCATTTCATAATGAAAGTCTCATGTATAAGTAAATAAATGGCATTTAAAATCTTCTTTATTATTATAATTATTACTGTAATTATAACTATTTTTATAACGTTCTACTAATATATATGATTATCTATCCTATTGTTCTATTTCTCTAGAGAACTGCGGTCTTAAGCAAGTTAGTGCTCTGTACCTGAGCCTGTCACTTTGACTTGCAGAGATCTTGGGAAGCTTAAAATAAATACATGTAAACTGCACAGCACAACTCTGGACATCTACACAGATATTTTCTAGCTATCGAGCTCATATTTGTAATGTTAAACCTTAATCTTTTGTGTGGCAAGGTTAACACACTTAAAATTGTTTGGTCTGAAAATGATGTGTTATCTAAAAATACATATTGAATTCTGTGTGTATTTATTGAACATCTGCTTTATACCAGACCTGCAGTTAAAAAGTAAGAACATTATCTATTGTTTTGGATCAATCTCACAAATGCAAACACTGTTTTTAGACATTTATACCATTCTGATAGCAATGATGACTTCTGTAAAACATTTGTCTTGAAGACTTTTGTAAGCAAAGTACCACAATGCTTTGAAATGGCAATGAATTGATCAATTTGGAGAGGCAGTAAACTGTAGCATTTACATCACTCACAATGTAGAAAGATCTCTAATGATCTGTAGAAGGGAGTAAATAGCACTTGGATGAATTTTGAAAATAATGTCAGTATTTGCAAGAAAAGAAGAATCGTAAAAATGGATCATACCATCTTGGACATGAACAGGGATTATAGCTTACTGAGATTTAAGTGTAAAGTGGGACAAATTAACCAGAAACATAGATGGACAAAGGACAGAAATGGCTGCTGGGATGGAGAGAGGGCTGCAGGGATTCATGGGCATGTGGGTACATCTCTTCTTATGGTGGAGGGAGGCCTTTTCTTTTGTTTTGCAAAGGTCTTCAGGGCATAGTGCTAACCTCACACTCTTGGGGCCACAGTGCACACAAACCTTTTTCACAGGAAAGGGGTTGGCTATATTTCCTAGGAGCAGCCTCTCAGTAACCAAGAGAACTACCCACTCAGGGGATATATTTAGGAACTAGGGAATAATCCAGTTTGTATCAAAATAGTATATTTTAATACAATAGAAAAAAACTGTTTACAGAGTCCAGGGAATTAGAATGCAAAGGAGAGTGAGCAAATTAGCAAAGTCAAATTTTACTTGTGCTTTTAAGGGAAAACAAGTAGAAGTGTGCTATTCAGAAACTGACTACTGAGAAAGCCCGTGGAAGCTGTGACACTGCAAATACGCTAATTTCCAGATGACAAAACTGAAGATGTATTGCTCAGGACTGATCCTCTGTCAGAGCAAGATTGAATGGATAACCTATTTGGTCTTTCTTAGCTTCAGCTCTTTTTCATTTCCACCTCCATTATTCTATGATTATACAAGAAAAGGAAATATAATATTGTTAAAGCTCAGGTATGATTTATTGACTCGCTATATCTTTAAGATAACACATGTACTTTGTGTTGTTATTCTTGATAGCATATTTTTTTCATGAATAGTAGTGAGCAGGGTAAACAGACTCATAAAGTCTATTTAAAGTGTCAGCACGTAAGTTACTGCCAGTGGTGTCTTGGGGCTGCATTAACTTATACATGTAATTTCTCTTCCTTCCTCTTCCGTCTCTCCTCCCCTTTTTAATGAATAGATTTTTCTCACTTATGAGCATTTAGCATCGCATTGTTTGCTTGATGTCATTCCCTCTGCGCTTTCCCCTGTGTATGCAGTAGAAGGACATGGGGGAAACAGTTTGATGAATCACAGTTTGTTGAAGGCAGTTATGGCAGCAGCGATAGAGAAATGGAATATTTGCAAAATGCCAGAGGTGAAGGAATAGGACACACATGATTAAAGTTGCCATAAAATCAAAGCTGTCAAAGCAACAAAAGCCATAAAAAAGAAATACTCTGGCAACGTCAGTCTCCCACACATCCAGGAGTACCATGAAGCATATTACAGAAGAAAGTCCATTAGGAGTTGAGGAAAAAAAAATACCCATTGACTAGGAAAATATCTGCTGAACTATAAATGCTCTCTGTCCCAGGAATTGTAGCCAAGACACCTGGGGGCTGCAAGGTAAAACAGCATTCAGAGAGCAAGCACTAGCAGCACTGTTGGAGAGAGTGGAGCAAAGGCGAGAGGTCATAAAGCGGGGAGGGTGAAATGAGAAAGAAGGTTATCCATGGCTGAGGCTGACTTCCGGGGACTTTTTCAGAGGCTTAGAAATCTTGCGGCGAAAAGCACCTGCTTTTTTCTTTCCTAATGGTAGTAATACCAGGGAGTATAACTGAAAATGTCTCCATTTCCTTCGCAGTATTCATAACAATGGAGCGAGTGAATCTGCTGAGTGACAGACAAAGCATGTAGTTAGGAAACAACTGTATTCTTTATCTATGAGATCCAGGTAACTTGGGCAGAAGTGGTCAGTTAGAAAAGGAAATGACTTGTAAACCTCGTGAAGAAACCTAAATAATCTAGGGAGGGACCAGGCAAATTCTACAGTGGTTGCTTTTGGTAACCTGAGAGAAAGTTTGGCCTGACCGGGGGCAGACTCCCAGGATTCAAAGCAACTTCTCAAGTTGTGATCAGGGTTTAGGAGAGCAGAGAAAACTAACAGACTGCAAAAGAATAGTTTTGTAATTCCGCTTAATCAGAAACAGTGTTATAGCTCCCTGTTTGGAAAACAATACACAGAATTTTTAAAATTGCATTGTTTCTGTCAGACTACTATTGGCATAGGTTGTAATACTTTTATGAATGCAGAAAAGTATTCAGCTGAACTTTGTTCCATTTGAATACCTTGTGATGCCATGCATCTAGGGCCACGTTGTGAGGAGGAACTGCTTCTTTTCTACCAAGTTTTTTTTTGAATCTCCAGCAGCAGACGTAACAAAACAGTGAGAATAAGGATGTAAAGTTGGAGGAAACTGAAAAACCCACTGGTTATAGATGAATTCCCCTCCTGGAGAGTCATCTCCAAAGACTGCCAAGCAGGAACTACCTTCAGATAAGCAGGTAGGAGGGACACCAAACAGACCCCAAAAGGCCATCGAAGGTCTCAGTCTTCTACAAATTCTTTCAGTAAATGGTTGATCAAACTTCCCAGAAAGGCTCCCCTTATGGATTAAAGTCACATTTGGTCACAGTAATAAATGTTCCTTTCTTAAGGGACTGTATGCCAGGAATGGAAATAATGTGTCCGAAGAATCGGGCTCCCCTGTCTCCTACAGTGCTGCACAGCAGGTTGGGAGATGCTTGATTCTTACCGGATATTTGATTTTGGGAAAGGCAACTACATCATATTTCTCATTTTTCAAAACAAAGGAATTGGTGCCAGACTGCTTATAAGGCCTTTTCTGGTTGAAACACTTTACCATTTTAAATAAATTAACTTCTCTGAGTCTGTTTTCCTATCTACAAAATGGGGATATTACAATTAATGCCTTTTTTCTTCTCAGTATTGCTATATAAAACACTAACCTGCTGCAAACTTTATAAGATGATGTAAGAAATCATTTTCAACAGCAGCATCACCATTACCTCTTTATTTTTAATATATGTTTTTTGTAAACATAGAAAGTTACATTTGGGAACCTGCTCAGTTTCTTTGAAAGAATTGAAAAAAGAAAACAAAATACACTTCTAGACACATTTTGCAAACATTCGCTTTAATTTTTATTTGTAAATATTGGAACTCATCTTACAATAAAATATATTCTGTACTTGTGTGATTGCAAACATTTCCATGGTATTGGGCTGGGCTGGGGGTCACACAGAAAGGTCTGATACTTGACTGCAGGTTCAAGCAGCAGGAGAAACTGGATTGGGACTAAATAAGCTCTTATTCAAGCAAAACTGTCAAAAACACTGTCAGGGGAATACAGAAAATAACTGGGGAAGGAAATTGCTTTTGGAATAAATGTTCTATTCTTTCAAATTTGCTCTGGTAGAAAAGTGCCCCTTTGAAGAGACTTAATAGAACCATTAGAGGGACAAAACATGAAATATCTCATGAAATCTTAAAAGGTTTATTTTATAATCATTTTTCCTAAAGGAATATTTGGAGGCAAGGGAAACTGAGGAGATGAAATTTGTACTCTTTACAAAAATGCACAAGGCTATTTGAAGTAAAACAATTACAGCTAAATCTACTCCAAATATGCTCTCTGATTGGTTCTTTGTCTTGTTTCTTGTTCCTGTTTATATAACCTGTGCTACCTTTATGTCTAGATATCAATTAAAGTACTTTGTTTTTCCTCTACTGATCTTTTACTAAAGTTCTACAGTTGCTCTTACCTCTTTAATTATAACCCGCTGAAGTTCCCTTCAATTTTGTTGAAAGTTTTTGACATAACTTGTCTTTCCATATCTTTCCGTTTAACAGTTACTGAACATCTACTATGTATCAGGTGCTATTCATTCATCTGTTCACCAAGTGTGAATTCATTGCCTATTCTCTTTTTTATGCTGAGCAGAAAAAAAGTATAAGATACATTCCCTGACCCTGATAGTTTTTAGTTAGATAGCATTTAAAATCTAGATCTCTGAAATATAATAAGAGGGGGCCACAGTCTCTGTTGACTATGAGGAGCACCTAATCCAATGTTGCCTGGAGGGGTGGACAAGATGTATTTACAAAGACCACCAGGAATTGCTCTACCCAATGCAGGAATAAGAAGGAGATGCATGAAAAAGCAGAAGTGTATTGCTAGGCTCAGAATGGAAGGGGAGTGAATAAGTCTGTTAGGGCTGCCATTGCAGATTATGACAGACTTTGTGGTTTAAACAACAGAAATTTATTTTTTAAAGGTCTGGAGAACTGAAGTCTGAGACCAACATGCTGTCAGAGTTGGGTTCTGGAAGCCTCTGTTCCTGGCTTGTGGATTCTTGTGTGGCTTTTCCAGACCTTTTCTATGTGTACATGCACTTCTGGAGTCTCACCCTCTTCTAATAACAACATCAAATCTAGTAGATTAGGGTCTCACTGAAGGCCTCAGTTAGCTCCAATTACCTTCTTAAAGGTGCTGTCTCCAAAAGGAGTTACATTGAGATTTAAGGTTTCAACAAGAATTCAGTCCATATCACAGGACAATGGATTTACATTTGCAGTTCGTATCTCTTAAGTTCAGTCAGTGAGTGAAGCAATGGGAAAGTACTATGCATCTGAAATTATATCTTAGAGAACTGGTAAGCCATTAAAGTATTCTGTATCATAGGTGGTAGTAATCAAACTTTCTTTCTCTGGATCATTCTGGGGGTGAAGGGAACAGGGGCGCAAGGTCAGTGGCAGAGCCAAGATCAGACCCAGAGAGACTGATAAAGAGGGTGGTAGTTGGCCAAGCAGGGACAAAGATCGCCTGACACAGAAGTGGACAGGCAAAGAGGACCTCAGGAGGTAGAATCAATAGGAATCGATTAAGCATAAAGAGCAAGGAAGGGAAAGTTTTTTATGTTAACTTTATATTATTAACTAAGTAGCTAAGGAAGTACAGAGATAAAAAATGAGGGGAAAATAATGGATTTAGGGATTAGGCAGAAGAGGAGGTGGGTGTCTCTGACATGCTGAATTTGTGTCCTGTAGAGACTGCACATAGAGACATCTAGATGGATAGATAACCCTGAATCTCAGAAAAGAATTCTTAGCTGATATTGTTTGAAGTTAGTGAGAACACGGACAGGTTCAGTGTCAGAGATGTGAGAGTAAATGAAATTACCTAGATTAAAGAACAATGAGAGGGTAGGGGAAAAAAACTGCAAATAGATAAGAAGTATTGCCATTTTAGATAAGACTACAGGAAGGAAATTTCTTCCTTCTTCGTGGAGGACATTTGAAATATAATTTAAATATCACTCTAATTGTTAATTTGGCCAATATCTCAAATAAATAACAAATTATATTTGCATTATAATTTACCAAATGAACTGCATTACATTAATTTGTTTCTGTTGTTCTTAAACATTTTTATTCTAATTTAAATTTCAATCTATGATTTGATTTTCAGCTTAAAGTCTTTTAAAGTCTAATTAGTATTTGGCTGCATTAATTTTCCAAGTATTCCAATTAGTCTAAGATTAAAGCCCTAAATCCCTAATAACTGGTAACGGAGTTTTAAAATTTTGAGTAACTCCATTAATGCTCTCAGACCTGGGAAATTTTGGCTTTCTAAACATTCTGTTATTCTGTGCTTTTAATTTCAAGTTGCATAACTTTAACAGCTATATCCCATTTATAATACACACATACGTGGGTATATCTACTTGAAGATATTTACCATGGTTTCAGGAAATTGGTGAGGCTATCAGGAAAGAAAAGACCCAATTATCTAGTAACTGACTCTTGAGCTGTGGTACATTCAGTTACTGTTGCAGGCACTGGGCTAGGTGCATTAAATATGGAAACCAGAAGTGTAGAGAACTTACATGCCCCCACGCATCCTTCCAAAACTTACAGCATACTTCCTTTGTTCCCCATCCTCTCTGGCTTCACTGAGGCATGATTTACAAATGAAAACTGTGTACATTCAAGCCATATATATTGGTTGATTTGATATAAGTAAAGATTATGAAATGGTTACCATAGTCAAGTTAATTAATATACCCATTTCCTCACCTCACAGAATTGTTCTTCTTACTTTCTTTTGCTAATTTGGTAGTGGTGATAACATTTAAAATCTACTTGTGTAGTAAATTAGTGCATTGTTACTAACTACATTATAATCACCATGCTGTACATTGGATCCCCAGAAATTATTCAACTTACAATTAAAAGTCTATATCCTTTGACCAGCATCCTCGTTTTTCTCTCCATTCCATTCTCTGCTTTTATAAGTTCAACTTTTTTAGATTCCACATATAAGTGAGATTGTGTGGTATTTGTATTTTTATGTCTTATTTTACTTTGCGTAATGTTTTCCAAGTTCCTTTATGTCACAAATGACAAAATTTCCTTCTTTTTAATGGCTGAATAATATTCCAGTACATGTATGCCACATTTTTTTTTCATTCATTTGTTGACTGGACTTGTGTTGATTCTATATCTTGGCAAATGTGAATAATGCATACTTCCTCAGTGGATGTAAGAGTGCATGTATCTCTTCGAGATAATGATCTCCTTTCCATTGCATATCCTTAGTCAGGTTATCTATTTTGTGAATGGTCCTAAAAATTCTTCTACCAACCTCTTCCTTACAACTTAGGAATGAGATGGCAGAGCCCTTTACTAGCAGCTCTTTATGGGTCAAGCCATTATAACTTTACTTTTAATTCCATCACTTGCATGAAAGCTTGTTAGAGCAGCACTTTCTGCCTCAAAATGACCTGAACTAAGATCATTAACAATGGAATCATTTGTCACTGTACCCAACAGGTTAGAAATAAAGATAATCCTTGGCATCTCTTTCCTTCCAAATCTGTTCATGGCTTTGAGTTTCCAGTTTTCACTATATTCGAGGGCAGGGTAAAACCGGAGGAAGACGAGTGTGAGGTGGATTTAGCTGGCTGTACTTTGGTATAAAATCTGCTAAGAATCTGTGGTAAGGCATCTACCTTGCATGTTGATTTTCACAGATTTTGCATCAGTGTTTTAAAAAACTAACCTAAGATAAGCAACACTGTGGTAATTATCTACATTAAATACTTGTATTTAAGGAAATGTAACAGTGCTGACAGATATAGTGAAAATGATGTTTAGAAAATTTGTTTTTACCACTTTGGTTAATCTGCTACATAACATTTATTGTGCCTCCATTTAATAACATTTAGAAAAAAAAATATGAAAAGTTTTATATTAGTTTTCCTAAAGAGAACTATTGGGTAAATATAGAATCACATTAATTAGAAATAGTCTCAATTATCAAATGAATGATTGTATTCATTGCCCATTATTTTTATATGTGCCATATAGTGGATATGAAAAACATAATTAGAAAATTTAAAAATGCTTGAAATTTGAAAGGCATTTTGCTGTTATACTAGACTAAGAACAGCAAGATTTTTCATCAAGGGCTTACTATGATAGATGGTGCATGTTAGGTTATTATCAAACGCTGTCAGAAAAAGCTGTTGATTTGAAAGCTTCTTTAAGAATCCTATCTATAATTTCTGTTAACATTTGACAAAGTTTCATGACATTAGAACCACCAAGTTCATTGAAATTCAACATTGCCCGAGTTTTGTGCATGCACTTCTCATTGAGAGATAACACTTTCATTTCATGACAGGGAGAATCAGAATGAGTGTCACAGGAAGGAGAAAAAAAGAGAGAAAAGCTCATTTCAAAATAAAAGCAAGGGCACCAGAATAAGTATCATATTTTAAGTGAACAGATTTGATTGATAGAAAACAGACTTTACCACGAAAGTTCAGGTAACTCATCTTTCCTTTTCCATCACCGCAGTACCAAATAAATTAAAAAATAAATAGTAATAATTCAAATTTCCCTAGGGCTTTTTGTCAACCTCAGTAGTTTTGGGAAGAGTGATTACAATGACACCTCACACATACTCACCTTTCTAAAGCTTTTGAAACTTGTTTTAAGATATGCATGTCAACAAATTTTCCAATCTATGGACATTTTCCCCCTTCTATCACTGGGTGGACACATTTACTTAGGTAAACAGTTACTTTATAGTAAACTAGGAAAATTGATTCAATTTGACAACTCTTTTTTTTTTTTATTCATTAAGTTTATTGGTATAGGGCCGGGGATGTAGCTCAGTGGTGCCACTGCCTGCCTTGGAAGCACAAGGTCCTGAGTTCGATCCCTGATACCCAAAAACAAACAAACAAACAAAAAGAATCAAGTTTATTGGTATATTTTAGGTATATAATACAATGATATTCATCAATGGGAATTTATACCTTTACATGACATATCTTGGTTCTAATGTGAAATAAATAGGGCACACGTATAAATACCGAATAGTTTTTCTGGTGTGAGAAACTGAAAGTGTAACGAAGAATCAAAATGTATTACAGGTAATATGAAATATGAAGAAAAGGTCTAAAGGGGAAGGGGAAGTGGAAGGGGTAGGGGAAAGGAAAGAAAGGAAAGGAAAAAGTCTGAGAAAAGGAATTTGACAAATCTTAAGAATGATCTCACATACATTTGCTATAAAGCTGAGAAATAATTCATGTCTCCCTTTCAGAAAAAAATACAGAAAAAAACACTAGTAGATACTACATCTTCTAAATGAATCCTGCATTGAGAAAATAGGGCATAAACTCTAGGTCTAAATAAGAAGTAGACAATGGGTTTGTCGAATTTTAGAAATTTTTGTTTTCCAAATAAAGGTGGGAAATATTTTCCCAAAACTTAGGCACTTTATGAAGTTTATTAAGAATGAAACATCAACGGGGATTTAGCTCAGTGGTTCTGCCGCCTGCCTTAAAAGCTCAAGGGCCTGAGTTCAATCCCCGGTACCAAGAATGAAACATCAGTTGTTAAATAAAATCTTCTTGGTGAGATTATACCCATGAAAAGTGTTCAGAACACATGTGATATTTAAATCAATACCATTATTTTTATATTTCTAGAAGCTAACAGGGTTTTCTCTGTTTGGGACACATTTAAACTTACACAATAAATACGTATGACATGCCTATTATGTGTCAGACATAGTGCTGCATTTCTAAATGAAATCTGAACATATAAGCGGATCCTGATTCTTTCTGCACTTGCCATATTTTTGCATTTTCTTGTATGTCACAATCTCCAATGTTCAAAATGCAATGAATAGTGAACCAATTAATTGGGAGGTTACAGCTAGTTCCTGTAGTTGTATCTTGAATGTGAAAGTTGGAATTTGCAGGAGGAAATAACAGTTGATTCTATGAAAACAAAAGGTTAGAACATTTGGAATTGTGATTATCCTACACAGTCTGAAATGTACAAGCTTGCTGCCTTGTGAGCTACCAGAAACAATGCTCTTTAGATATGTGTGTGTGTGTGTGTGTGCATTTACCTCTATGAATGTTAGAATTAAGATAAAGAAGCACATTGCACCTTTGAAATGTCTCTTGTCAAAGAGCGGAGCTTTGGTTTCTACTTTGTCCAGCTAAGTGTTTTCTAGATCCTATGGAATGCCTTGCTGGTAATGACTGTGCTATTTTGCAGCTTATTCTGTGCCTTTCTTGCCAATTTATTTCTAATTAGTTTCTGCCTTTGTAAAAGCTGAAAGCCCTCTTTGCACCTTGAAGGATGATGTGAACTTAATGAAAATATGCTGATTCAAGTTAAAGACGTTTCCTTCTATGAGTAAGGGCATTGAAGGTTAACCCTGACCTTCTCAGAGGAAAATTGCTCTACAGTGTTTCAGTTAAGATTATGTATTACCGTATTTCTTTCAAATAAATCAGGTACAAAATTTCAGGGTGAAAAGCATTGTTTTCTTTAGAGTCACCTGAGCAAGAGATGATTTAAAAAACAGCAAAAATAAAATCTCAACAGAAATAAGGATACTAGGATAAAATGTGATGTCTTATCAAGAGCTCCTTGGTACAGAAGACCTGCCCTCCCACTCCATTTTCTCTGGCTGAGGAAAGAATGCTGCCTCTAGCAATAAGTTCTTTTTCTTAGTTAATTTTATTGGTACATTTTAGGTATACAATATGATGACATTCATCATTGGAAATTTGCACCTTTACATAATCTCTCTTGGTTCTTATTTTCCCCCCTTCCCCTGACCTCCCTTCAACCCCTCCATCCCTCCCTATTTACAAAGACTGTTTCCTTTTTTCCTTTTTCTCATAATAATTCCATTCCCTTCTTTCCTTTCCCCTACCCCTCCTACTTCCCCTTCCCCTTTGCCCCTTTTCTTCCTGTTTCACATTATCTGTTATACCTTTTAGTTCTTAATTACACTTTCAGTTTCTCACACGAGAGAAACTATTCGGTATTTACACGTGTGTCCTATTTATTTCACTTAAGAGTATAGCCTGAATGTGCATCCATTTAGCAATAAGTGTCTCTAATTTCTCATTTTTTATGGTTAAGTAGCACTCCATTTTATAAAGAAAAACCCCACACTTTCTTTATCCAGTCTCCAGTTGATGGGCAATTGGGCTGCTTCCAAGTTTTAGCTATTGCAAATTGTGCTGCTATGAACATGGGTGCACATATATCACTGTGGTATGATTCTTTTAATTCTTTGGGGAAGATGCCCAGCAGGGGAATAGCTGGGTCAAATGGGACTTCCAGTGCTGGTTCTTTGAGGTATCTCCATACTGATTTCCACAATGGTTGCACCAGTCTACACTCCCACCAACAGTGGAGCAGTGTTTCTCTTTCCCCATCGCCCCTCCTGCCTTTGTTACTGGTTGATTTCTGGGGTGAGGTGGAATCTCAGCATTGTTTTCATTTGCATCTCTTGAATAACCAGTGATGCTGAACATTTCATTTCAGGTGCCCATTTTTGGATTGGGTCTTTAAATTTGGGAGGTGTGTTTTTTTTAAGTTCTTTATAGATTCTAGATAGTACACCTTTGTCTGAGGAACAGCAGGTGAAAATTTTTCCTGATATTGTGAGTTGTCTCTTTACACTGTTGGTAGTTTCTCTTGCTTTGCAGAAGCTTTTTAATAAGAAGAGATCCCACTTGTTGATTGTGCTAGCTCACGGGCAACGGAGGTTTTGTTCATAAAATCTTTTCCTACACCAATGTCTTCAAGAATTCTACAATAACTTTTTAAGTGCTTTATATATTTGGAAGCATCCTGTAGTAGATACTATGATGTGCTGCCCAGATGCCCCTATATGAAGCATTTGTTCATTCAGGTACTGAGAGTTCTGTAGATGAAAGTTTCAGCTGTCATCTCCTTCCAGGATTCCACAATGCAGAATGGTCCTTCACAGGAAAACATTTTGCCCAGCATTAGCCCAAGGAGGGTAGAGAGACATAGGGGTTGGGCCACCCAGCCCAACTTGGAGCAGTTCTGAAGATGAATCTAGTTTTAAAGTTGCCTATGAAAAGATGAAGAAAAAGAACTTTGAAAACCCATAGTCTTCACTTGATTCCCATATTTGTTATGTTTGCTTTTTCTCTATTACATATGCATGAAAATTGTGGAATGTTTAGAAATTCCAGGGATTGTGAGGCATTACTGGGAAAAATTTAAGTATTTATTTTCTAAGATAGAGGAGACACTTGCAGGGCCGCAATAATATTATCACTCTCAAGACACGTGGCACTCAACCAGTCATCCAACATACAAACTATATTCTAATTTTCCCTCTGGTTCCAGTAGTGTTTTTATAGCTGTTTTCTCACCTTGAAAATCCATGAAGCATCAAACATTGAATTTGTCTTTTTAGTTTTCTCTAATCTGTAATGCTTGGTCAACTTCCGTTTTTGACAGAAAGTTTTATGTGATATTGACATATAAAAATATTTTCAACCAGTTGTTTTGTATAATGTTGTACAAGTTGGGCTTCCTCGTGACTGTGTTCACTGTCTACATTTTTGGAAACAGTACTACCTATGTGATGTGCCCTCAGTGGACTACATCAAAAATCATGACCCATTGTTCTTTCACTGTTTGGAGTTTTTCTTCTCGATTTTTTTTTTTTTTGCTTAAATTCTTTTATTGGTACATTTTAGGTATACAATACCTTTACATTTATCATTGGGTGCTTGTACCTTGTATGATGTATCTTGGTTCTTATTTTTTTCCCTATTCCCTGTCCTCCCTTTGATATAGAGGGAAGAGATGTAACTCCCAAACCTACTAGATATCCAAAACATGAGTTTGTGTTCTCTAAAATCAAAGAATAAATTCTAGGAACAACAGAGGTTAAGCGTAGGAAAAATTTATTGGGAGAAAGAAAGCGTCTGCCTAAGAGAGACAGAAGGGGGACCGGAAAGTGGGTTGCCCTCTAACCCTACTTTTCAAAGATGTTTTATACAGCAAAGCTATGTGATGAGGCGAGGTGGGTACAAAGTGGGACAAAACTGTAAGACCCAGTGGAAATTTACAAGGTGGGCATGAGGTGGGACAAAATCATGACCATGACCAACCAATAAGATTACAAGTACAGTCACCCAGGTAATATTGATTAAATGGGGGTTCAAATGGGGATGCAAGTCACTTAGCAAGCATACAAGAATTTTTAGTAAGAATGGGGGTCAGGGATATTCCTGGAGAGGCTGGGTGAAGATCTTGACCCCCACACAGGTGATTGATACCTATTTAGAATATCAATCACTGCTATTTATCCCCAGGGGAAGAACAAGGTGTGTAGTTTCTCTGCTTTTACAATTCTTCCCTTCAGTGAATGTGTCTTGATTGTCCTCTATATTGGCTGCTTGGTGCGTTGGCTTCTGGAGGGCTGGTCCTGTCTACCTGCACACAAGATATCTAATTAACTTACCTATCTGCAATACTTTCACCACCTCCACCCTTCCCTATTTACAAAGACTTTGTTTCCATTTTTTCCTTTTTCTCATAATTTTTCCTTTCCCTTATTTTATTTTATTTTCCCACTCCTCCTACCCCTTTGGACCTTTTCTTCCTATTTCAAATTATCAATTATTCATTTTAATCCTTATTTTCACTCTCAGTTTCTCACACCAGAGAAATGTCAGTGTTTACACATATGTGTCCTATTTATTTCACTTAAGAGTATGTCCTCAATATACATCCATTTAGCTATAAAATCTAGTCTCTAGTTTCTCATTCTTTATGGCTGAGTAGTACTCCATTTTACAAAAAAACCCCACATCTTCTTTATCCAGTTTCAAGTTGATGGGCAATTGGGCTGTTTCCAAGCTTTAGCTATTACAAACTCTGCCACTATAAACATGGGTGCACATATATCACTCTGGTATGATTCTTTTAATTCTTTTGGGAAGATACACAAGGGGGGTATATCTAGGTCAAATCGGATCTCCACACTGATTTCCACAGAGGTTGCACCAATCTGCACTCCCACAAACAATGGAGAAGTGTTCCATTCTGCCCACAACCCTACCAGCATTTGTTATTGGTTGATTTCTTGATAGTAGCCATTCTTTCTGGGGTGAGGTGGACTCTCAGTGTTGTTTTCATCTGCATCTATCCAATGACCAGTGACATTGAACATTTTTTCACATGTTTATTTGATGCTTTTACTTCTTGGTCTGAGAAAAGTCTGTTCATTTCAGATGCCAATTTTTGAACTGGGTTTTTTGAATTTGAGGGGTCTGATTTTTTTCAGTTCTTTATATATTCTAGATAGTAGTCCTTTATCTGAGGTACAGGTGCTAAAAATTTTTCCCACATTGTAGGTTGTTCCCTAGCTCTGTTGGTGGTTTCTCTTGCAGTGCAGAAGCTTTGTAATGAGATGAGATCCCAGTTGTTGATTCTTTGTGCTAGTTCCTGTGCTACTGAGGTTTTTTTCATAAAGTCTTTTCCTATGCCAATGTCTTCAAGAGTTCTACCTAACTTATCTTCCAGCAAGTTTAGTGTTTCTGTTT
>NW_004624742.1:15229040-15292153 GCF_000247695.1 Heterocephalus glaber | reverse complement strand
ACCATTTAGTATGATGTTGGCTGTTGGTTTTTCATAGATAGCCTTAATCAGGTTGAGATAAAGACCTTCTATTCCAATTTTCTGTAGCGTTTTTATCATGATTGGGTATTGGATTTTGTCGAATGCTTTTTCTGCATCTATTGAGATGATCATATGGTTTTTGTCCTTGACTCTGTTAATAAAGTTTATTACATTTATTGATTTACCTTTGTTGAACCATCCTTGCATCCCTGGGATAAATCCGACTTGGTCAGGGTGTATGATCTTCTTAATGAACCTCTATCTTCTGTTTGCCAATATCTTGTTGAGAATTTTTGCATCTATTTGGGAGATTGACCTGTAGTTCTCTTTTTTGGTTGGGTCTTTCCCTAGTTTTGGAGTCAAAGTAACACTTGTTTCCAGGAATGAATTTAGAAGTATTGCTTCTCTTTCAATTTCATTGATGAGTTTAAAGAGTAATGGCAATAGTTCTTTTTAAATATCTTGTAGAATTCAGCAGTGAAACCATCAGGACCTGGGCTTTTCTTTGTTGATAAATTTCTTATTAGGTTTTCAATTTCACTCATTGTAATTGGGATGTTTAGAACTTCTATATCTTCTTCATTTAACTTTGGCAATTTGTGTGTGTCTAGGAATCCGTCCATTTCTGTGTTTTCCATTGTATTAGAGTAGAGGTTCTTGAAGTAGGTATTGATGAGCCTCTGGATTTCTGCTGGATTTGTTGTGACTTCACCTTTTTCATTCTTAATTCCATGGATTTGCACCTTTTCTTTTCCTTCTTCTGATAAGTTGGCTAAAGATTTATTGATTTTTTTTTTTGAAAAACCAACTCTGATTCTTTGATTTTTTTTTGTATTGTTCTTTTAGTCTCCACTGCATTGATTTCTGCTCTGATCTTTTAAATTTCCTCTCTTGTATGAGCTTTGGGTTTGTCATGCTCTTCTTTTTCTAGGAGCTTGAGGTTCTGCATTAGGTTATTTGAGTTCTGTTTTTCTAATATAGGCATTCACTACTATGAATTTCCCTAGTAGAACTGTTCTCATTGTGTACCATAGATTCATGTATGTTGTACTGGAATTATCATTGACTTGTAGAAATTATCTAATTTCTTCTTTAATTACCTCTGTGACCCATTGGCTGTTCAGGAGAGTGTTATTCAATTTCCATGTGTTTGTGGGGGTTTGGCCATTTCTTATGCTATTGATCTCCAATTTTACTGTACTATGGTCTGATAATATACAGGAGGTAATTTCAATTCTTTTACATTTGCTTAAACAAGTCCTATGAGCTAGCATGTGGTCTATTTTGGGGAATGACCCGTGTGCAGCCAAAAAGAATGTATATTCTGATTTTGTGGGGTGGAACACTCTGTAAACATCTATGAAGTCCATTTGTTCAATAGCTAGGTTCAGTTCTAGAATTTCATTGTTGATTTTTTTTCTAGATGATCTATTTATGATAGTGGGGTATTGAGGTCCCCCACTACAATTGTATTAGGGCTTATTTGGTTTTTCATGTCCATTAATACTTGTTTTGTATAGTTGGGGGCATTTGTATTTGGTGCATATCTATTTAGGATTGTCATCTCTTCATCTTGGATTATTCCCTTCACAAGGATGTAGTGACTGTCTTTGTCTCTCTTAATTAGTTTTGGTTTAAAATCTACTTAGTATGCAGATAAGATTGTTACCCCTGCTTTTTCTGGGTTCCTGTCACATGGAGAACTGTTTTCTATCTTTTTACTTTCAGTCATTGAATTTCTTTTTGAGTTAGCTGTGTTTCTGTTATAAAGCATATTGTTGGATTTTGCTTCTTGATGCATTCTGCCAGTCTATTTCTTTTGATTGGTGGTGAATTGAGGCCATTAACATTGATGGTTATAATTGATAGATATTGAGTCATCCTTGTCATGATGTTTTACTGTTGTTGGCCCTTTTACTGCTTATTTTCTTCCCACTTTCCCTTCAGTGTCTTACCTTGTGTGGTGGCTTCCCTCTGTTGGGTCTTATGGAGTTGTGACCTTCATTGTCTTTTTCTAATATATTGTTTAGAATTGTTTGGAGTTCTGGTTTGGTGTTCTTGAAATTTCTCAGGTATTCTTAGTCATGGAAGTATCTAATTTCCTCATCAATTTTGAAAGATCATTTTGCAGTATATAATAGTCTAGGTTGGAAGTTATTTTCTTTTAGGGCTTGAAATGCTTCACTCTAGGGTCTCCTTGACTTGAGTGTTTGTGTTGAGAAGTCTGCTGTGGCACTGATGGGCTTTCCTTTGTAGGTGATTTGTTTCTTTTCTCTAACTGCTTGTAGGATTTTGTTCTCTGTTGGGTTTCTAGGATCTTGACTATTGTACATCTAGGTGTACACTTTTTTTTTTTATCATAGCCAGTGGAGTTCTATATTCCTCACTTATCTATATGTCCAATTCTCTACCTCTGTCTGCAAAGTTTTCTACTATTACTTCTGTGAACATTTTTTAAATGTTAATTGTACTTTCTCTTGCTTTTTCTTGGACTCCTATCAGTCTTATGTTATTCTTCTTTGTATCATCTAGCAGCTGCTGGATTGATTTCTCGTGATCCCTTACTATTTTTAAGAAATCTCTGTTTTCATGGTCACTAACTGCAAGTCTGTCTTCTATATCTGATATTCTATCTTCACATTCCCTTAATGTGCTGTGAATACTTTCAATGGAGTTTTTAATCTCCTGGACATCTTTTTGAATCTGTTTCATGTTTTCCATTTCTTTCTTCTGCTGGGAGATCACGGTTTCCATTTCTTTCTTCTGCTGGGCATTCATGGCATCCAGCATGATTCGGAGCTCATCTATTTTTTTTTAATCTATTTCTGTTCTAGAGCCTCTAATCATGTCTTTCACTCTGCTCACCATATCTGTAGTTACCTGGGAAATTATTTCTGTTTTGAATTTTTCTAGAGCCTCATTCATCTGTTTTGTTACTTCCTGTGCTATCAGTTCAGGGTGGTTGATTATCAGACTTTTCCACCTCGTTTCCCCCAGAATTTGCCTTTGGTGGGGTGAAAGTCTGAGTTTGTGCCTTGCTTAAATGTCTTCTCATATTTGTTTTTGTTATTGTCCTTGGTTTAATTCCTGGGTTGATACTTTGAAATTGCTTGTTGTAAGTATCTTTCTTGCTTGCATTTAGAACCATTATGGAATGATTGCTTCTCAGAAGTGTCTTCCAGATATAGCTGGTCTTTAGGTTTTGAGTCTCTAATGACTCTGAGGCTATCTCATTTTCATTATACCAGGAAGGATAATTGGTTAAATCAATCACAACACCTTAGCACAAATGATACAATCAGCAACACTATAGCATCAAGGACAGCTTAGAAAATAATAATTTGTGGTAGCTATTAATTTATCACCTTTATCTGTGTGAATTTAATCAAAATCGAGGACCAGCCCAACATATGTTTATAGTGAATAAACTCTTCAATATAGCAATTTTACCCTTCAGGATGGGTAGTTAGAAGGAGTTGGGGAGGGAGGGATAGATAAGTAGAAGGATAGGAAAAGGTTAGCAGTGAGGCCAGAGGACACAGGAAGATCACACAAACTCTAAGAAACTGTCAAAGACAAGAGGAAAAGACAGGATGAAAGAACAAAGATGAGAACAGAACAAACTAGCAGCCATAGGGAAGCTAGAAACTGTATTTACTTTCCTTTAAAACTAATGACAATTGAGAGAAGGAAAAAGAGAAAAAAAGAAAAATAAAGAAGAAATCCAAATTAGGGCCAGAACAGCAAGAAAAAGGGAGATTAAGAACAATGTGGGACAGTGAGAGATTGAGTGAGAGAGAGAGAGAAAGCAAGAAAAGAGAAAAGAAAAAAAAGCATAATAAAAATTTGAAAAGAGTAGAAAAAATTAAAAATAAGAGCAAAAACATTTTTGAAAATAACTAATAAAACTAAAAATGATGGGCCTCCTTCAGGGTATGTCTCTGCTGTCACAATACACAATGTGGGCAGCAGTGTGCAGATATAAGTCAATGCATCTCAGCAAGCCATAGCAGACCCATGAGATTCAGGCAGATTTCTGGCTGCAAGTCCCAAGTTGAGCTCCCTGTCCTCCTGTAGGGTTGAACTCTGCAAGGTTCTACTGCAGGTTCCAGCTGCCCTTCCCCTGAAGATATTCCAGGTTCTGATGGGAGGTAATGATCTCTCCAATTTACCAAGTACAGTGGTCTGCTGTGCCTTTATTGCAGAGATTCTTTTCACTTTTCCAGTGGGCTTCAGTTTTCATCATGGAGCCTGAGATAGGCCCTATTTCTGTAGTTCACTTCTGCTGTATCTTCTGGAGCTCGGGACAATGGCCTTTATGATCCCCTGTGTCTCTGTAGTGTGAAACCAGGTGGCAGCACAGCCAGGAGGCCAGAGGTGAGGGGGCTGGAGGTGCCCGTGGAGCTAAGCTGGTCACTGGTGGGCAGGGCGCAGGGACAGAGTGGGACGCCACGTGGCAGAGTTCCTCACCATCCGCCACCTGGTCGCTGGTCTTTTCTTCTCAATTTTGAGGAGCTCTTTATATATGGTACATATTAGATAGGAAATCATTTTATTTTTTACATATGCTGCAAAATGCTCATCCCTAGTTGATCGTTTGTCTTTTGAATTTGCATGTAACTTTTTTCTTATCATGCAAAACATTTTAGGCAAAATTTTTTGTTTTAATTGCATTGTGTTTGAATTTTGAGTATAAAGGAAGTAATTCTTATGTGGTTTCAAATTTTGAGTACATTTATATACTGTGATGGTTAATCTTATGTGCTAATTTGGCTGTGCCATGGTATCCAGGTTGTAGATCAATTTTGTTCTGGTTCTTTCTGGGAAGATGTTTTTGGATGATATTAACATTTAAAACAGTGGAGTTAGAGGAAAACAGATTGCCTTCTATAATGGAAGGGGACCTCAACTAGTGATTCAAAGACCTTAAGAAAACAAAGAATGACCCTCTCCTCCCAGGAAAGAATTTTACCAGCAGGCGGCCTTTTGTCTCAGCCTGCAAGTCTCCATCCTGTGGGCCAACTTTATGGGATTTTGGACTTGTCAAGACTCCACAGTTGCACAAGCCAATTTCTTAGAACAAATCTCACTATCTCCTGTTGGTTCTGCTTTTCTGGAGAGTCCTGACTAGTATGCATATCTATCCATTTGGAATTTATTATGATGTATATATAGTATGAGGTATGGATACCATTTTAGTTGTTATCCAAATGGATATCCAGTATGTCAACGTTGTTTATTAAAATGCCTATCATGTCTCAGTGATTTAAGAGGTTACCTTTATCATGTACAAAATGTTCATCTCTACTTTAGTCTATTTTTAGATATTTTCATTCCTAAGTACTCTGACAATAATAACATATTTCTTGTTAAATTTTAAAAAGTATAACAACATTGGGGCTGGGGATTTAGCTCAGTGGTTCTATCTGCCTGCCTTGCAAGTTCAAGGTCCCCAGTTCAATCCTTGATATTTAAAAAAAAATAAGAACATTTTCCTTTCTGGTCTCACTGTTTTCCCACCCTATATTTTATGATGAAACATTTTCCAATGTTCAAAATAGGTGAAAGAAATTTATAGTCAGCATCCATATGCCATTCCCCATATATTATCATTAATTTCTTTTGAACTTAATTATCTACCTATCCACCCCTCTTTCAATCTATCCTATTTTTGAGAAATATATTTCAATGCTGCTGAATCACACACCCAAATATTCCATTATTTATAAATTAAAGTAGAAATTTTTAGTGCTCTATTTATTTTTAAGGTAAATTTACATACAATGAAACCCACAAATTTTAAAATGTAGCATTTAGGGACAAATTCATATGCTGCACACCAGATAAAGTTCTCTCATTTCCAGTAAATCTCCACTTGTTCTAGGAGTTCATAAAATGGAATCATACATCAAATAAAAGTTTCTTTACTTAGCAATATTTTCTGACAGCCATACATGTTGTATGTATCAGTAATTAATTTTTTAAACTGCTGGATGGTATTACCATACTTTGTTTATCTCTTATTGATGGATTTGACTTTTTCCATTTTTGGGCTACTATTAGCAGAGGTGAATGTTTTATTATATACAGGAACCATCATTCTTTTATCTAATGAATGCTAATTCCAATTGTTTAGCCTTTGGTGTTTTCAGTCATGTTCATTTTATCTAATATAGAAAAAATGCAATAATACTAAGTTCTTTTTTGTTAGGTTTTATTTTCACTAACTTGTCTTACATTTTTTCCATATAAATTTTAGAGTAAAATTGTTGAGTTGTATGAAAATATTTGTAGATATATGCTTGAAATCATATTAAATTTATATTGCTTTGGAAAAATAAATTTGTGAAGAATCTTTTCTAAAGGCAAGGTATATTCATTTGTCCAAGTCTACTTTTATGTCTTTCAGGAATGTTTTAAAAGTTTCCTTTCATTTTTCTTTCATATATCTTATTGTTTACTCCTAAATATTTTATTCTGTGTTATTATTATAAAGAAGTGTTGTCATTCACTGTATCTTCAAATATTTTATTTCTAAATGTATATAATCTTATATTATTATATATTAATGTATAATAGTTATAAACCAATAATCCTTAAGTTTTTCTTATATTAAGCATTTTTAAAATTTTTCTGTTGAATTTTCAAGGTATATCATTTATAAATAGAGAAAATGTAAGGATTTGCCTATTTTTAGAATTATCAATAGTCTTTAGTTTTCCAATTAGTTCTTGCCTATAATAAATGATGTTAAATGATGCTCTTTTGAAATCCTATATTAAAATGTTAAATACAGTGATGATTTTTCAGAATCCTTACTCTATTTCTGATTTAACAATTATTTACCTATTCAACAAGGTGATGGTTTTAAAATATAGATATATGAGTTTAGATATTGGTTGATATATAGATAAGCTTATGCATATACATTTATCCCTATGGATGAAGTGTGATAAATACCATGTTTAAATTTAAAAATGATTATAGTAAAAGACTATTTGCCATTAATTTCCTTCAAAATGCTACCTTTGTTTCAAACATAATTATGTCATTGTACTTGCCATTAAAGCAGTTCTGGGTGTCCTTTTTTCTCAACTGTCATTAGTTGTGCTGTTGTGACTGTCTTGATGTCCTGAATCACTTTCACTGTTATTTTGACTTTGGAGAAGAACCCTAAACTACAAGTTGCCAAAGCCTGTGAATAAAGTGCATGAAGACATACCACAATGATTTTACAAATCTGCCTTTCCATTGTATGGTACCTAGCAGCAACATTCACCACATTTTTTTTACCACATCTCATAAACACACTTTCTAGAACTGCTTCAGAAAGTGGCAAGAAAGATGAGATACATGTTTTCAAAATGAAGGGGAGTATTTAGAGGGGTTTTAATTGTAATGTATCTTTTACCATAATAATACACTTTTAAAAATTTAAACATTCGCCATACATTGTGACCTCTCATATACTATACACATGCCTATGTCTCCATCTACGTATCTATCCACCTATTTATGTCAAGGAAGCATCACTATAGCACTCTTATTATTGTGTATTTTATTAGGAATGGACATTTGTCAAAACATTTTGAGCACTGAAGGAAAATCATAAAGTTTTAATAGATCAAAAATATTTAATGATTTCTTGTGTATCAAATTATCCTTTTATTTGTACATTAATTGCTACCTGTTGTCTTAGTTTTCTGTCCCTTTGATAAACTATCTGGGGTAAATCAACTTAAAGGAGAAAAGCCTTGTTTGGGGTCATCATTTCAGAGGATGCAGTCAATGGTTCCCTGGCTCTGTTACTTCGGGCCCCAAGTTAGATGGCACACCACGGTGAGATCGTGGTGGAGCAAAGATATTCACATCATGGCGACCGGGAAGTAAAAAGACAGAAAGGAAGGGGACGTAGATCAAATACATCCCTCAAGGGCACCTCCCAGTGAAGTCCTGTCTTTCAGCAGTCCTTACTTCTTAAAGGTTGCGCCAGCTCCTAACAGTGGCATCAAATGGCGTCGAGTCTTCCAACACAACAGCTCTGGGAGACACGTAAGTCCCACATTCTAACACCTGGTTGTGATAAGTTATTTTCGTAATTTGAAATTGGATTCTTTGCGCTAATATTTCACTTGGGATTTTGCTTTGCTATTAATGAGAGTTAGTTTTTAGTTTTCTATCTTCTGTTTTCTTTACTATCTTCATTTTCATGTTTTACTGTTACACTCGATAAAATTCTTATAAGAGCATGAATTTTTCTTTTTGCCTATGCCTAGGAACGATAAATGTAGTCTTGCTTTTCTTTGATCTTTGAAGTGCAATGAAATTTAGCTGTGTTTTGGCTTAGAGTTTTTTTTATAAAGTTTCTATTTTTTAATGGACATTTGTCTGCTATTCTATTTTTACTAGGTAATTTTTGGTAAGTTATTGTTTAAACAATCATTGATTTTTATCTAGATTTTCAATTTTATCACATAAAATGCTACGAAGTAATTTATTCTTTTCTTAAATTTCCTTTTTTCTTAAATTTCCTAATTATTTCATTATTAATGAGATAATCAGTGAAAAGAAGAAAAATTCTTATTTTATGTATTCAATTATAGATTTATGTGACAGGGAACCCTTCAGATTGAATACTCAAAGACCTGTGGTGAGTTGGGCATCACTATGGTTAAATTGATGAAGCATGGACAGCTACATAGATGTAACTAGACATAAAGGTCCTCTGATGATAGGCAGAAAGAGAAGGGGATGCCTGTTCCCTCTTTTTTCCCTCTATGCTTGAATATTCTGCAGTTTCTCCTTCATAGAGGCACTTGCTATGCTCTTTGGTACATTTATTTAACAGTCACACCTGCAATAAAATTTGTGATTTTAGCACTATAAACTCTCCTTTGTCACCTGTAAGTGTCTTTAACAAAAAGCAACTTTATTTATTCTAAAACCACTTATGACAATATAATTTATTTTATACACATTTTCAAATTCACTTTCCAGGAGTTGACAAAATTTATAAATTGGGATTTTATTTTGTTTATTATGTATTTCAAGGGTATTTCATTAAAAATTTTTATACTCTTCTTGTCCTAAATTGATACTTAATCTGTTAGTAAGTTTGTTAATCCTGCCTTCCTTTTCTTTACAATTGTCTTGCATATATTTCCTTATCATGTTATTTTTAATGTTTCTGAGATGCATTATTTTGGGATTGTGTCTACTTTAAGTAGACACTTGCCTTTTGCTGTGTTAAGTCCAAGACTCCTCATCTTTTATTTCATGTATGCTTAGACTGTTTTTATTGACCTGACATGTTTGTTTGGTCTTAGTTCTTTTAAATTACTTTTTTTATTATTTCTATTTTTTCCCTTAGCTTGGTCTTATATGTGGATTCTTTCTGATTATATGAAAGTTTTTCCCTTATTTTCATCTCTTTTAGTGATTACATATATACTATAGCTATGTACAATGTACTACTTCTGCTCTACATCTGGGGAACATAATTATTGAATCCCTATCTTGTGCAATGAGAAAATGCTTGGGATACATTTCTTCTCTTTATTTGCACTATAAAGGCACAGATGAACATAGTGTTCCTCTTAGTTTTTCTACTATGCACCATTTTTTAAATAAAATATGCTTGAGGGGGGAATGGGATAAAATTAAAATTAAAAAGTGGAAGACTAAAAAAATAAAATATGATTGTTACATATTTATCAGTGTTTTAAAATATGTATCTTAATCACTATCTATTAAGGATGAAGAAATACAGTTCTTATATCAATCCTCATTTTTTTCTCCTCAATTTGTCTCCACTTGTTAATCCTTAAACTTTTGCTATATTTCTGTGACATTTTCCTTTGCTTTTTAAACCATAATTTGATCAGCTATTTAGTCTTAGTCTTGAAGTTAAATGAAGTCAGTGTCCTAAGCAGTCATATAGCTAATTTGCTTCATTCCTCTTTTGGTTGGCTCTATTAAATAGTTTCGTTAAGAAAGGCTCATGGGAATTAGAATTCTTCACATGTAAAAATGCTTATCTTTTGTCTTTGCATGCAAAGATTCCTGATTATTAGAGTTTTTGCATTACACTTTCTTTCCCTCAAAACATAGGCAATCTCTTTTGCCTTTGACAAATGTTAAATTATAGTCTCTAAATTACCCTATTGGTTACCTTATTTTTAACTTGAAGCTCAGCAGAGGTGTTTTGTATCATTTTATTTTGTTTTAGAAGACCACTAACTCTACAAATGTGTCCTTTAGTGTGACCATTCTGTATCATTTTCTCCTAGATGATTTTCTTGTATCATTTTCCCATTTACTCTGTAGTTTAGACATATATTTCTAGAAAATATTTTTGAATTACATATTTTTCATTCTATTTGTGGCTGCTGCTTTTAGTCTCATTGTTTAGATGTATATTGATTGTTTTTAAAAAATCTTGACCTGCATTTATTTGTGTTATCTTGTTAGCACTTTATTTTCTTTTGTATTGTGATCAATGAACCTTCAACAATTGTTTTGTTCTTTGATTTGATTTTTTTTTTCTCCCCTAAGCTCTCTTAGCTTCTGTTTCTCTTTAAGCTCTGTGTATTGACACTTTGGATATTTTGATAGTTTTAAAAATTTTCCATACTGTTTGGTCTTGTATTGCTTTGGTGTTGCTTTTGTTGCCTTTTCTATTTGTAGTATTCTGAGGAAGATCCATTGCTGATTAATTTGTTGTTTGAATGAGATGAGGTCTTCCATGTTTGACTTTGTGTGGGAGGTTTGTATGAGAGCAGGATTGATGACAGTCAGTGGGCTAGTAGGAATACAACTTGGTGAACAAAGACACTCAAGATGCCATGATGAGTGTGTGAAATAGATTTATTTTGGCCCTGGCTTCTTTGTAGCTGATAAAGATCAGTAGTTATAGGAGGTTTCAAAATCCTAAGTTTCTCCCGTCCAGTTTGTGTCCAGTCTATCTAATCAAGTATGGTTCTGTGTCCTCTTGTAGAATTCTTGATGTATGGTCCTGCCAAATGGTAACCAAGGAAATTTCTCCCAACAGTCTGGGCATCCCATTTCCTTTGTCTAAAACAGAAAAGATTTTAAGCTGGAGACACTGTTGCTCCTTGGAATGCAGTCCTGCTCATGGATGACTATGCTCCGCTGCCTTTGTTTGAGGTCTGCTGATTTTCTCATTTGTTTCCTACACCTGTCTGCTCTTTGCTACAGTTGGCAGTTCTTCCTCAAATATGGAGGTTAAAGGTTAGAATGCCCTGTGATTTTGGAAAGGTAAAATAATTTGTATTTCTTCAGTTACCCTCGTTGCTTTTGAAGGATTTCTAAGAGTACAAAGAAACAGGGCTAGTCTTCTGTTTTTCTGGCTTCTTAATACTGAAAAACTACAGTGAATATGATGAGTTTTAAGTAATACAAAGAAACAATAAGAGTGACTCCCAGATCCTGTGTATTAGTAGTTTATGAAACTGTTAGCAAACAGAGAGATGTTTAAAGTGTACAGCATAGATTTTGAGGAATAAACTCACACTTATCTTCCCATGTGTTTTGTTTTATTTCAGTATAATTTCCATAAAATAAAATTTACCAGGTCCTAGCTTTATATTATTTTTTGTATTTCATACTTTTTCTATATCTCTCTTTTCTTACTATAATCATTTACATTTGTTATATTTCCTCCCGTGTATAGTATTAAGTAAAAATTTTGTCCACAAGTACCAAAAAATCGAACTGGAAATGACTCCAACCACTTGTGCTCAAACTTTCTGGGGCCATTAAAATCACTTACTCAGGGAGCCGGGGATTTAGCTCAATGGTTCTGCTGCCTGCCTCAAAAGCAGAAGGTCCCGAGTTCAATCCCAGGTATCAAAAAAAAAAAAAAAAATCACTTACCCAGAGTATGATCAATTTGGGGTAGTGCTGGAGAATCTGCATCCCTGAAAAGTTCCCAGCTGATGTTGATGTGGGGCTCATGCTTTGAGAATCACTGGGTTGTTTTATTATCTTGTGATAAAGCATAGTTGGAGGACTTTGTGGCTAATTAATTTTATATTTCAACAAAAACATCATTGTCTATTCTCAGTAACATAGATTAGTCCCCCTCTTGGAGAGAGTTGGTTGTAGCACCTCAGAGGACAGCAGTGTTCGTGTAAAAGAAGAAACATAAAAGCCTCATCCTCGTTTGTTCAAGAACTACTGTGTTAGTTTTCTGGCACTGTGACAAAATACCCAAGAGAAGTAACTTAAAAGGAGGATCGTTTTATTTTGGCTCATGGTTTTGCAGATGTCAGTCCATGGTTGTTTGACTCTACTGCTTTGGGTCTATAGTGGCACAGTACATCATGGCAGAAGTGAATGGTGGATAAAACATACTTACCCTGTGGTGGCCAGGAAGCAAAAGAAGAACAGGAAGGTGCCAGTATCCTGATATCTCCTTCAATGGCACACCCCCAATGACTTAATCTCCTCCCACCTGGCCCTGCCTCCTAAGGACTCTGCCACCTTCCATTAGTGCCACAGACCAGGGATCAAACCTTTAACCCATGGGCCTTTGAGGACACTTACCACACCATAGCAACTACCTTTCCATGAAGCAATTTCATTGGTGAATATTAGGCATCAGAACCTTAGGTAACTCTAAACCTAATGGCTAATGAGGACAGAACTACTATTCATTGTTAATTTGGGCAAAGCAAGACTTACCTCCTGGTTCTGGTCACCATCTAAACAGCTAAGAGAGACCAGAGTTTGGGACTGAAAGGGTGGGGGCCAGGTTGCCTAGATGGGGAAATGGCAGAGCTGTAAATGATTGTATGTACACATTTCCCAAGGCCTTTTTACAGTTTGAGCCCAGTCTTTCCCAGTTTATTTTCATCTGTTCAGTAGTTAAAATCGAAGTGTTAAATGCCACATTAACACTTCTTTGTTAATTAACAAGAACAACAATGTCTCAACTGATTCTTCTAAATTCACAAGTTCTGCTCTTCCTGTCTTTAAAGGAATCAAATTCTGCAGATTTTATGTTCCACAAAATGCCTACTTCAGTTTTTGTCTTAATTTTGATTTTTCTTTCCTATTTTATATTTCTTGAATAAACTGACTAACCTAGTGTCTTGTCTTCAGGTGAACTTCTGGGCTGCTTTTGGTTGTTTTCTGGTACTTTCCTGCTTTATTTGTTCATGATTTATTTATAATAGACTTATTCTTTCCAAGTGACTTTAACTTGTGTTATAATAAAAGGATCAATGAATTCTGCAATGGAACCCAATATATGTTAAATGTTATTAGTTACAGACATTTTTATGGAAGTATATAAAAATTTAAAATTATCTTGATAGAAGTAAACTGTCTTATTTATTTATTTGAGACAGGGTTTCACTATATAGTTCAAGCTAGCCTCAAACTTTTGGTGATCCTCCTGCTCAGCTTTCCAAGTGCTGAGATTAAAGATATGCATCATCACACCTGGCAACTATTTATTTTTAAACTAATAAGAACAGCAGCTTGACTATTATATGTGTCTGAAAATTTCCATTTATCAGGCCTCCTTAACATACCCCTTTTCTTCACCAATAAAGAGAACGTAGATTAGTTTTGCTAATTTTTGAAAAACAGAATCACATAGTAGGAATTTTTTTTGCGGGGGGGTACCAGGGATCAAACTCAGGACCTTGTACTTGTGAGGGAGCTGGTGGCACCACTGAGCTAAATTCCCAGCCCATATAGTAGGAATTTTGTGTCATGCTTTTTTGTTTATCTTTATATGTGAGATTTACCCCTACATTTTCACATGTCAAGTGGATTCACTCATTTATACTCCAAGAATTATGCAAAAGTTCCAGTAGCTTCATATCATGGCAATGCTTAGCATTTTCTGATTTCAATTTTATTTTGATCGATCAATCAATCGATCGATCTATCATCTATCTATCTGTCATCTATTCATTTTTACAGTACAGGGACTGAACCCAGGATCCTCACACTTAGGTATGTTCCCAGACTATTTTATTTTATTTTTGAGACAGGATTTCACTAAGTCCGTCACTAAGTTGCTCAGTCTGGAATCACACCTTCAGTCCTCCTGCCTAAGCCCCTCAGAGCCCTAAGATGTGGCATGTGGAATCACATCCAGTTCATGCTTTCAGTTTTAATAGTTACAGTGTGAAGTGCTACTTTGGTTTTAATTTGTTTTTATTTCATGATTAATGAAGCAGTTTTTCATCCCAAATTTATTATCTTTAATACGTGTAAGATTATTCAGATTTCTGGGGGTTTTTTTCATCAGTTTTACTAAGCTGCATTTTTATAGTTATCTTTTCATCCCAGTTTTCATATATATCTGCATATTATTGTTTATAATAGCTTCACACTATCTTCATATTATATTTTTAATCTTTGAAAATTTATTAGTGATGCCTCTTTCATAGCTAATACTATGTTACTTCTTTATACATACATATATATATATTACATATAAGTATCTGCTGCTTTTTAAACTAGTACATAAGCAGGACAGAAGCAAAGCCAGCCAATTCCAAATGATTGCGGTTGTGCCTGGGGACACAATGACCACAGTGACAGTAACTTTTCTACTCTTATTTGTTCTTTCAAAAATAATTTTTACATTATTTTTCTCTATCTAGGTTTTTCAATATATGATTAATATCCCCCTTTTTTTCTTTCTTTTTTTGAGGGGTGCCAGGGATCAAACTTGGGTCCTTGCACTGAGCTGAATCCCCGGCCCCTCCCCCTCTTTTTTTCTTTACTTCTCTTATCCTTGGATTTAAATAGCTGTTCGTTCCGTCTAACTTCTTAAGATGAATATGTATATACAATTTATTATCAAAACCTCTTCTCTTTCAATATGTATGTTTAAATTTGAAATGACTTTAGATTTTCATTCAGCTAAAATATCTTTAATTTACATTGAGGCTTCTTCTCTGAGCCATGAGTTATTAAGAAATACACTGCTTAATTTTCAAGTTTTTGAGTTGTTTTTGTTATCCTTGTATCATTGTTATTTCTTCCTATTGTCACTGTGGTCCCTGTGTCCCCAGGCAGTATGCTCATAGCCTCAGTCGTTTGGAATGGGTTGCACTTGCTCATGTCTTGCATATGGCCAGCTCTGGAGATTCTCTGCCGAAGTGGGAGGCCATACACATACCGCGAAAGATCAAATTTGTCAAGCATGCTGTGTAGGTCTGTATCCACAGCTATTTGTTGTTTTTGTTGTTGTTGTTGTTGTCCTTTCTAACCTCAGCGTTTTATTCTGTTTTAATTTTACAGTATTTTAGACCTGACATCAGAAAGTCCATCTCAGTCTTATCTTTCTCAGCTCGGTACACAACTGTTGGCCGTGTCCTCCTGGGGTCACCCAAGTGCTTTTGTTCTAGGAGCCTTTCAAAGTAAACCAAGGCGATGATTCAGAAAATTGCTCAAAAATACATTAAAACAACCAAGGGAGTGGTTGCTCTCTGGCATAATTATTTTTAATGGCTTATTGGACACATATGAAATGTTGTTTAGGTCCTTTGGGAGTCAAATTGGGAGAAATTCTTTTTCTTGTGTCTTTGAATTCTTGGAATGCGCGATCTTTGGGAAATGTCTGCATAGTTTGCCCATCCTGTGAGGCTCTGTTCCCCCGGAGCCCCCCCCCCCCCCCCAAGTGCTGTCCGGATTTCATCAGCATCAAGCAGGCAAGGAGCCTGGGGTGGGGAAGAGGAGCGGTCTCTTTGTGGCTTTCTGGTTATCTTCCTTTGAGCACGTTGCTAAACGCAGCTGCCAGACTGGTACTTTCGCGTTTGAGCAGTTGCTCCCATTCAGTTCCAAACCCGGAGAGCGCCCCCTTCAGGCGTTCTCTCTGAAAACCTGGAGGGACAGGTTCTGGGAGCACCGGGCGGGTCCACACCCATTTCTTACGCTTGTCTCGTGAAATTTTGAAAAAAATCACCAAAATTTTCTTTTATGTTTGTGTGTTCTTGATTTCTTCTTTAATTTATGTCAAATTTCGCTTTGTGTATTTTGAGAGCATGGTTTTAGATAAATACAAGTTGATAATTTTAAATTTTCCAGGTAAATATAACTTTTGTTATTAAGAATTCTTATCCTATTACTTTTCCATATGAATTTGCATTGCTTCTGTTTAAGTTAAATATCTGCCCATAAATAACTTTTAAAATACATAATTTGGGCCACTGCAAAATTTTCTGGGATTATATATAAATAAATTGCTGTGCTAGTTATTTACTTACCTTTCTGATGGCAGAAAAGCATGTAAATCTCTTAGTGAAAACCTTGAGGTGACTATTTGCTTTTGAGACCTTATGTTTCATACCACCCCTGTCACCTCATAAGTGTCTGTCTTAGTCTCTTTGGGCAACCACCATAAAACCACAGACTGAGAGGCTTACACATCAGAAATGTATTTTCTTATAGCTCAGGAGCCTGGATGTCCAAGAGCAGAGTGTTGAAAGGTTTCTCCTGAGGCTACTGTCCTTGGTTTGTAGATGACCACCTTCCCACTATACCCCCTCGTGCTATTTCCTCTGCATGTGTGCATCCAACATCTCATGGTGTGTTCAAATTTTCTCTTCTTAAAAAGAAACCAATCATATTAGAGTTGACCTTACCCTAAGAGCCTCATTTAAATTTATTCAAATCTTTAAAGACCCTATTTCCAAATATAGTTGCATTCTGAGGTACAGCCACCAAGCTTCAACATACGAATTTGAGGGTAACAATTCATCTCCTGGAAGCTTTATTGGATACCATATTCACTACAGAAATTAGAAAGGAATCTTTTTATTGTGTATTTTCTTGGCTGTTACATTTCTTATAAACTAGGAAATATGATATCCTTACTTATGTAATGTTTTTGTGTAATTAATATATTCCCTTCTTTATTTTAGGTGCACTTTAAAATTTTACAACATTCTACTTATGGATGCCTCGTGATACTTACTCCTTAATATTTAGTCACAAATATTCCTTCAGTAATTAACATGTGAAATTCACAGAGAGAATATGGGCATTTGGAAAGGTTGTATATAAGACTAGATATTGATATAGTCATCTATGTCAAGATGTTCAAACAGACATAGATAATTAGAATATTTTTCATAAATTTTAGATTGCAATAAATTGAACCACTCATCTCCATTTAGGTAGGCCTACATTATTTAAAAATGGAAATTTTAGTGCTTTCTTATGAGGTTAGAAAGTTAGTACTAAGTAAGAGAGAGACCATGATTAACAATAGAGTCATCAGTTTTCACCTCTTCTTGCTCATGAGTTATGTTTATCAAAAGTTGAGCACTCTAAATTTCAGCCTGTACACATAAGGACCTCAGATAATATGGCAGACATCTGTGCATTTTTAAAGAAATGAAATATTTTCCTTTCTTCTCAGAAATCCCTTTAAGCAGATGAGGCCTGTGTGACTGAGTTCTGGCCAATGGAAATCAGGTAGACTATGGATACAACTTCCAGAACTAACCAATTAAGGCCTCCTGCAATCCTCTCTTCTTTCTTTCCCTGTTCTCTTGCCGAATGGAGAGTGCTCTATGGATCCAGAAGAGGGAAAAGCTGCAATACAGAAAGAGTGCTGTATAGATCTATTCTGACTCAATAAAAGCTGTTGATTTTCCAGAAATATCTAATTTATCTGAACAAAAACATACTCTCTATAATAAGCTCCTAAGACTTGAAGTCTTACTTGTCATAGCAGCAAATATGTTCTTAACAAGTACAGAAGTTAAAAGTGCAGTTCAATATATTTCATGTAACATTCATTGCCAAAAACCATTTTTATTGCTATTACAAAAACATTTCAGAGCTCTTCAACTTTTTTCTACTTGATTAAAATATCATCCAAATTCTTTATGACATCCATGAAAACCTAGCAGTTTCTCCAATATCTTTTTACTTTTCTAATCCTACCTTTCTTTACTGCATTTCACACTATTTAGCAGGTTGGCTAATTTTCCACTTATTATTTCTCAAACAATCCAATCATCTCTACAATTGCTTTCTTGGTGTAGATATACTCATTTGAGTCTTATCAACCATTGAAGAATTGACGATTTCTGAGTGGATCCCTATGATTTTTATTTTCTCAGCCATTCTTTTGGCACTAATCAAGTTTATGTGCAGTGTGAGTTGAAAGGAATGTGGCTGTTATCAAGTTCTTCTTAAATGTTGTTACTTATTGTAATGTATTCAATGGCTACAATCAATTGAGTGCTCATTATGTTAGAGGGCTTGAATGCAAACTCATTTGATCACCAGAATGACCTTATAAGGTGTTTTTTTTTCTTCATTTTCACTTTATGGAGAAGATACCCAAAGATTAAAGGAGTGAGGAAATTATTACCTCATGGGAATTTAAAGTTCAAGTTTTTATGGTACAACAGTGCTATTTATCTTTCATGAACAGTTTCTGTTTCTGCAGTTGAACTTGAAATGTATGTTTGTCTTCTAGAATAAGAAATTGTGCTTTGTGTTAAAGTTGTTCAATAAATATTGGGTAATTAATATCTCCATTTGAATTCCCTTCAGAGGAGGTTTTTATTTCTGAAAAATGCACTTAGGTTTTAACCCTGTGAGTTCTTGACTTTCAAGTTTAGTAGTCAGTGTTAGTGTTCACATCCACATCACTACATTTTCAGTCTGAAACCCTGTGAATTCAAGCCAGAATTTTCCTGGATTGTAACCCAAATTCCTGGTCATGCATAGGAAATTTCAGATTTCTTGGATTGTTTCATCCTTAAATAAAGAAGCTGGTGTGCATATTAAGTACATCTGGACCAGAGCTACATTGTTGACATTTGTTGAAGTTCAAAGTTCATATGTTCACCAGCAAGAATATATCTTGGTATTTCTTGAAATAATAAGCATCTCAAATTTTCCTGTTTCATTATAAAGCTTTACCCTAATTTCTTATCTATGTTTCTTTCTAAAAAGAGAATTAGGAGATGTTTAAATGAGGATCAGAATGAAGAATATGTAATTAGGGCTGCATTTGATTACAATCCTACTCTACTTATTTAATATTATTTGAAATCTCATCTTGTATAATTACAAAATACAGAAAAATAGTGAATTATTTTAATTCTTAATGATATTATGGTGACAATGTGTTTTCAGTTTTTCATGAATTTTGCATATATTTATTATTTTATGACAATTTTTATATTTTACACATTCCTGTTTTCAGCAAAAAAAGAGCTGTAAATAAAGTAGGATAATTGCTAATATATATTCTATGACTTTAACAGCCTTTTCTTCCCTGTGGACCATTATTAGTTTTCTCCTAAAATCCTTTTTAATTAATGAAAAGAAAATGAGATCTTCCCACTAATATCTGAGCATCTTTTTACCTTAATTTGTTCTGAACTGCATATGTGTCCTGAATTGTGAGTCCTCGGACAGAAAGAAAAAAGAAAAAAGGGACATCTACATTTTCTCATGTATGTAAAACAGGGTCACCTCATGATCTGATGGATTATAATGGTGTTACTGACCTTTCTTGTTGGACCTGTATTTCCCAAAATATGTTTATTTAGGCTTTTTTGCCCTTTGTGCTTCATAAGTGCTGGGAACAGGGTGTCCATAAATGTGGTAACATCAGATTCACTGACTCATTTTTCAAATCAGCTAAACCAGACCATATCTTTAGGACTAAGAGATAAAGTAAGCATGTGTCACCAAACACTGAATGTACACTCAGCCAGCCAAACTACAAATAAAAAAGAGGTAAATGTTAACCTATGGATTTTAAAAGAAAGAAAGCAACCAGTAGTGTCTAAAATTACTTCTTCTGTAGATGAAAGGAAGGAAGTGCATAAAAGTAGAAGGAATATTTTGAGATAGCTTGAGAATATTAAAGACCCAAATCAAACAAACAACAACTCTTACATTTTCTTCATTCTTTTCTAATTTGTGTAGTTCTCAAAATACAAGACAGAGATTATCACTTAAATACATAAATGTATACTTAGAACAAAATCCCACATGAGGAGAGGTTGTGGAAACATAGGGGAGCAGAGTCCATTGTCACTGGGCACTGTGCAACCCACAAATGAAATTACCACAAGCAGATCACATATCCCCTACCGAATTCACTGGGATAGCAGACAAGTGCTAGTCTTTCTGATTTCCTGACTGGAAGATGAGTACGACTATGTACCTGGAATATAATTACAGCCAAGCCACTAATAAAACCACAAGATACTTGACAATATGAGAGGGAAAATTGTACAAACAGAAAATTTATGACAGTGATCCACAGCACTGCTGCAATAAAAGAATCTAGTTTGACTGACGTTTCCTGAATAGTAATAAAAAATTAGAAGCCCAGTCAACCACCCGATATATTATCAATATTTACTTCTCTTTTGGTTGTCAATTTCATGTCATGCCCTCAAACCTCTTTTAAGAGAAAGAAAAAAAAAAAACAACATAGGTTCTCCTCCTCCTCATAAATTTAAAGGAGAAATCTTTAGCCTTAAGGACTATTTTTGATTTTATTCTGCAGGCAAAAGCAAGGAATTCACTTTGGTAACTTGAGAAAAGCTGCTCTGTGAAAGAGCAACATGATTTTAGAAGGAGACAGGCTTAAATTTTGATCTTTACTTTTCCATATACTACATTCATCTACTATTGAAATATTAACTTCATTTTCAATATGAGGATGATAATTACTTGATTTAGTGGGAGAATGAAATTAGATATTATGTTAACTGTAAAATGCAATGTCTTGCAAATGATAAACACTCAATATATAGTAGGGTTGGAAAAATAGGAAGAGAGAAAGAGACAGAGAGAGAGTGAGAGAGATAACATGGTTCAAGCTTCATGAAAAAGATCTAGTCTTTTTCAAACTGATAAAAAAATAATAAATGATATTTTGAAAAGTTAAAATAGTTTTTCTACTTAGAATTCTGATCTTCCACTGACCTAATTGAATAGTTTTAAGTTAACAACTCTATAATTGAAGATTTGTCTTTATTGATTATTCATCATGAACTGATGAGATTCCTAAGAACATGCCTTAATTCTCATAGTATACAAACAGTTAAAGAAAAAGGGTGGAATGCCATGTAAATAATCTTCTGATGCAATTAATAATCATTTCTGTAAGTGCAGTTAATCACTGGTTAGAAGTTCTATTTTTTAATTCCAAGGAATTATGTTTTTCCCAAGTGGTTTTGTGGATTTATGTCATTTCCATTCTTGGTCAAAGATTAAAATGACAATTATTCTACTCCAAAAAAATATCACTGGCCTGGAACATTCCCATTATTTTAAGTTTTGGTAGAATTTCATAAGTCTTTACTGACTGTCTTCATTCTGAGGATAGTATCATTTTTGATAATTGATTGGAATTTCAGAGGCTTTACTAAGAGCTAATTTCATGGGTTGTATAAAATGTGCTACTTTTATCTCTTGTTAGAAGCCCAGAAACCTAGAAAATTCAAGAGCAGTCTAAATTTGCAGGCAGATGCAAAGACACTTGCTGGGATGTATAGCATTTAGAATCAAAATGTAAAAACAAAAAAAAATGCTATATAAATTGGGTACCATGCTCCATGTAAAGACAAAACCATTCCTAAAAACTTTCATATGGAAGATAAGTAGCTATACATAGACAACCAGAGAAGTCATAACTTTTTTTTCTCCCATATTCATATTTGGCTATGAGGAGAGAAGAAATACTCAGTGAAAGGAGATACTGTAAAAGAGGGATGGGAAAAATTAATCATTCCACTTTCTGCTTTATGATCCTTCTCACCAATGCAGTAAGGATGGGGTCCACAAGATCTAACACTCAAGGAATCTAACTACAGCCAGACTAAGTTCTCAACTGTCAGTTACAGAATAGCATCTCTGCAGCACCACTTTCTTTATATGATACTTCAGCTCCTGGTAGTCCACAGGAAACTTCCCAATTTCATGGAAAAATACAAATTGCAAGTCATTTATTTAGCTCTTGTGCCAAGTGACTTGGAATTGTGTACAATTTTACTTCAAGAGAAACTGGGATGTTTACTAGTACAGTAAGAGTTACTAAAATTCAATATTCTTAAGCAAAAACATGTTACCAGCACATGGAAGGCTCTAGAGCAGTGTTCTAGTAGGAGTTATGGCTACCACACAATCCTAATAATTTTGTAAATTACATGGAACTTCCTCTGAATTGTTCTGTTTTGTTTTTTGGTACTGGAGATTGAACTCAGGACCTTGTGCTTTCAAGGCAGGTGGCAGAACAACTGAGCTAAGTCCCCAGCCCAACTTCCTCTGACGTGGAGAAGAATATTTTATTTGGGGGGTATTTTGATTTTGTAATGATTTTCATTTACTATGTATCTAAATAATAATCTATTAATTGAATTAAAGTTACATATATATTTTGAGTCTTTCAGTCTTTCTCTCTTTTATTGTCAATTGGATTTTTCATTTGTTTTTCTGCAAGTTTTGTTAAAACAGAAAATGCTCTGCATTCTCCAACTTCCAAAATTCTAATGTGAGGATGCGAGAAATAGGTTGAAAACTATTGCTCTGGAATTTCTTCTTCCTCTTATTTACCATCCGATGGAAGAAAAGTTTTCCAGTGTAAACTGACATAGACAATTGCTAACAAAAAATCCCTAGAGATCTAACCCTTAACTAGACCTACCTAGACCACACAGATGTTCTCTGAAGGTACAGTGTGTCCTGACCTCGTCTCATTGGTGCCAACTCAACAAGCAACGTAGAAATACAACCAGTGGGGGCTAATTCTACTAGATGGAGAAGACATTTGAAATTGGGATCCAGAGACACTGGTTACTCTAAGAGAGGCTGTTTAAAAACATGGTCTCTGGATTACTTCACTGCTGAAATTTATCAATCTTTAAAAGAAGAACAAATACTAATAATTTCCAAACAATTCTATAGAATTTAAAATAGAGGAAAACTTCCAAACTCCTTCTATTAGGCCAGGAGCTGATGAAATTCTAACAAAGACACACGTAAAAATAGATCAGTATCAGGGCCAGGGATTTAGCTCAGTGGTTCTGCTGCCTGCTTTGCAAGCGCAAGGTCCCGAGTTCGATCCCCGGTACCAAAAACAACAACAACAACAACAACAACAAAAATAGACCAATATCCCTGATTAACATAAATACTAAAATTCTTCACAAAATACTAGCAAATCAAATTCAACAGCATTATGAAAAAGATCAGGCACCACAATCAAGTTGGTTTCATTGAAGGATGCACAGATGGCTAAACATACACAAATCAATAAATGTAGTATATTACAAAAATAGACCAAAGGATAAAAACTGTATGATCATTTCAATAGATTCAGAGAGAAAAATGTTTGAAACAGCTCAATATCTCTTCATGATAAAAGCCCTCCACAAATTAGGTGTTGAAGGATCTCCCCTTAACATAGGGGAGGTTATACGTGACAGACACATAGCCAACATTATACTGAAAAGGGAAAACCTGAAAGCATTTCCTCTAAGGAGAGGAGTAGACCAAATTGTCTACTCTCACCACTCTAATTCAACATGGTACTAGAAACTTAAGCCAGAGCAATTAGCAAGGGAAAGAAAATAAAGGCATACAATTAGGAAAGTAAGAAGTCAAATTATCCCTGTTTACAGATGATATGATTCTATATATAGAAAAACCTAAAAAAAAAAAAAAGCAGCCAAAAGACTACTAGAACTGACAAGCAAATTTAGTATAGTACAGTAGCAGGATACAAAATCAACATATAGAAATCAATAGCTTTTCTATACACCAATAAATGAATTTGTTGAGAAAGAAATCATGAAAACAATCTTATTCAAAATAGCTACAAATAACAAAAAAAACACTAGAAATATACTTAAAGAAGGAAATAAAAGGCTTTTACAATGAAAATTATGAAACATTGAAGAGAGAAATTGGAAAAGACGCTAAAAGTGGAAAAGACTTCCTGTGTTCAGTATTGGAGAAATCAATATTATTAATATGTCTATACTACCCAAAGTGATTTACAGATTTAATGCTAACCATATCAAAATACTGATGACAAAAGACAATCCTAAAATGAATAAACAACAACAAAAGACTCTGAATATCCAAAGCAAACCTGAGCAAAAGAGTAAAGCTGCCGGCATCACAATAACTGGTCTTAAAATATACAAAAGAGCTACAGTAACCAAAACAGTATACTATTGGCATAGAGCAATGGAATAGAGAACCCAGAAATAAACCCACACACTTATAGCCAAATGTTTTTCAGCAAACTTGCAAAAAGATACATCGGAAAAAGTACAGCCTCTTCAATAAATAATGCTGGAAAAAATTGATACCCACATAAAGAAGATTGAAACTTGATTCCCATATCTTACTCTGTACAAAAATCAGTTCAAAGTGGATCAAAGGTCTAATTAATAGGAGAAACACTTGTTACAATAATATTATGGATTAGATTCCCCAAACACAGAAAATCAGGGCAAAAATTAACAAATGGGATTACATCAAACTAAAAGCCCTCTACATAACAAAGGAAACAATCAAGAGTGAAGAACAGCCTACAGAATGGGAGAAAATATTTGTCAGCTGTTAATCTGACAGAGGATTGGTTTCCAAAATATATTTAAAAAACTAAAAAAACCCAAAAAAACAACTTAGCAGATAGCCAAGTAATTCAACTAAAAAAATGGCTCACTGATCTGAATAGACACATCTCAAATCAAGAAATATGGCTGGGCATGAGGGTGCAGGCCTGCAATACAAGCACTGGGAAGCTAATGCAGGAGGAGCTTAGCCTGGGTGATGTAGCTACAGTGAGACCCAAAATAAAAAATCAAAAAGAGCTGGAGATGTAGCTCAGAGTGAAAGCCTTGGGTTCAGTCCTTCGTACCACACACACACACACACACACACACACACAACCAATAAATAAATATATGAAAAATGCTCAATATCACTAACCACCAAAGAAGGTCAAATAAAAACTATAACGAGATATGAGATACCATTTCACCCCAGTTAGAATAGCTGCTATAAACACATACACAAACACAGAATAACAAATACTGACAAAGATGTGGGGAAAAAGTGACTCACATACTCTCTGTAGGAATGCAAATTAGTAGAGCCACTATGGAAATAGTGTGGTGGTTCCTAAAAAAACTAAAAATACATCTCCAGTATGATTCTATTATTTCACTCTTGGGTATATGTCCAAGGGAAGTGAAGGCAACATACAAAAGAGAGAACTGCATATTCATGTTTATGGTGGCACTCACTGCTCACAATAGCTAAGATATGGAATCAGATTAGGCATCCATTAACAGATGAACAGATGTAAGTATGGTATATACTTTATGTATGAACAAAGGAGTATTATTCAGCAATAAAGAGGAGTGAAATCTTATCATGTTCAGGAAAATAAATGGAATTGGAGAATAGCATGTTAAGTGAAATAAAACAGACACAGAAAGACAAGCGTTGGATGTTCTCTCTCATGTATGGAACTAAAGAAAAAGAAAGAAAAATAGAAAGGAAGAAATGAAGGAAAGAAGAAAGGAAGGAGAAACAAAGAGAGAGAGAGAGACAGAGGAAACCTAAAAGTAGGAGAATGCTTAGTGTGGTCCCTAGGGACTAGAAAGACTGTCCATGTGGGTGGAGGGAGGGTATAAGAATCATGGATAGACATGATGAAGGTACATTATATACATGTATGAAAAGATCACAGTGAATCCTAATTAATTAGAACAATTTATATGTGTAACAATATATAAATTAAATTTTAAAATATGGTTAATAATCCAAAGAAGCAGAAAAAGGCAGTAAACTGGTTCTCATGAGAGAAAATGTTTTGTCCCCCTCATCTAAAGTTATACGAAGTAATACTAAGAATTTGACAAGTACAGAATTTACATTTTGAGAAAAGCTCCCAAGTTCTTGCATATATAAAATAATCAATAAATTGCTTCATTCTTCCTACTGCCATGTTGCAGGGTAATGTAGGATGTGTTCATCCATGGGAGGGAGGGCAATCATCAAAGTAGCAAACTAAATTCTCCTTTTACTTCTATTCTTAATGCATTGTGTTTAAGAAGTATCTTTCACCTTCAATTGCCATTCACAACTCAAAACGCCCTTTCAAAAACAGATTATTACTATCCATTTTTATGAACAAATCAATAACAATATAAAAGGCAGATAGAACCTCTTAATTTAGGAAAACAAATTCTTGAAAGTGTGCCTAAAAACTTTTACCTTAATTATGCCCAGTGCTTATGGACATGAAATGTAAAATAAATGTGGTCTGTGAATTTGATCGTTATTCAGATTATTTGCCTTTGTCTCTGGCGTATGTCTCTGATACCAAAGATATAGTGACATAACATTCATAATATAGCACACAGTAGCATAGCATACACGTCTCTGGTAGCATAGATATATTAATAGTAGATATGACACATATATTCATGAACATTGGGTACATCTCTAAATGTTTTCCATTAAATATATAATCATATAAGATTTTCTTGTTCTCTTTATTCATTAAATAATATTTAGGAATTCTCTAGGGTAAAGCAACAGAAGATGGAAATACTAGTTCTATTTTAAGGAAGGATAAGTTAAATGGCTCTGAGAAAAACTCTCCAGTACCACCTGATTCAAACTGATTTAAGCAAATTGATTTAAACAATTCATGATGTACAGTGATGAAAATAAAGGTGTCCAACACTGTTTCCACATCAGATGTAATAATGTAATAAAGCATACCATCCTCCTCTTCTCAGCAATGTTTAAGGATACTTATTATGTTTGAAGAAACACTCTTGGTTGCAGGATAATGTACCTCACCAGCGCAACTCAAGGAGGTGAATGAATAGAATGAACACAGACACGGGAGCAATACTGAGGAATTCTCCAGGGAAATTTTCCTTGGTGGGGATCCTGACTGAACTGGAGGTTCTTTGCAGTGTGGGGCTGATGATTGCCAATCCATTCAATCACACCTTAATCCGCCACTGCTGGGTTGGACCTAGAGCAACATAGATTTTTCTGTACCCCCTGCCAAGAGTCTAATAATCCACATCCTTTCTTTTGAAAGGTAGAAATCTCAATAGGATTGGAAACAAGTTGTGGAAAAGATGCCAGCAGGGGGCTTGTTTCATTATAATAACAAACCAGCTCCTGCTCAAAGAGAAATCCTGCTGAATTCCTTGCTGTCTTGTCCTAGTTGATTCGTTTTTTATCCTAAATATTTACCTTAATCTCTTTAAACCAAGGCTCTCTCAAAGGAATGGTTGCACTTCTTTCCTATCTGGAGACTCGCTGCTCTGTGTTGTGGGATTCTTTTAGCGGTTGCTTTGGGTTTGCTCTCCTCTCCAGAGAGGTTTTTGTTGCAGCTTCACTTCCTGGCTCTACATTTACTTTTCATCCTAAACTGCTAACTTGAATTTACTTTTCTCTTTTATGCCAGTCTTTGCAGGTCCGTCATATGGAATCCTTCATATATAGACAGCCTGAAATAGTTAAGTAGGGCATACATCTATTCTAGTTAGCTGTGATATAGACTTTGGTCAAATCCAGAGAGATGAAAATTTTCATCCTGGAGCTTCTACACGTGGCTTCCTTGATTTAGCCATGGAATCTCAGCTATCGTCATCCGGTGTCGGTCAAGCAGCAATTGATTATAATAGCTCTGAATATATAAAATTCCTTTGGAAATACTGCCAAGGCCATCTTGCCCTTTTCTGTAAGTGGAGTGGGTTCTGCCATGGACCTAACAACCCTCAGTTTATTGAGATGGGTAGATGTCTGATCCGGCTTGGGTCAATCAGATGTGATTGAGAAGACATATGGAATTAGGGTTGCCAGTTAGATTCTGCTAGTGTTTGGACCGAGGACAAAGTCTGTCCCTGGGGATAAGACAACTGTGTCCTGTGTGTGGTAACGCAGAGAGCAGAAGCACAACAGATACAAGGCTGATTTTCAGAAATGAGCAGGTGCAAGGTTCCAGGAACACCTGAAAGGAAAAAAATTTTTCTTTTTTGGTACCGGGGATCGAACTCGGGTCCTTGAGCTTGTGCAGCAGGCGGCGAAACCACTGAGCTAAATCCCCAGCAGAAAGAACAAATTTTTAAGTTGGTTGTAGTGCCAACCAACTTGGTTGCAGCTCAGTGTTTGGTGCTCATTCTTGGTGAGTCTGCCCTGTACTTTACCTTGTGATCTGTGGCATAGCCTTGTGTTCTCATAGTAAACCTTCCTTTTTAAGCACATTTGTTTGATCAGGATTCTGTTATGTGGAACAGAAAGATTTATGCTTAGGACAATAGGTGTTAGGGCAGTCAGAGAATCATGCTATCTCTTAGCTCGACTGGACAGTACCTACTGCCTGATTCAACTCACTGGGGCTTGTAAGTAATGTGCTCATTGCTGAAACAGGTAATTAATGGTAAACCTGAGACTGGATATATAGGTGAGTGGTAAGAAGGGCTTGCTATCTCCAGCACAAAATGAAAAATGTAATTAGGGGCAGAGTCCTGGAACTGAAGTCAGAACCTATCAACTCTTGTCTGTTTTAGAAGCTCACAAGCGGTGTAACCCTGAATACGTTTCTGAAACTTTGGGTTTTTTTCTGTTAATGAGAGGCCTGACACATCTATTCTCTAACTCTAAAACCATATGATTCTAAGCAGTGTCTACAAGCACAAAGTGGAGTGGGTATCAGAAGCCTTTATCTAGAAAACATGACTGTATTAGTTAATTTTCTCTTGTTGCTGAAACAAAATATGCAACACCCAAAATTAATAAGAAAAGGTTTTATTTAGCTCACGGTTTTAGAGTTTTCAGTCCATAATCCGCTGGCTCCAAGGAAGAGTGGCACATGGCAGAGGAGTGTCTCAGAGGAGAACAGTTCATGGCATACACAAGGCAGCAAAAGCAACAAAGGGGACCCTCTGTAGCATCTTTCTGCCCCTTTTATCTTATTCAGGCTACTTAGAGCAGGTAACACTCACACCCTTAATCCTAGTGCCCTAGCATTGCAGCATGAATCAATCCCAGCATCACACATTCTAGAGTCAGCCACCTCTGAAAGAGCCCCACCTATGATGGCATGAGGCTTTGGGAGGACATCTAAACACAAGCCATAACAATGGCCATGAACAGGTTTGCTTGGGAAAAATAAATTAACCAGTTCAAGTAGGATGAGCATCCAAGAGTTAAAATGGAATCACTGTCTTACAGCTCAGATTTTTCTGCTGAAGTCAATCAGGAGAACCCCCAAAGTGGTGGTTTTACTTTGTGGGTTCTTCCTATCAAATCAGGCAGGAAGCTGATTTTGTGTGTAGACAGTGAGTATGTACTGAGAATGTGTTGGAAACATCCAGAATCACACACAAGTCACAAGGACATGCTTTTTTTCAGCTGGCGGGGAGGGGGTGGATTTGAAAGGTTAACAATGAATTGATTTGGGCTTCTGGATTCTCGAAGAGATGGAATGAATTGAAACAAATCGGTTTCTCCCCCCTCATCTCCCTTTCCCTTCGCTCTGCACTTTCTTTTCCTAGCTAATGATATTGTTTCTGTAAAACAAGTAAATGTGAATATGAAAGCTTTTCTAATTTTTATTCAAAAAGAGTGGAGAACAAAGAGATTGTCAAAGGAGTAAAAAGTTTCCATCTGTAAAACCGTAAGCTCCTGACAGCACATACAATATTTTCTCATCAGCATATACATCAGCATATACATAAGGCCTTGAGTAGCCTAAGAATCCCCTCATAACATGTGTGATAAGCCATCCAATTCTATCTCCTGGCATGGAGAGATAATTTCCCAGCAGCCTGCATCCTGGTCTGACCTCCTTTCCTGGCTCCTTCCTGAGGCCCTCTGTGTGTATCTGTCTCCCTTTGACTACTCTACTGAATTGTCTCTTTTGTTACTCAGCAGTAAAGATCCAATTACCTGCTCAGTTCAGTGACCTTCCCTTAGTTCCTCTCAAGCTCCTTACTACTGAGGCTAACTTGGTAGGTTAGATACTTTGCTCCTTAGAACTCTTCTTCCCTTAGCTTTTATCTCCTTGAAACTTCATAATTCACTTTATCCTAATTATTTCTCCTTTCTGTCTTACCAATTCTTCTTTGTCTTCTCGCCTCCTAAATGTGTCTATTTCTAAAAGTTTTTCCTTGCTGCCCTCTCCCCCCACACCTATAAAGCTCCTTGGATATTTCTTCGACAGCTAGGATTTATACCAAACTATCAGGGGAATGGGAAGATCAGAGGTGCACAGTGGTGGAAGAAATTTGGAGGACAATGTTTGATCTGTTTGAAAATCATTTGAGTTATAATAAGAGATATACATCCAACTTTAATATTCCTATCTTGAATAAGGACTGCTGAAGAGCCTATATTATGTGAATGTACTTATATCTTTAAATTAACATTTTTCAGAAATTGAAAAAGTTTCACATTTCAATACCTGTGTAAATATTGTATAGTTCTGCTGACATACGTGGCAACTACAGACTAGAGGAAGAATGGATACTAATGTATTGACTCAAGAGTTCCTACAAATCAGTTAGATTTCCCCAAAGATATTAGTTGTTTGGGTGAAGCCTTTCTGGATGTAAATGGACACAAAATTGAGTGGATATCTATCAGTGTCACATTACAGTTAGTCATAGGTATCAAGTTCATTATTCTCTCCCCACCTCTGCATGTTTGCTCTACAGGACTATGAATTTCTTACGTTGTTTCATTAATTTTCCAATCACCTAGTATGGTCCACAGAATGATTAAAGTTGTATGTAAAGTTAAACTCAAAATCAAAGGTACATGGAAGTTGAAGCAGGTCAACTTTGAGTTTGATGGTTCCCTCAAAGAAGTAAATCTAGAACCAGGTGTAAGAAAGCCAAAGATAAATCATCAATGAATGGAATGCAGAAGAAATAGTAGGAAATCTGGAAATGAGAATCAGGAAGCAAACTAGTACAAAGCAAGATCACAGTAAAAAAAAATAATAAAAAATCTGTATCCCCAAACCTAAATTAAATTCTGCCAATTTAGATTAGATACTGTTACAGTTTCTTTTAAAATTCCTACTTATCTTTTATATGTTTTGCCACTTGAAGTTCCCTATAAGTATTTACAGTGGTATTGATCACTGTGTGAAATTAAGTTTTTTTTTCTCCTTTACTTTTTATCTTTCTACCCAAATGAGTCACTAATTCTGTCAGTTCATTTCTTGTCATGTCTTCTGCTCAGGCCCTTGCTCAGGTGCTGATGGCCTCATCTTGTCAGATGTTGATCAGTTCGAGGCAGACCAATCAGCTGTGTTCTCTGCATGGGGTCCCACTCCAGGTAATCCTCATGAACACTTTACAGTGCATCTTCTTCAATGATACATTGCCTGTTACTCATATCTGCTCGAAAGTATTTAGTAACTAACTCCTCACTGACTGGGACCACGATGTCCAATCTCATTCTATTGTTTAATGGCTTTGAATATGTCCCCTTACTTGCCTTTGCATCCAATTACTACTACCTGTGACATACTCTTCATTTAAAAAATCTCCTTCATTTATTCTTTGAATAAGTTTTGTGTATTTATACACAGTCTGACTTTGAGTCCACTCCTTGTCGTCCCTAGTTGTAGAAATCCTATCCATTTTTGAAGATCCAATTAAAACAGGGCTTGCCTTCACTCTACATTTTTTAAATGCTTCCAACATTCTGGAATTTATCCAGCATGCTGAGAAAACAGATGAACAACATTGTCCCTACTAAAATAAGAGTGTACTATACTATACACATAATAAGTATGCAATATATCTATAGTGATGTACTAAAATGTGTACTGTAGTACATTACTAAAAGTATAGGAAGCAGATATCTTAATCCAGTATGGACAGGTCCTCTGGAACAAGCTGGTGTTAAAGAAAAGGAGAAGTTTACCAGCCAAAGAAAAGTAGCTGCAGGTTGGGGATTTTCCATCCAAAGGAACAAGTCCACTAAAAACACAGCGTGGGGGCTGGGGATTTAGCTCAGTGGTTCTGGCACCTGCCTCGCAAGCGCAAGGTCCCGAGTTCGATCCCCGGTACCAACCCCCCCCCCCCAAAACAGCATATATGAAAGAGCACAGAACACTAAAAGTGTATTCAACAGTTTTTCTCTACTCAGATATGATCTCTTTTTCCCCAAAGTATTATTCATACTACACATAAGACATTTTTAATATGTTTTGTGCATTTAGGCTTTGTGTCTTTTTTCTCATACCTCTTTCATAATTTTTTTTTGCATAATTGTCTTTTAAGCATAGTTGTGTACACTAAGTAGATGTTCATTTTTCACTAAATCTGACTTGAATGAATAGAAGGTTTCATAGATTGAGTATATTGGTTCGTGTTCTCGGGTTTAGTTTGCCTGTATGTCCCCTATAGTGTGGAAAATAAAAAGTGGACCTTTCCTGGGGCATCGTGCCACTCAAACAGAAGAGTGACACTGCAAGCCAATTTTGTAGAAAGAAAGGTGGAGGTTTTGATGAATTATTTTACTTAACCAAAAGGGCAGATCACTATTCTGTTTTGTGAATTTATACATGAAACTTTTTGGTACAGGAATTTTAAATTAGGAAAAATGACTTTTCTGATTGGCATCTGAAAAGATGAGAACAAAATCAGGATTGTCTAAAATGCGGCGATGTTTCTACAAAGTTACTATTAGTGGGATGTTATAATTTTAGATTATGAAATTCTAAAGGTCACAAAATTCATAGAGAAATAAGGCTGCCAGGCTCCCTAATTCTGCCCTCTTGCCCACTGTTTGGATTATTTATGACCTATGTTTGGAGAAGGCAGTTCCTATAAGGCTTGTTTACGTATGTTATGAAAACGAACAGAAGTCATTTTGATATACTGCTGTTAGGTATCTGACATTTTCTCCTTAGACCAGAGGATAGAATGTGGTGAAGCCAAGCAGAAATGAACATTTGATTGTGTTCACATTTCGCTCACTTCTGCCACCATCCCTCCTCACCACCGCACAACTGAAGCTGTGGACCTGTCAGCTCAGGCCAGCTACCGAGGCCACTGCTTTGCATGGCCAGGGCAATGGCAGACCACCACCATCACTCCGATTTACTCCTGTGTTAGCTAAATTCTCATTTCTCAGTTTGCTCTGGCCTCTTTGTTAATATGTCTTTCCAAACCAGCTCCTTTTTACTAAACCTGTCTCAGCATCACTTTTCCCCAAATCTTGTTTCTCAAAAAAAAAAAAAAAAAATCCCAATATCTCTTAATGATGGCACTATTTTCCCTGCTTCAGGTTAACACAATTAAGCTGAATCACCACCCATACTCTTTTCATATTGTGTCCTTAGGTGCAAGTTGGACCTTAACATGTTCTACTACTCAACATTTTTCCCTACCTCGAAGAAGACTCTCCGTGTAACTGGTAGAGAAACAGCTCCCTGGATGTTTCTCCCTGACTTTCCCTAGAGAGTCTTTTCCCAGGCATGCACGGTCAACCATGCTATGGCATTAGTCCCTCTTTCTTAGTAGCATGGTTTCTGTACAGTTGTATGTGGGTTCCAATTGTGTCTTCGTCTCTAAATCAGTGAGAGACTTGAACAAGTTACTCTACCTGTGCCCTCTTCTGGAGCATATGTACAAGTTACTCTACCTGACAGTCCTTCAACTTCCACATGCGTGAAAAGAAGCTAAATTGTATGTTCTACAGAGACTTGTGGTGATGAAATGATTGCTGTGAAAGTGTTGACCATGGCTTTGAGGCTGGAAAAACTTCACGTAGACTTTCTCAGGGTGACACAGCAACTCAAGGGTGTGCAAGGATCATGTCCCTGTCTTCTGACCTGGGCTTTTAAAGGTTTCAGGAGGGTCAGTAAGGGTCTTAATCATTGTTAATTGATGTCAATTAATGTTAAAGTTGGTAATTTGATCTACAGAGGACATGAAAGTTAAAAATTCATGAGTCCACGAATTGGTAGACTAAAATTTAAGGAGTCAGCCCAGGCGTCCAAGGATAAAAAGGGAAGCCAAATTTGATAAGTGATAATTTTAGATTATATTCTTCACAGATATGTAGAGTTGGAACAATTCATATGAATGCTTCAGGTTTCAAGTCTGAGAGCTGAGGATGCAAGCATGTGGGGGTGTGCATGTTGTTTTAAAGTGTGTCTGCTTTCCAACATCACACAGCAAGTTTTATAGTTTAGTTTTTAGAAATTATTATCCACGCATTTCCAGCTCCACATTCACAGTTAATCAAGAGTTCACTCTATTGGATTTTCGGTTGTTCATTAAAAATCTCTCTTCTGAGGCATAAATTAAGATCTCTGTGTGTGCCAGTTTGTCACTTTTACTTGTGCCTGATTTGTATTCCAAGAATAGGTGCACACTGATTCGCTGCCTTCACCCTTCACTTTCTCTGCTAGGATAAGTTAGTTAGCAAGTTATCACCATCTGTCATTTCCTGCCCCTTACTCCAAAAGTCTTTGCTTATCCAAGACTTAATTGAAGACACAGTGAAGAGCTGAAGGGGCCTACCCTTCATATTCCAGGTTGCTAGATGATGCAGATTCTGTTTAACTCAAATTCCTCAAATTATAAAAATTCACTTTTCTTCCATAACAAAAATCAATCAATCATGACCACATTAGAGTTTTTGTGTCAATAATATTATTCATAACTGTGGCTAGAATGCAAAAATAATAATTATATTTCTTTTATTTTTAAAAGAATAATAACCTGTGGGGAAAAATAGAAAAAGCAAGAAATGCCTAAATGGCCAAAAGAGTAAAATTAACAAAGTTAAAGAGAATGTTCTTTATCTCTTAGAAAACAATGGCAACCATAATAATAATAGTACCATGACAAATGCGTACAGTGTGTACTGTTTGTCTCCTTATTTATCTCCACTTCTGGCAGCAATCCTACCTGGTGAAGAATTATTACTGCTATTCTACAAACAATATAGTCTGAAAAGTTAGTGGTTTGCAAAGGCATAGAGTTAGTATACCCTCAAATCTCTATTCTCAGATTTCCTTAATTCTAAATTTTGCTCTCTTTTCACCATATCACACAGCTTCCATGTATGACATGTCTGTCAAAACAAACAAACAAACAAACATGCCCAAACCTCTTCAATAAGGTTGGTCCCTCTAGGTAAGCTCTGGGGAGGGATATTGACTGTAAACATTGCTTTCTGTCAGTTACATCACTACCTCTAACAATTGGACAAACATTTTAAAATCCTTTTCTTATTTATTTGGTATTTCTTCTTCTTTCTTTGTAGAATACTTCAGTTTCTAGGAAACAAAACAAAACCAACACAAACCAACCAACACACAGAAAGAAATAAAGTGTTGCAAAAAGGAATTTTGAAGCTAAAGTGATTTGGTGAGGATATGGCAAGGTAAACCCTCTCCAAGCTATGAAAAGGTATTACAAAAAGGAACAAATAATTTTTAAAAATCATGATCATAAAAATGTACCCAGGAGGTAGTAGTATAAAATATTGTACTAAATAGATTTTGCAGTATGAGGAAAGGTTGAAAATAACAGATATTGGAATAATCCACAGGAAATGAAAATATCCATGTACTAAAACCAGGATAACGAGGCTTAATACTTTACAATCTTGATTCCAGGTGTTCAAAACTGAATTAATATAATCATTATGAGTAAGGTTCTTCAATCTATAAAGTAGATAAGTATTTTTAAAATTTTTTAAATTAATTTTTTCTTAATAAAAATAAATGGTGCTAAAAAGGAGGAAATAAGAGAATTGCAATTTGACTCTGTGATTTACACTGGGTTTAGTAAATGCATTATAAAATCCAGTATAGTGGAATTAGGCCACTCTTGGTGTTTAGAGATCAGGTTCGAGACTCTGGCAGCATAAAATTATGAGGCAGCAGTCCAAACTGCTTTCCATAACCAGAAGTTGCCACCCATGCCTTTGAAGACTGGAAGAGCTTCATAGTACATGTAGCTGTACTCTGTGGCAAGGGGTCTTGAGCAAAAGAAAAACATTCAAATCCAAAAAACAACAATGGCTGATGGAGGACGAATGATTCCAAAAGTTAGGAAAATGAAACATATATTTGTATTTTTGATCTTCAGAGGAAATAATATCCAGCCTACTGTGAGTAACCTGACCTACTGTAAGAATCATTTGGGTAAAAAGCTCCAAAGTGAACTTAAAAGATACACCAGCAATTTATATGAGAATAAATAATCTTAGGCTATTTAGTTCTGAAAATTCCTTGTTCCTGTGAATATGATGTGGAAAAGGTTGAAGAAAAGGATTTCTCTTCAGCCTTTTCTTTTCTCAATATGAACATATAGAGAATTAAGCCATTTCCATATTTGCTCCTTTCCACAATCAAAGTGGAATGATCCTCCCTGCACTTATACCCTGAATTCCAGGCCCACGTTCCTACTCTGGAGCCGCTCTTTCCAGAACCCAGGGTAATGTTCAGTGAGAGTTTGTACTTCATAAAAAAGGACTCAACAAATTAAGGAATAACATGTATCTATTATGTGTCTCACCATTCTAGGAAATGAAATAAATAGAAGGCAGTCACTGGTCTCAAAGAGCTAATTAGTCCACTCTAGGCTACAGAAATAGAAACCATAAGATATAACACCATAAGCAATTTGATGAAGTTATTCACAGGATACTGTTGAAGGAGGAAATTCTGGTAACCCAATTTGAGGAAGGGATCTTAAAATGATTTACCTGTGTTTGAGTGGAGCCAAGAATGTGTAAAATGTAAGAAAGCCAGCCTATCAGATGGAGGTAGGGAGTGATCAGAATGTATTTCTATGTCTTGAACTTAAATGCAAGTTGCTGGATAGCCCAACATGAATTAGAAATATAGTCAGTGGTTACATTCTGAAACAACTTCTGAACCATGTTTAAATACACATTCTGCTATCCTCAGTATAATTGATAACAATTGAAAGATATAAATTCAGGAGTCATAATCAGACTTGCAAAATTTATAGGTCATCCCCACAGAAACACCAGAAACACGTGCTGTATGAGTTCGAGACTGGAGAGGAAAATTTTTGAAATGATCTAAAAGAAAAATCATGTGAGTCTTCTAAACTAAAACTGTAGCAAGGGATCAAGAGAGAATGTTGTGCTGACCCTCTGTGCAAAAGATAAAAATCTTTATTAGTTTCTATAACTTTGGGGTCATGTTTTCCTGCTTAAACTATCACATTCTGAATGCTTTATAAATTGGTATAAAAAGCTGGTTGTTACTGAAACAAAAACTTGAGATATATGGAGTTAGTTTGGTGTGGAAGTAATTGTATATGTCAAAGAAACCACAACTGGTGGCCAGAAGAAAGGCGATCTATGTTAAGTGGTGACAGAAGTTTGCTAAGGCTGCTGCTTGGATCCTTCAAGTCTTGGGGTCTTTCTATCTCTTGGTCTCCTTTCCATTTGCAAAAGCTCAAGAATTTAAAGGAGCAGGGAGGGAGAGAAGAGATAGGGCAAGAGAAATTTACAATATGTAATGTACATGTACCGATTCACCATGACAGATATAATCATTACGTACTGTAAACGTGCACTAATAAAAAATAGTTGTTTGAGAGAGCAAGGAGGGAACATAATATTTAATGATTTTGTAGCTTTATGGAGAGGAATTGGATATCGGAGTATTAGTTTGATACATTGATGGCTTTTGGAGGCATTTGACAGCATAAGAAAGGGATAAGCCTAGAAAAGAATTGGTCATTCTGCAAGTGGGAATGAAAGAGTAAAGAAAGAGCCCAGAAGTTAGAGGAATAACTTTCTAAATCCTAGACATAGCAGCTAAAATTGTGAAATATTTTATGCTACAAAGATTGAAACTCAAAAAACAGAGATTAAAAATAAAGGACATGCCTATAATATCTATTATTAACACTTATAAGCTGATTAAGGAGTGCCCAACATATAAAACTTTTCCCTGGAAGAAAAATGGCTCAATGACAGCAGATTAAAGATACAGCTCTATCACTAAAGCCATACAACCCCAGATATGTGCAACTAAGTCAAGAGAAAAAGAGACAGATGTCTTGAACAGAGCTTTTGATACAGCTGTGGGCATGTGGATCTATTGAACAGAACCTGGATTAAGACTTTTTGTGATTGACTGATACTTGTAATGACCTAAGGACCTCCAACATTCTATGGGCAGAAAACAGAGTGGAGAAACTGCTTGGCTCACAAAGATTTCTTCTTGCCACCGGTGGGCTGGCCATCTTCCACAGAGGAATATTCACCTTTCCCAGCCTGGATTCTCAGTGCAACAGCTTCTTGGTGAGACCCTTGAAAGACATGAAGGCATTTTTCTGGGCAGTTGGGGTTTTAGTTCACACGGGAGGGGAGGAGGATTTGACATGTGTCTTAGGTGAATGACTTGGAATAAAAATACTGTAGGGCTTTGTAGTTTGCATGTTTGACTTCTATCTTCCCCATGAGGATCTTCAAGATCTGTCTTCAAGCAGTCTTGTGACTCGGGAATACAGATCCTTTTGGTTCAATTTTATAATGTGGTGGGGGAGGCTGTAGTCACCATAAAGCACATCTTTGCTGGAGATGACAGTGCTATACCAAGCCAAGAAGCTGACGTGCCCTGTGGTTTCTGTGTCCACCACCTCAAAGTCAATTGCCGAAATCTTCCCTGGCAATTTCTGGAATGCTCCAGAGCACTAGTTCCCTGAGTAGGCTTGGGTGGAATTCTGTGTGGCATTGTTCTGAGGAGATTCTGAAGAGTTTCTGAAGACAGTTTTATCTGAGGAGGGCTTCTTCTGGAGGCCCTTTCTCTGAGGCTGGTTGGGTCGCTCTTAGATCTTTGAAACTACACTGTGATACTCACCAAGAAAATCTACACTAACTACAACAGAATCAGCCTTATTTGAAAGTCAAGGATCCGCTAAGATGTAGGGCCTTTCTTGTTCAGGAAGTAGTCTAGTGCATTGCTGGAAGCAGCTGTCATCTTTTTTCGGAGGAGAAGGATCCATCCTACTTCAGAGTTTATGTTTTCTTTGCAGGCTTCACATGTAGGTTAGGTGCCTCTCTCTATGGGGCTGGTTCTTTTTATTCAGAAAAGATTTATCTTCTAAAAACTGTTGCTTCTTACCAAAATTTCACTGTTTGACTTTTCCTTCTACTGTCTTTTTGTGACTAGATTCCCCCAAATCTAGATTTAAGAGTAAGGTAGACATGGGGGCAGGAGATGGTGGAAGATCTATTGGGAAGAACTGCTCTTGCCTGAAAGGAGGATAAGGGAATCATTCTTTGCTAAGTCCTGTTGTCCAAGATGTGGAGGTATGCAGAAAACCTTGGGGATGAAAGTGACCCTGGTAACTTCATCCATAGGCCGTGAAATGATGGAGGGTATTCTAGTATAAGTTAGGAAGCCTGGATTCTAGTAAGGGCCCACAGTTCACCAGGCATAGATGGATTTGGGAAAGTCATTCTCTCTAGGTCTGTTTTATTTGAAAAATTATGGAACTAGGGCTGAGGCTATAGTTCTGTGGTACAGTGCATTTTTAGCATGAGTGAGGCCCTGAGTTCAGTCACCAGCAACAACAGAAAAATAGAAGAAAGAAAAAAAGAAGGAGCTAGAAGTCCCATCAAGTTGCATCTCTCTTAAGGTCTAGGAAGCCAGAACAGGTGAGTTTTATAAATAGGCTAGAAAGTGAATGTCTAAGTATGCTTGAAAACAGTGAGGGGTATGACATAGATTGTATGGATTGGTGTAGGCCTCAATGAATGGAAACACAAATTGAGACACTTCTCTCCATTGGTTGTTCATGGGGGTGGTGGCAATCTCAGCATGACTCTCACCCAATTCCTTCCAAGCAGTGATCTTTGCTATGACAAAAAGAAGTGGAGGATTAGGAGGAGAGAATCAAGAGAGCCAATCTAAGCAAACAGAAATTTATAGTCTTTGCAGAGGAGACAATTCTTCCATGACCACATATCTACCTCTTAGATGGGTCCCATTAAGAACCGGTAGTTTCTTTCTAAAAATAGAAATTGACCAGTGAATTTGAAAAGGAATATTTGACATGATGTTGTTTGTGTGAATAAATTATTGTTCTTCATTTTTCTTCTCTTCATTTTCTAATGTATTTCGTTTATGGGACTAATGATATCTCTAGAATCCTGGGTGGAATCCAGAGTCAGAAATGTGATTTTAGTCTTCTATGCCTCCTCAGGGTGGGAAGCAGACTGCAATGAGGCCATAGCTGAGCTGAGTAAGCCAAGCAGCTGCGTCCTGGATGCTGCAAACGGGTCTGGGGTGGAAGAGCATAGTGTGGTTGGAGAAAATGTTGGCTCCAAATTAGGGAGGTGAGAACTAGTGAGGGATGAGATTAGAGAAGCAACAGGGACAACATCATGCACTAAGGACTTTCATATTTACGTGGAAGGCATGAGAAACCACAAAAAGACTTTATGCGCGAGTGGAGAGGTATGGGATGTTTCAGATATTTTAGAGACATAATCTACATTATTCAACTTTCCTCACTAGGACAAGTACCTGACACATACAACCTGAGGGAGAAAAGGTTAATCTTGGCTCACAGTTTCAGAAGCTTCAGTCCATGGTCAGCTGGCTTCAAGGAAGAAACATGAAAGGATATGGTGGAGCAAAGCTGCTCAAGTCATGGCATCCAGGATGCAGAAAACAGGGGAAGAGCCAGAGAGTGAGGAAAAACCCAGGGATCAGCAAAAGTCACCAAGATCATGCTCTTTTTGATCCACTTCCTCCAACTAGGCCCCTAATAGCCCACTGAGCTATGATTTACCAGTGGGTTAACTCATTGATGAGGTTAGTGGCCTCTGAATCCAGTCATCTCTCCAGGAGTCTCTTAATCCAGTTCAAATGACAATAAGGGTGAACCAGAACATCACATTTACTGTATTTTGAATACTCTGCACCACCTCTGCCTTTCAGTTCCCCGCTCCTGAATCCTATTTAACACTGTTCTTGAAGAAGAAATCTTCTGAAAAAGGACTAAAAAGGATTTGCCCTGAACTTTCTTCTTCAGATATAATATCCTATATAAGTAGTACTACAGAAAATCTCGATCTGGATGTTAATGGTAGCTGTACCCTGATTCAAAGTCACAGCTCAACAATTTGAGATTTTATTATTTTCTTTAATTTGTCAGAAAGTGAAGCATCACAGCTCTCTGCAGGTAACTTTTCCAAGCAAAATTGCTTCTTTTGTATAGTTGTGATACTGATTCTGACATTGTAGACTAGTTTACAGGAAAAATGGGTCCCGAGGGATAGGGCCAAGGATGTACTAATAATGAGAGACTTCTTTATCATGTTATAATGTGGTTGCAGAATATTATAAACTCATTGCAAATCCTACATTTTGGAATGACATATAATGAGTCATCCAGATATTTAAGATTCAAGGTTGTGGTTTGCTTTCCATAAAAATATAATACTTGCCAGAAAACTCTTCTGCATGCCAAATCAATTTGGCAATGCATTTAAAAAGCAATTGATAGAATCTAGACTAAGCCATTGGAAGATTTGTTCACAGAAATAAAATTTAAATAGAATGCCATCAATTAATTTGGGTCCTTGGCACATGAAATATTTGGCTTGATGTCTTTTGAACCCAAATCCAAGCAAAATAGTTATTGGATTTCTTGCATACAATGATATGAAGAAGGAAAAAAGAAAGAAAGAAAGAAAGAAAGATAGAAAGATAGAAAGAAAGAAAGAAAGTGAAAATATCCACATTTGCTTGGCATTAAATAATACAAAGATATATTCTTCTATCAGGCGGAATGTAAAGGACAGTAAATTGGAGTCAGGCTAGAAGAATAAAGGATATTATAGTGAAAATTATTCTTTTTCTGATGATAAGTGAAACTATTCCCTGAAAAGAATACTCAATCTACAAATTTTGGAGATTTAACTTAGTATGGATTAGCTGGAAGAGTTCAAGAAAGACTCATTTATGATGTTGGACTAGAGATACACTTGGGGCAAGGATTTATGCAAGGATTCGAGTTATACGTTGGTCTTCCGCTATTATTAAATGGCCCTGGACTAAGAGAAAGATGTCGATTATTGGCTCTGCCTATATGATTAGGGTAGGAGCTTAAACCAGGCAGCACTCCATAATATCAATTTGGATTTGTTTATTTCCTTCCTTAGCCCATTCCTATTTTTCTCATTCATATTTTGAGCAATAAATGATCTTTCTCATCACAATTGAAGTCCTGGCTTTAGGTAAATCTCCTGGATGTGTTATCTTTTCTTCCTCGGACTGACATAACCAGTGCTCCGCACCCCAGTGGCTTCAGATATCCCACTGGTCTCTTTCTCCTCCACTCCATTCTTGTTCATTTGTTCCGGTCTCATCCTGTGCAGTTGCTGGCCCCAGGAGCTCAGCACGGGATACAGATCACAAGTACCTATTCTTCTCCAAGAGTCAGTGATTTAAACAGCACCTTCAGGTAAATGCAAAAACCACAAGTTCAGTGGCAGGAGGTGGTGATGGGGCGAATATACCCATTGATTTCCTCTTATAAAAATAGTTCTCTTTGGAGAGCGACTCCTTAATTACCCTTTGCTGGTGTCTACTAGGCCAGCTTCCTCATGATAGATTAAATTTACCACATTCTGTTTCGATACGGAGTGAAAATTTCTGAGTCACTCTGATTATTTTTCTCTTTCTTTCTGCTGTGACCCTTCATTACCTCCTGTGGCCTCCCTTCTGTTCTGCTCACAGGTGCTTCAACTTTCTTTTGCCACAGTTTTCAATTATACTCCCATTTGCTTGTTGTTTTTGATGTTATATTCCTGATGGGGAGATACAGATGTTGGCCATTAATTCCTTGGAAAGCTTGAAGGGACAAAAATAGACAAGCTCACTGAAATAATTTCTTTAAAATAATAAAATTTATGAATCCAAATGTTCTATCCTAATACAATTTAAATAGCAGAAATTTTAAAAAATGGGCGACAGAGCCATTAGGTTGCCAAAAAGTAAGCTCATAACCACTTCCTTGTAGAAGGGGAGTTGTGATTTATAAATATTAAATAAATAGCAGGTTAAGAGACGAACTGCTCTGTGTTTGCTCTATCTCATTTCCATTTTTCTTTTCCATTTTTATTAGCTGGGCATAAAGCAACTTCATTCTACTTCTGCCTTTGTCTCCAGTGGCATTTAGAAGGTCACTAAGCTTTTCTGGACCTCAGTTTCCTAATTTATAAGCTGAGAAAGTTGGAATAAACTATTTCTGGGCTCTGTCTGAGTGGAAGCACTCTGAAAGTTTTAAAGGAGGAGTGTTTTGTCTATAGACATATGAAGAGGGCTTGCAGAGGGCCAGCCATGGAAGGTCTTGATATCTACCAGCCTTATATAAAAGTAATTCTTTCTTGTACAGCAGATCAACACTGACAAAGGTATGTCCAATGTAAATTTATGTGAATTTTGAGTTTTGATGCTTCACTTCTGTGAACTACATGCTGAATAACTTAAATTGCTCCTTGATTCTCTTCGTTTTCCTGCAACAGCAGGCTCACAGTAAATTTCTTATTATTTGACTTGATCTCGCAGTAATTTATCACATTGGGAAAACTCCATCTCACTTCAACAAATTAAAGCTGAATTTGATTTAATCATTTTCCCTTTAACGGAAGCCATTAGCATGGCAAGATTAAGAATAAATTCTCAGTTTTGATTATTTGTGTTGAAAAAACTTTATTGGATTCCTTACCAAATTACTCTTTGCATTCTCTTGCTGCTCTGGCCTGAATTTGTTTATTAATGATTGAGGTCACTGCCTGATTTATGAACAAAAGCATCTGTCCTACTTAGAATATTCTCATGAAAATTCCTGGTATTTTCTGCTTTGCAGTGAGAGCATTGATGGTGATTAGTGTCAAGCAAGACTCTAAATATTTATAGATTTGATTCATAAAAGTACCCAAAGAGTAGAGTTTGGGAAATTTGAGCTGTGTAAGGACATCAGTTATAGTTTTCATCATAGTTATTGTCTGATGCCCAGAATGCATTTCTGTTATACTGGTTGATGGAATGGACCTAGCTGTTATTATTTAGCATTCATTGGCCATTTATGCACCGTGCATCATTCAAAGTCTTATGGACACATTATTGTGTTGATTCTTCACAGTAACCCTGTGAGGTATGTATTTTTAATCTTCACACTTCCACTTTTCTGCCTCTGACCTGATTAATGACCCTAGCTATACCATTGGAATTCTTACCACATCCATGTCCTTGAAGGTGTTTTTCACCTTCACTACACATGACAACCTGTGTTATCATGGCCCAATCCTAGGAGAGAGGTGGTAATGAGGCAGAGACATTTTTATTAGTTTGACGGAGATCACACAGTAGTGGAGCCTGAGTAGGATGTAGCTAGTTCATCTTCTGTGCCTGTCTTCTTAATGCCTAATTTCTTCAATTTTTCTTGAGATGTAAGTATATTATAACTCACTAGCTGTGTGTGATCTTAAGTGTTTCTTCACATTTGAAAGTGCTTATTTCAGAAGGCTTCTGTGAAGATTATTAAATCTGCACTAACATATTAAGGATTTGGGAAAGCGTAGAATAAGGAAAAGAGCTTTGTCCTTCCCTGAGTGTAGGAATTCTCTCTCCCTTGGTTAGCTACTATTCACATGTAATGCTGTAAAAGTAATAGTCTATGGAAACATATGAGTAAGGAATGCTCATGTAGAAAAAAGATAAGCTCATGGTAAGCCATTGTGGATCTCATCCGTAGAAGTGCCAATCATGGCAGTATTTATTATTTTAAATTGGTTTTACCTTAAAGTACTTAATCCTTTGGATATGAAACCCTGATGTGGATTGGTGTGTGTTTCCTCATAATAACATGGATGATTATCTACATCATAATTATTTTTAAACGAAAAAGCAGACTTCTCAGTTTCTTTTGTTTGTTCATCATACTTTTTTAAACAAGTAAATTTAGTATAGCTCCAATCTCAAGCTTCAAAAAAAATATTACCCTCAGTCTTCTTTAGTCCCTGGTCTTCAAATACTATGAATGCATCAATAGCTCTTAATGCATAGTTTTGTTTCTTTTTCTGAACCTCTGAGTTCAAATTTACAACAACAACTCAATATTTTTATATGAATGCCTAATGGTTATTTCTAATTTAACATTTCCAATATTGAGCTCTTAATCAAATGTGCCTTAAGGATTGCCTACTTCCCCTTCACCACCATATAAAACCTTCCCTTTTACAGCCTTCTCCATCTAGTTAAGTGGTACATCTCCTTATTCAGTTGTTCAGACTGAAACACATAGAAAGTCATCCTTGACTCCTCTTTCTCCCTCATTCCCAGGTTATGATGAACATAAACTTTTCCACATGTCTTCAATATATACATCTCATCTAAAGATCCCATCTCAGTGCTATCCCATCCTTGTGTACATCACTAGACTCTTCCACCCAGACTACACATTTAACTAGCCTTCTTCTTGCAATTATGAAACTCATGGAATTATCAAAGATGACATTTTCCTCCTCAAATTTGGAGCAAACTTCTTAAGTTTGTGATCTAAATGTAGTATTTCTCTTTGGCTTCATCTACCACATCCAGCCTGCCTTGCCCTGCTCCAGGTACACACTTATTTGTGTTTTTGTTCAACCATGAAGTTTTTTGTGTTTCATAGATTTTTCTCTTTTTGTTTTCTTCCCCTTTGATATTTACAGGGCCAGTTTCTAGTTCTAGTCTTTGCTCAAATATTCCTACCTCAGAGAAATTCTCTGGATCCCTCAAAGGCCCTGATTTTCTCATTTTCTCATTTCTAAGTTTTCTTCTTAGCATGAAACGTTGAAGAGCACTTTATATGTCAATAGTCCTCCATATTTTGAGATTCTACATCTGCAGATTAAGCCAAACACTGATAGACAATACTTGAAAAAATTTACATTGTTGTTGATGTGTACCATTCAGCATGCATGCATCTTTCCTGAATGTGTAAAAACTTTTTTCTTGTCATTATTTACTATAAATGCAGTATAAAATTATTTAGATAACATTTACATTTAATTAGGTATTATAAGCAGCAAAGAGATTATTTAGATGGGCCTAGGTTACATACATATATTATGTCATCTTATATAAGGAATTGAGTACCTGAGGATTTTGGTATCTGAAGAGTGTCCTGAAATCAGTCCCCTGCAAATAGGGACACTGTAATTTTTCTATCTGTTTTCACCAGAATGTAAGCCTAGTGAAGTTAGGGGCTTTGTCTTCTTCATTTTTATATGTATGGCAGCTAGAATGAGAATTGGGATATGATTGCTACTCTGATGGATTCCTCAGAAGAATTAGAATAGGAATTCAATGTAATATCCCCACAGTGATTGCATCACCAAACTGTGAAGTATCTACAAAAACATGCTTATAGAGTTTCCCCACTAATTCTGTAATCTCAATTCTGATCAGTAATTCTGTTTTCAAACATAGATCAATTGTCTTCCTGATTTCCAAAATCTGGCTTCATTTTTCTGACTTTTATTTGCGTCTGCCTTCTTATCCATGATATCCCTGTTACTGATGTAAAACTCCCTTTTGGATATGGCTCCAGACCTGTATGTGTTGAACTGATAATCATTTGAATGCGGGCATAGAGTCCAAGAAGCCTTTGTCTTATTTTTTGCATCATTAATATCTTACAATGTCTTTCTAGGGGATAGATATACCTGTCATCCTTTATCTGCTTCGTGTCTATTGCTTTTGCCTGAGGCTTCTCTAAGGAATCCTTGTGTCACTGAGCATCAGATAGGGTGTTTTATTAGGATCTTTAATCACAACAGCTTGTGTGTTGCCTTAGTCTGCCCCCTTCCACTGGTATACATAATGCTTATTTTCACTGCTGTTTACTACTTATATGATAGGAAGATCACATATTTTTTAAATTTATAAAACAGTGCTTAAAATACTTGCCAATAGAATTTATTATAAAGATTAAATGGTTATATTATATTTGGTACTGGGGATCGAACTCAGGACCTTGCGCTTGCTGGACAGGTGGCAGAACCACTGAGCTAAATCCCCGACCCTATTAAGGATATTTTTTAAATCCATGGGCTGTGAAGTTAGAAGGGCTTGGGTTTTAATAAAGGTTTTGTCTCTTCTTACTTATATGATTGGGTAATATTCAACCTTGTGACAGTATTACTAGTACCTCACAGCTAATTTGAGAACTGAATAAAAAAACATACATAGCACCAACATGGTCACCAAACTTTAGCTTTCATCCCCTCAGTGTCTGCTCTGTTTCTAGTTCTAAGTTTCATTCTAATCTACTGGGAAACCACCAGGCCAGACAACATGTGAGATCTTTGCAATGCCCCTTGCTGGGTAGTTAGACCTTGCTCATGTATCTTTGTACAACTATTTGGATCTTTCAAAAATTCAATTGCCCTGGGCTGCCTCATAACTTAGCAAGAATTTTCTTTGTCCTTAGATCCTTACTTTTGACCGCTTTCACAACATTGAACTTGTATGTCATTGTTCACTCATTTCATTCTGAAGTTAGCTATATTTTTTTGAACTTTGTGATTTTGAATATTCCCCTCTTCCGCCCTTTCTCCCTAGTCACCTAGAAAAGGTCATCTCTCAAGTCTTTTCATGATGGGAGTGAAGTCCTGCATGCCACACAGATATATGAGGCAGAGTGACAGTTAGATATCAGAAAGATACCCAGAAATATAAAAGTAGCTATTTTTAACTTTGCTTAATGTATCATTCCCTTCTTGCAATGCTCTCTGACACTTCTAAATTGTACCCACATTCATTTGGGAATAAAACTGATGATAAACTACACCGCTTTGAATAAGATATTTGATACAATTATTCGAGTAACTTACAAGCTAATCCTTTTGTTTTCAAAATCTAAGATTGCTTTAGTTGTACCCTTTCTTTCACTGCAGCAGGAAGAAGCTGCCCCAGATTCCTACCTGGGATACTACTTTTTAGACCTAGTTTTTCCAACTTAGTATTTCTTTGTGGCTTTAAGATTGAAACTGTTTAAAATATATGTCACTGTCAGTTACATACAAATCTTACTGTGGTTAGTGCGTGAAAAAGGAATTGATGATAGCAAAAATATATGGTAGTTATACATAAACATTTTAGTTAAAAGTTAGAACTCTTGAAATATGTTATAGTTCTTGGGGACAGGGCATTTGAGTCAGCTACTTTGGGTTATAGAATTACAGGTGAAAAAACTAAGCTTTTCCTTAGAAAAAATTAAGCTTTTCCTAAAAGCCAAGCTTTTCCTTAGAAAAAACTAAGCTTTTCCTAAGAACTAAGTTTTTCCTGAAACTAAGCCACTTTGGGGGTATAGAATTACAGGCAAGAAAACTAAGCTTTTCCCTTTCTTCTTTTTTTTCCTCTCACAACCCTTTCCTTTTTTCCTGCCCCCCCCCCTCCTTCTCTCCACTTCCCACCTTCTTCTTTTCTTTTCTTTTTTTTTTTTTGGTACTTGGAGATTGAACTCAGGTCCTTGCACTTGTGCAGCAGGCGGCGAAACCACTGAGCTAAAGGCCTGGCCCTCTTTTCTGCTTTTTTTTTGTATCCTTTATTTTTTGGTTAGTTGGCAAGCAATATTCATGGACACATAGCATTATAACTTACTCGAAGAAACTTAAATCTCTTTTGCTTTATGTTACTGTATTTGTACATTCAAATCACTAATCTTTTCATTTATACTTTGTTCTTAAACCAATCCTAAAAACAGAAGCCAATTTCGTAGTAAAACCTAAAAAAAACCTTAGTAATTGCTTGCAAATAATTATTTATGAAGTATCAAACTTAGATGAAGTTTCCCCAGTATTTATGATTTTGATATTATTATCTCATTGGTATTATTTATCAATGGTCCCAGACAAGAGTGTATGTCTTGTATAGAATATTGTGGCCACACTTTGATTTGTTAAATTCAGAAATTAAGGTTGTATTACCTTAAAAATTTAAATATATGCCTTTACCACAGTTAATCTCAGAACCAAATATTGCAATAAAACTAATGAATTTGCTTATTTTTCAGAGAGTAATTAAAACATTTGAAGTTATTCTTGAACAATGCCTTCAAAATTCTCATGGGAAATATTCATCTTCTAGCAAAAAGTCAAATGAAAAATTTCAATAATAGCATCTCCATCTTGCAAGGGAAATAGTGTATAAAATAAAACACTTACTGGTTTAATGAATGAGCTGGTCAAACTAGCTTCCTGTCATTATAAGAATCTCTCTAAGTGTACTTTCTTTGGCCATGTTTTTCTCTAGCACGACTCACTTTCACAGGTAGATGAGGACTTGTCTTCCTAATAATGAGTAGATTATTTGGCACTTACATCATTCCTTTCATCTGAACATCTTTAAAGTCTGTGTAATTACCCTACTGTAAATATGGAGCATCAAAACTGAAAGTTTAAATGACTTGCCCAAGCTCACAGAGACAGGCAACGATCATCAGCTGAAGAATCAAGGTCCAGAAATTTGTTGCTTTGTCCAGACACATCTTGCTCAAGTTCCCCGCCAGCTTGAATTTCACATACTGTACTCAACAGGGCAAGATGACCCATTGTGTTTGATAAACGACAGTGCGTACACAATCTGTATTCGTTTACAAGAATTTGTCAGTACTCTGTTTACATCTGCCAAAACCATAGCTGTAACATATGTGTGAAATAATTAAACTTGAGTTAAGCTATATCTCGGAGTACTATGGATCTGCTGTCATTTAGATGAATGAAAAAGTAGCAAAAAATGAACATTTTGCATGGGGTTAAATGTGAAAATTTTATCTAATCTTAAATCAGTTAAAGTGGAGACATAACCTAATTGGCAAATGGATTTCTCTTTGGAAAAGTTTCTGTGTGCTCATATCATTTCAGATCAGTTGCCCTTTTCTGATGACTTACCCTAGACGTTGTGCTGAATTTTGGTAAGAAGACTACATTATTCTTTAAATTTATTATTTGATCTTGGAATATTAATTTTAAAGGACAAAAAGTGGCTTGATCAAATGATAAAAAATAGTAAAGATGAAAATAAAAGCCCCACATAAATACTTTCAATTTTCAGTGACATAATTATTAGAACCTAAATGATTCCCAGTTGGGATGAGAATGTCTCTTAAATCCTATGCACATTTCAGTTTCTCTGTTTCTGCACTTTTATAGAAGGATTCACAGTAGCATGCAATGGTTAGTAGGCCAATTATTTTCCTCCTGCCTTTTTACCTCTTGCTCACTCTTTAATAACTGCCATGCAATGGTGGAGCTGAGAGTTTGCAAACCATATTTCTTAGGATTCTTTCATTCTCTTATTAAGAAATAGCTATGAGAAACAGCCAGAAAGAGGGAAGAAGCCATTGTTCTTTCTATTTCCCATTTCACTCTCTTTCTATTTATTTTCTCCTTTTCATTCTTTCTCTCTTTCTTGCACTCTCTAATTCTTGCACTGTAAACATAGCGTTTCTGTAAGTGGCTAAATTACTTCTATAATCCAAATTTTCAAGGCAATTGCTCCTCTTCCCTGGTCCCTTGCTTCATGGACTATTACACAAAATGGTCATGATGACAAGAATTCAGATAATGTGTTAAGTTGAAAACATGAACCTTCCTTTACTACAGCTCTGGTTACTGCTTCTACTAAGGGACCAACCTATTCCATGTAAAAGACCAAAACCTCTATACAATCCTGATTCCAGGGTAGTCAGTTTTTCTTATGCAAGTTGTTTAAGTATGTTCTCATTCATCAAAGAAACAGTAGTGCTTTGACAAGACTTAAATAAAAATTTGTTCTAGATATGGATCTGTCTTTGCTGTCAACAATTCTGCTGCTATCACCATAGTCCACTGAATGTTGGAAGGTCTTATTTACCATCATGGTGTCCTGTACAATACTATTGCAGCTCATGGAATTCATTTTATATTAAAGGAAATATAGCAGTAAGCTGTAGATAAAGGGAGATTGGACAAGGTTAAAAAAAATCATTTTGTGTTCAAAAATACATCAAAATAAGAAAGAAAAACTCCTAAGTATGATAATGTTTACTAGTGGTATTTGTAACTTTCACTCTCACACTTACAAAACTTAAGTATGAGGGCAACAGCATCATATTTTGGTGGCTGATTCAAATTATGCCTGACATCCTAAAGGGCATTACCCCAGCTCTGGGAGTGATGTCATCCGTTTGGTGCTGTAACTGATACTTCAAGTGGCCAATCAATCATTCTGTCAGGATAGCTGCTGCAGAGTGATGGGAAACATGGCAAGACCAGTAAATTCCATGAACATAGGCCCATTTCCTCGCTTCATTTGCTATAAAATGAGCTTCCTGTTGAGAAGCAATGCAGGGTGGAATACCCAGATGGCGAAGAATGCATTCTTCAAGTCCACAGTGGTGACTTTGGCAAAAGCATTATAGGCAGAGAAGGCAAATCTATACCCAGAATAAAAATCTATTCCAGTGGGAACAAAGCTGTGTCCTTTCTGTGATGGAAATGGCCAAATATAGACAGCCTGAAACTAGCTAGATGACTTGGGACTCTTTATCAGGTGAGGCATGGGACCATCTAGGGTCTCAGTGCTGGTCTCTGCTGTTGAGGCTTGGTAGTGGCTATAGCCAGATTGGCCTTAGTACATGGAAATTCACGCTTCTGGGCTACGTGTAGCTTCTATTCTTGTTGCTATGGTACTTTGTTCATGATCTCACTGGGCAAGAACAAGGGTGGTTGGGAAAGAAGTATGATTAACACTCACATAGGTTGTTTTGTTTATCTGATTTTAAGACTCAGGCTTCACATAACATGTAAATATATTTATACTTTTTTGACTGATCAAGAAATGTATAGTCATGCCTTCTCCACAGACTTTCTTGCCTTTGATTTACCAACTGTGTCTCTTTCAAGTTCTTGATCACCCAGCCATTACTCATGAATTGATGCAGAACTGTACCTTTTGTCATCTGTAACCTTTTAAGCAAAGCTAACAACCAGGCACAATACTTGAAGTTCTAATGACTATGGGTTTTTTCTCTGTTCTCCTTCAAGATGACCTTTGAGTGGGGTTACGGTGTTATATCTGTTCAGTTTAAATTAGTGGCAGTGTATCATGTAAAACAATCTGTAATCCCGGACTCTTTTGAGATTTTATTTTTTTTCATTTGGTTATAAGAAGCTCTCTATGAAGTCATAGGTATGGGTCTGGAGTGGTGAATCAATGTAGTAAGATGGGATCACTGAAGTCTGAGCCATTTGCTCGTGTAATTCTCATGTGCACTGGAACTCACTCAAGTGCTAAGTGTATGACCCTTCCATTTGATGATGGGTGCTTACTGAGAGAGGCAATGCTGAATGTATGTAATGGGGAACTCAGATTAAACTGTTACTTGGGGTCTGATGGCCAAATGTTGAGTTTCTGCTAAGTCTCAGTAGAAAACCAGATGCTGTTTCTCAATGGAGAGTAAATACCTTAAAGAGGGCAGCTTTGCCTCATTTGTTAATTCACCTATGACACTGTGTCAAAGATTGGACACAGTAATGATCTCTGTCACAGACACTCCTATCATCCATTCTGCTGGATCATTTGTGAGAATAAGAGGCATGTACAAAAGCCTGAGCCAATCACATAGAGAGAGGGGAGACAGAGAGAGAGAGAGGCAGGGACAGGGGTCCATTCTCACCGAGACACCTGACTTAGGGTGAAGCCATGTTGGATGTTTTTTCTCCAGTCTGACTGTAACCTCATAATGCACCTCAACTAACTCCATGGGAAGCCTATAAATTATCCTAAAAAAGCTCTACCTATATTCCTGACACACAAAAAACTGTGAGGAAATAGGGTTGTTGTTTTATGTTACTCAGTAGAAGTGTGGAAATAAGGGCTTTCAATTAAATTGATTTGGGACATGTTATTTGGGTATGGAAATGCTTCATTAAGATTTTTATTTGCCTGGATTAGGAACTGGAGGGCACCTCTCTCAGCAGGCCTGCATGTCCATAAGACAAACCCCATCTAAAGTGTTACTGTGAGAGACTGACCCCTTTACACAGAAAGTATCACCTATGGGATTGCTTCACATTCAAGACACATGGGTGCTACCTATTTTTCTGTGCTGCATCCAGATATAGTCTGCATTTTAAAAATAAGAAAAATCAAGTATACTTCTTGTTTTCTTCCATAAAGTTAGACATTTATAGTAATAAAAAATTGAACAAGAAATTAAAAATTACCAAAGTTCTCTCCATAGAGAGGTAATTATTCTTAACATTTCTATAAACCTCCTTTTTATATCTATTTCTTTTTTACATAGGGAAGGTTTATTTGTGCCCTGCCCCTCACAGTTTTACATAATACATATGCTGCTCTATAACCTCTACCTTTGCATGGAAATTTATTCAGAATCAGTTTCTTTGCCAGTGATGTTTTTCTAAATGACTGCCTATTAAGTTATACTTAAAATGTTTTAAATTTTTACCATTATAATATCAGTGAATATTGATATAGACACAGATGCACAAACACACACATATATATTTCTACATTTGTTCAAAATAATCTTAGATTATATTTATTTCAATAAAGTATATTGCTGGTTATATACATTTAAGTATTTTTTAATTAATTTTATTGGTACATTTTAGGTATACAATATAATGACATACATCATTGGAAATTTGTACCTTTATATAATCTTTCTTAGTTCTTATTTTTTTCCCCATTCCCCTGCCCTCCCTTCAACCCCTCCATCCCTCCCTATTTACAAAGACTTTGTTTCCATTTTTTTCATTTTCTCATATTAATTCCATTCCCTTCTTTCCTTTCTCCAATCTCTCCCACTTCCCCTTCCCCTTTGGATCTGTTCTTCCTATTTCACATTATCTATTATGTCTTCTGATCCTTATTTACACTTTCAGTTTCTCATACCAGAGAAACTATTTGGTATTTACACATGTGTGTCCTGTTTATTTCACTAAAGAGTGTCACGTACATGTGCATCCATTTAGCTATAAATTGCTTTAATTTGTCATTCTTTATGGCTGAGCAGTATTCCATTTTATTAAAAAATACATTTTCTTTATCCAGTCTCCAGTTGATGGGCAATTGGGCTGTCCAAGTTTTAGCTGTTACAAACTGTGCTGCAATGAACATGGGTGCACACATATCACTGTGGTATGATTCTTTTAATTCTTTTGGGAAAATACCCAGCAGGGGACTAGCTGGGTCAAATGGAACCCTCTAATCCTAGTTCTTTGAGGTATCTCCATACTGATTTCCACAGTGATTTCACCAGTCTACACTCCCAGCAGTGGAGCAGGATTCCTCTTTCCCCACAGCCCCACCAGCATTTGTTATTGGTTGATTTCATGATAGCAGCCATTCTTCTGGAGTGAGATGGAATCTCAGTGTTGTTTTCATTTGCATTTGTCGAATCACCAGTGATGTTGAACATTTTGTCATGTGTTTATTTGCTATTTCTACTTCTTTGTCTGAAAAATGTCTGTTCATTTCAGATGCCCATTTTTGGATTGGGTCTTTAAATTTGGGAGGTCTGATTTTTTAAAGTTCTTTATAGATTCTAGATAGTAGACCTTTGTCTGAGGAAGAGCAGGTGAAGATTTTTTCCCACATTGTGTGTTGTCTCTTCACACTGTTGGTGGTTTCTCTTGCTATGCAGAAGCCTTTTAATAAGAAGAGTATTGATACATGTTAAATGTATATAACAAATGACAAATTCCTTATCAAAATCTTGTGCCAATTTATATTACATGAAAATTTCATGAGAATGATTTTCTTTATAGTATAGGACATTTATTTAAATTAAGAACAAATTGAAATGAGAAGCTTTTCAAGCCATGTAAAACCTGAATTATATGTTCATGTTCCTTAGTCAAATTAACAATTTGTCTTAAATGTACAAAGATAATACACAATCTCATATCCTAAGTTGTTTTGATAGGTGGCAATAACTGAGAGATTTAGTCCATTTAAGACATTTTCTATTTTTTAGCTCTCCATAGGGATTAACAGAACTTTTAAAAAGTATATTATTGCCAAGTTTCTTTTCTTGGAGAAAGAATTCTACTCTGATTTTCTGGTAAAGATCTGAAGCTTATCCATCTATTGCACATCATTTAGTAATACTCTGAGGCACTCTTATCCATAGATGTGATGGAATTGGCTTTCTAAATCAGAAATAGGTAACTTTTGAGATAAACTTCTTTTCCTAGAGATGAAACCTAAAAAATGCCCAAAATTGTGAAGGTGTATACATATTATGGAGAGAAACAAGTGTATATACAGAGAGTAGAATCATAAGAAAGAAATACTCCAAAACTAACAAAGATAAGTAATAAGCAAGGAATAATGAAAAGTCACTGTTTGAACTAGTGCATAACGCTTACATAATAAAATGATGAATTTATCTGAAGTTGTGATGAAGAACTGAACATAAATCAAAGATAAAGACAGTATGCTTTTCAAAATTCTGATTGTTTTATTCATTCATGACTAGGCTACCAAAGATATTTGATTTACTCCAGTAGCTACAATCTCCATGTTTTTTTGTTTGTTTGGTTTTTAGCACCTAATCATGGTTTTATGAAGCAAAATAATATTTTCAACCCCTGTCACTTAAACAAGATATTACATTTATCTTAAAACATCCTTAACAGGGGTACTTTATATTAGCAAAAATAGTCCTATTTGACAGCAGTGGAAGTCCTACTTCTTCTGGTGGCTTCAGGACTATGTTCTTGCCTTGAGAACCCACAGATCTTTGTACAGACCTAAAAGAGAGCCCTGAGGCCAGAGCTTGGATGGTGGAGATGAAATGTGCTTCTGCACTTGCTGTCTCAGACATTTCTGTTTACTTGGTTCATTGGGTTTTATTTTTTCTGGATGGTTGTGGCACCAAATAGCACACATCTTAGCACATTTAAAAACAACATTATAAAACTGGAGTGTTTCAGTGAGGAAGCAGAGAGAAGTAACAAGAAAGAAAGCCAAATTTGTCTAGGCTGGCATCTCTTCTCTTGTCTGCATCTCCTTGTTCATCGCTCTTTGTTCATTCTCTTTTCTTGGTAACTTGGCCTCCTCTCCTTTTCTGCTTCAGTTCTCCCTCCCAGAGCTTTATTTACATCTCCAGTTTTGAATCCATGTAACCTTTCAGCACCAGAGCTCACATCAACAGTTTGAATGCTTTCAATATTTGTAATTATGCATTCATTTTTCTTGGGAGGAATCTGATTGGGCTGACTTCCAAAGTAGAAACTTCCTTGTTAAAAAAAAGAATTCAAGTAGAGTCAGGTTGATCATCAGTCAGTGTAGTAGACAAAGTTCCAGTTTGGGCATGGACCATGAACCAGATGACCTCTAATTCCTTTCAGCTCCAAAATTCAAGTAATATATCTTTGGCTAAAACCCTCTCCCAAGAAAGTATCTTCCAAAATAAACATCTACATAATTACTCTTTCTTCAATCTCTGTCAGAAGACTTGCTACTGTCACCATTGAAAAATGATGTAGAACATTCCAGTAATTTTAATTCCTCAAGATGTCAGATGTTGTGTTATTAATCATATATACATAAACTTATATGTATTTACATATGTGTAGTGTAAGATATGCGTGCTGTATGATACTAGATAAATTGTCTCACAGAATGAACTTTTCAGTGTGAAAAATTTCTGTTACAAATTAGTGAAATCCATGAGTAATAATCCAGATGATTAAGAACCCAGTCTTTGTGTTGTTACTATCATGAATTTGAGCTGAGTATGCATATGTGTAGTTTAGCTAAGGAAATCAACCATCTCCTTGGTACCCATGTGTCTTGTTTTTGTGTCTGATTTTAAGACACTATATACTGAGGAGAGGCTTAGCATGAAATATGATTTTAAAAACTACAAAGAAAATAAAACCTAAAACTACAGTACCTGCATTTTCAGTCAACTTCCCTTTAAATTGTAGACTGAAAAAAAAATAAATTGTAGATTGATGTAAAAGTTTAAACAAAAATTAAATGAAGCTACTTTTGCATGTACAACTTCTGCTCATTCACCCCTAATGAGCACAAATTGATTATATTTGAGCTATTTTGTTTCAGGGAAAAGTAGTTTGTGCTCCCCTCTCCATCTGGGGTGAAGGGTGATTCACATTGCAAGCCATTATCTCTGAGCAAAAGCTGTAGCTCTTCAGAGCAGCCATTTCTCTATCTATCCTTCTAACCCAAGACTTTGAAAACTGCTTTTATAAAGCAATCAAATGCCTCTTCAAGAAGCTCTTCTCCCTTTTTTTCTCCTTTGAGTAATAATTCATATAAAGTAAGATTCAATGATCTTGGAGAGGTTCAGTTTCAAGTTAATGCATTTTGACAATGGTGTATTACTTTATAACTGGCACCCGAAGCAAAATGTAGAACAGTATAGATCGGTGCCTTATCACTAAGGATGAATCTCACCTGAATTCATGTACATTTAATCATTCGGTACATCCATATTCTCTACATCTGTATTCATTCAAAATGTGTTTGAAGTTCATCCATGTTGTTGCATGAATCAATGGTACATTGTTTTATATTGTTCAGTTATATCCCATAGTGCAATTTTTGCCCATTTTCCTGTAGATGAGTATTTGAACCTCTGTAGTTATTGGCTGTTCAAAATAAGGCTGCCATAGACATTCTCGAACGTCTTTTGTTGGTCTTATTCTTAAAATTTCTGTGGGGCATGAGCTTATCAATAGGATTACTAGTTTATAGGTTAGTTTTACACTTAAATTTGTAAGAAATGACTTTATAGTCCTTTCGCTTGAATTACTATTCTTCACTACTACCAGTAATGTAGGAAAGTTGCAATTGTTTCATGCTCTTGCCAACTTTTATTATTGTCAGTCTTTTTTGATCATACATTTTCTTTCTTTCTTTTTTTTTTTCTGGGACCGGGGATTGAACTCAGGTCCTTGGGCTTGCAAGGCACGCAGCAGAACCACTGAGCTAAATCCCCAGACCTTCATACAGTTTCTTTTTTAAAAAAATTTATTTTTACATGTTTGCAGAACATGCTGTCTACATGCCTTGTGTGGAGTTGGTACACGCATGTAACACATCACAATTCTCTTTTTATGTTTTCTAATGGCTAAATAATGATATCACTGCATGATTTTAATTTGTATTTCCCCAACATCAAAAACATTAGACACTTTTTTATTTTATTTGAATTTATTTGCAGGCAAAAATAGTATGTGTTTATGAGGTAAAGTATGATACTTTTGTACATTTTTACATTGTCTATTGAATAACTTAGGATACTTAGCTTTCCAGTCATCTCAAACATTTACCATGTCTTTGTGATGAGAATGTCCAAAATCCGTCTTCTATTTTGAATGGTATGATACAATATTGTAAACTATAAAGCCCCTTTTTATATTAGAGCACCAGAATGGATTTCTCTGATCTGGCTGATTGTGTGCCCATTAACCAGACTCACCCCTAGCGCCTTCTCTCTCCTATTCTCTGAACCCCATCTTATTTCCTTATTGGCTTCTCATGTATCTTTAAAAATAAATTGTCTGTTCAGGTCTCTCAATTTTTGGCTATTTTTTGAATGAAAATAATTATATTTTGAATATGCACCTTAACTGATTATAGTAATAATATTTAAAATTATATTTTATTAGGAGGCAACAAGTAAATACATGATATTCAAGTGATTTCCTTTACCTCTTTGCATCCCTTCTTTCCCTCTGTTTTTGTATATTCTACTTAAGTATGCATTGTTATTACTTTTACTTAAAATGTATGCATTCTTATTACTTTTACTTAAAATGTTCAATAGCCTTTTAAACAAATGTCTTACATTTGCTTATGCATTTTAGTCTTTCTGTTCTTTTGATTTCTTGCTAATCTTTCCCCAGGAATCAATCCTTTAGCCTGAAAAAACTTCACTTTAACATTTCTTGTTTATCAGTCCTGCTGGCAATTCTCAGCTCTCTAAATGTTTAAAATATCTCTATTTCACCTTTATAATTATTAGATGTTTCTGTTGGCATATAATTTTTTCATGTATTTTTTCTTTCATTCTGTTCTCTTAGTATATTGCTCAACTTTCTTTGGGTCCTATTGTTTCTGATGATGTCAGCTGTCTATCACTCTTTATTGTTTCTCAGTGCATAATACAAGGCTCTTCCTTCAATAATTTTTTCTTTGCTTTTCAGAATTTTTATTGTAATGTCTAAGAATGACTTTCTTTGAAATTATCCTACTTAGTGTTCAATTATGCCTTCTGGATCCTAAAACTGCTATCTCTAATCAATTTGAAAAAAAATCCAGTTATTACTTTTTCAAATATTTTTATGTGTTCCACAGTCTCTCTCCTTTCTATCTTCCATTTTAGTTATTTTTAGTTGGACCATTTAATATTTTAATATTGTCCCATAGATCTTGTTCTAATGTTTCATTTATTTTTCTTTTGTACTCCAGTTTGAAAATTACATTTTGATTTGTATTCAAATTCACTATTTCCATAGCTTTTTCTAGTCTCATGTTTAGCCTACTCAGTGCATACATGTATATTTGTATATTTTTATTAATGAAGACAGAGAGAAAGAGAGACGGGGGGAGGAGAGAGAGAGAGAGAGAGTCATTTCTGAGAGAACTCATTTCTGATATTAACTTTTATATTTCCAGTTTTTTATTTACTTCTTTCTTTTCAAATTCCTCAACTGCTCATGGACCTTTTCTGTCCCACCCCCTGCCAGTTCTTCAACATATTGGAACATTTCTGGGTGATCTTTATTGTATCTTCTATTAAATGTAGATGACATGTTTCTTGTATGTCTCATGTTTTTATTTATACACAACACTAGAGACTAAAATAAATATTTATTTCCCCCAAATAAGGTACATTCCCCCTGCAGGGCTGCTGGAGTGGTTATTATTAATCAGGTAATCCAGGGTGGTTTGAGATGTGGTTTGAGATGAAGTTTTTTTTTTTTTTTGGTACCGGAGATCGAACTCGGGTCCTTGCGCTTGCGCAGCAGGTGGTGAAACCACTGAGCTAAATCCTCGGCCCAAGATGAAGTTTTAATTAGGTGCAAATCACACTAGGTTCAAATGTCTGAGGAACTTCAGAGATTTCTTTACACTTCAGTCTTCCTGGTACCTTTTCAAATTGTGAGTGATCTCACTCATTTTCAGCCCAGCTTCTCTGCTTCTTTTATCAATCTCTGGAGAGTTCTCCATTTGCCTCAGTTCTTAGCTTGGCATCTGTATCTCAAAGTCTTCTACTCTGCTATCTTTCATCAACTTTTGTAAAACTTATGCATTATGTTGGATCCAGGCTCAGAATGTCTTGAAAGAATTTTTTTTTTAGGACTCCTACCCTTTCTTTGATATTCTGCAGTCAGAATTTACACTGTGAAGGATCTCAGGGCACCTCAAGGGGGTCTATCTCCACCTTCCTTAGGACCTTGCCATTGACTTACACTGGGGAAGGGCCTCTAAAGGCAATGAGAAACTTCTCTGGGAATTCCCACCCTGCCCAAGCCTTTGGCATATTTACCTGTGAGCTTGCTGAAGAGTTATGAGCAAGAGCTGTCAAGGATATGCAGAATCTGTGCCTCCTTTCTGACGATTCTAATAAAAGCACTAGCCCATCAGTGGTAACTGCAAGGTTGTTAAAAGTTCCACTGGTTCATTTAACTCTGTCATTTCAACAGGCCTGAAAGCAGCTCTGATTCTCTTTCAGAAATTCATCTCTTTCTGGAATTTAGTTTATTTTTGTTTCCCTTGTTCTCTTATCTGTTAAAAATCTATGAGTCTGTCTTTAACTGGCTCCTTATTAGGGAGGAAGAAATTATACCATTCAACTTTCTATGTCCTAAACCAAACTGGAAGACTCTCTTGGTCTTTTTGTAATGTCATTTTTTAAAAAAAATCATAGTTATTTGAGACCAGAAAGTGACCATGATATTTACAGTGAGATTTTATTTCTTTTCTTCTTTCCCTAGCTGTAAACACGAAGAGAGATCTAAAGTAGAAATTACATACAATGCAGTGATTGGATGCCATCCGTGATTTGTGCATATGTGCTAGTGAATGTTCCGCACGTTAACATGTATTTCTATACCATGGCCCAAAGCAAGAAACTCTCAAAAATAATAAATGCACCTCGTGAGCATGGACCAACTCCTAAGGAAGGAAAGAAACTACTTTCCTATAAACAGTCTTGCTAGTAAAGTAAGATGTCAGGGCACTCTCGGAGGAGCCACTTCCCTTTACGTGAAATAAGGGAAACAAAACAGAGGTTGAAGGTAGAAGTAATAACAACACTGGAAATCCTTGATTTTAAAACACAGACAAAAGAAACAGCCAAGCACTTATGCTACAGTTTGAAAAGTTAGAGATATAAGAGTTGGTTTACAAACAAGCACTGCTCTGGTCTGGAGGAAACAAGACAAGGGGTGTTCAGCACTCTGAGCGGGAGCCCCAAGCTGTGCGATTTCTCAGAGGCGTGGTTTCAGGAAGGTGGGAGGTGATCTGCTTCTGAAGGAAAGGGGTTAGTATCTCCAGGAGCACATGGCTTACAGCTTGAGTCAGTCATCAAAAGCTGTGTGTTGAGCCTGTGGTAATCAGAGGCAGTTCAAGGTGGAGTATGTGCACGACCAAATGAGATGCTTGCAGACCTTTAACTATAGCAGTGCTAGCAAGGCCTTTATAATACTTAGTACATAAAACAAATTATAACAATATCCTTAGGATTAACACGCAAGTAATAGTGCTATATAAAAACTCATAAAAACAAAATGTACAGCTACAATAACCATATTAAAACTACTACAGTTTTTCCTTAAATAACCATATAACCCATGCTTGGAGGATATTATGCTATTTAGTGGTTCAGCTCAAGATGCAATATCTGCTACTCATCTGAAGCTGGAGAAGAGAGAAAAAGGTCAAGTCTTCTGTTTCCCTGAATAAGGGAGACAATGACCTAGCTGGGGAGTGCAAGGAGTTGGGGGTAAGGTGGGTACAGTGCAGAATGGAGGAACAAACTTCTCTGGAATAATTTTTTTCAAAAGATAAAAAGACTAATTCCTTGATAGAAACCATAAACACAGACAGACACACACACACACACACACACACACACACACACACACAGTAGAGCTCTGTAAATGCAGGAGCAGGGAGCCTTTCATTTTTAAGGAAGTATAGAAAGAAGACAGCATAATCTCAAAATGCAACAAAGATTTATTATTTATTGTATATTCAATATCTTTTATCTCACCCCTTTTCTGATTTGCTATTAATGTGGAAAATTTGAATTATAAAATGAAGATATTTCTGTGCTTCTGGCAAAAAATAAATGCATATGGTAGTCATTTCCAAGCATAGTTTAAAGATATTGCATAATAATTGCAATAATTCTGCTTTGTAGAAGATGTTAGAGTTTTGAGGGAAGCCATTAGTAATGTACTTTTCCCTTATCCAAGCTTGAAACAATTTAAAACATAAATAGAAAAAAAATAGTGTGATGAAAAGCAAATTAAGAATTCTGTTATTGACGAAAGCTGAATTAAATACAGGAAATATATGCATTGCATTTGCTCATACTTTCCCTTGTAATTAAGCAAACTTTTTTCCCAGTCATGGTGTTGCTGGATGGTTGCAGGTCTCTGCTCCTTGAGTTTACAGAGTGAAGTAGAAGAAAATACACAGGTCCCATAAGTGGCTATTTTAAAGACAAAGAGAGAGAAGAAGAAATTGAACAGACTACTTCTTTCCTTCGAGCACAACTCTTGGGTAAGTCATTCTTCCTCCCTAGATGAGGATGAGAGATTGTGAGAGAAGGCAGGAATGTAATTCTAGCAGAAGTGTTTTCTCCTGGAAATGTGCACATAGATCATTTCATACAATAACCTAATAATTAAGAAAAATTATGCCCAAAGTTATACTAAGAAAAGTCATATAAGAAACTGAGGCCTGGGATGCCCTACCAAGGTTGTGAGTC
>NW_004624742.1:15151524-15223136 GCF_000247695.1 Heterocephalus glaber | reverse complement strand
TGCATTATGTAAAGGTACAATTCCCAATGAGAAATGTAATTGTGTTGTATACCTACAATGTACCAATAAAAGAATTTAACAAAAAGAAAAAAGAAAGAAACTGAGGCCAAAAAATTCTAATCATTTTTCAAGATTAAAAGAATTAGTAAGATAAAGGACTCAGGTTTGGCCCAAAGTGGTATGTCATTCTAGGCTCCCAAAAAGCAGTAGTTTTCAGCTTGTCTTCAAAGAGATCATATGTTTGCATGGCCCTAACTCCAGTTTCTAAAACTTTCTTAATTCTCAATTAAGAGAATCACTTCACTTCTGCCAGCAGAACACATATTTTGGTTGTATGTAAGGCTATTGGTTCCATGCCCTATGTCACATTGAAATGTTACACTGAAATCACGGATTTGGAGAAATTCACCTACTGCCTATTACCAATGAACAGAAAGTCTTTGCCCATGTTGAAGGCTTCATCTAGCCATGGTATAATAGAGTAGAAGGCATGCTTTCTTTGCAGGGGCAATTGCTGTTCTTTTGCCTCATAACCACCTAGATTTTTCACAAGCAGCACAGAACCCCGACAGTCTCTCCCATGAAATACTGGCCATCTATTAAATTCACGGCATTAGAGAGCAGAGCGCATGCGCTCTACAAGAAATTTCCGAAGAAAAGAAGAGTGTCAACTAGGCTTGTCTAGTTCGTTCTTTTGTTCATCCTTACAATAATGTAAGTACCGTCTCCTTCTGTGGGGCAAATGAGTGAGTCCAGATGCCAGGATTTTTTACATTAGGGTCGTTCTTTAACAAGGAGGGAATCCTCAACTACTTGCAACAAATCATAGTTCTCCCCACAGAACATTCCTACGTACAATACCCTTGGGTGAGTTCACAAGTTAACTTTGAATTTATTATTGTCTGTGACTCAAATTTCTCCTGGTATAATTTTCCATACTTATATACTGAGTTCATTTGTAAACTTAAGGTTGTGTTCATTAAATATTCTCTGTACTTTTTCACATTTGTGGCTATGTGCTCACTTGACTGTGTACCTACACACACCAGGCTCTAGTTAGGGCAGTTGGGATTTGTAACCAAAACATAGAGAAATCCTTATTTCTATGGATTTTATATTGTAGTAGGAGATGGATAATAAGCTTTATATATATAATATTGTAACAAACTTGAAATATATATATATGGCAAAGTCCTTAGAAAGTGGAATGTGCTATAAAATAAAACCAAAAATGCCAGGGACAATGGGGAGAGGAGAAGGCATTTTTAAAGGGATGGTCAAGGTGATATTCATTGAAAAACTCAACATCTTTATTATTTTGGGAGGCTTCTGTAAAAATTACCCCAAACCATGTAGTTACAAGTGCATAAATTTAATTTTTCACAGTTCTGGAAACCAGGAGGCTGAAGTTGCAGTGTTGACGGGCTTCTATTCCTTCTGGAGTCACTAGGAAGGATGGCTTCTTGCCTCTGTCAGCTCCTGCTGGCTCCAAGCATTCCTTGGCATGTGACTGCATGACTCCAATCTTGGTCTCCCCTTTCATATGGCCTTCTTCTAGGTGTGTCTCTCTTACATGTGTCTCTTGTAAAGATCTTATCATTAATTTGAGGGCATACCCAGATAATTCAGGATGTTATTGTCTCACGGTTCTTAACTTGATTATATCTGTATAAATCGTTTTTCCAAATAACTCCATATTCACAGGTTCTAGAGTCTAAAATGCAGACATATCTTTTTGGGGTCACCATTCAACTCACTACACCATCTGAGCAAAGATCAGAGGTGTGTGAGAGGGTTAGCCATGTGGTTAGTTGGAAGAAGAATGATCCAGGTAGAGAGCCCACATCATGTCTTTAAGATGGGAGTGTTTCTGGAAAATCAAAAGATCAACAAAAGGCAGGTCTGGCTGGAAAGCAGGAAGAGCAAGACAAGGTGCCTGAGAGTGGGCAGCCTGTGACACAGAAAATAACCAAGGCTGTAAAGACTTGGAAGTCAAATGAAGAAAACATAAGAAGGAAACTCTGACCCTAATGCAGATGAGTCAAGTAAGATACAATTTGATCAAGCTGAAGGTCAGGAGACAGTTGTCAGATTAAAAATGGATTCAGTAGTGTCAAGCCCTAATAAAGGCAAATAAATAAATAAGTATCAGTAAAGTAGGGTAGCTATGAAGGAGGGGACCTTATGCTTTCTCTTGATAACAAGAACTATTTGCAAAAAGACTGTCAAAACCACAACCTTGCACAAGGGCCACCTTGATCTCATGCAAAGAACACTTCTGTGAGGACATCTCTATAGCAACTGTCAGCTCAACCTTGGACTGGTGTCACCCTGGTTATTGATCTTTGAACATCCTTGCTATTAATCCTTGTGGCCAAGAATTACTGTATCATATTTCCTTATGTAACCTTCTTCATTTTGCCTTGAAAAAAATTCCCATTGTTTCAACCTCCTGGAATATACTCATAACTAACCATAGCCCATGTATTTCTGTAGCAGTGTTCTGCTAGTCCCACATAAATTTATTCAATTTAGGGATTCTTTAACTGCATGTTATTTAGGTAAACATGTGTGATTTTAATAAAGTTAGTGTTCTTAACTGGAAAAAGTTCAAATCTTACCCATTCTAAAAAGCAATATTCAATGACACATCTAGGGAAGCCTCCTTGATTCTACTTCCTTCAGTAATGAATTTCAAATTTTGGCATTTATATTTTACCTTGAAATTGGAGTTATTTGTAAGCTTATTTCCCTTCTCTTACTAGAATGCAAACTCATGAATGGAGCTTATTTCAGATTCATCTTTGTACCCCCACAGGGCATAATATCATGCCATGCACACACCAAGTGTTTCCTGTTAAATATTCCCTGAGTAAATGACTGGACCTTAATTATAGTCATACCATCAGCATTTTTATTGCAAAAGGAGTTCAGTCTTCTTTAGGAACAAACCATGGTCACACCAAATCATTCTTCATTTTCTAATTTTCTTACTATGTGACTTTGCTGAAAAGTCTACTGCAACAATATACTCAGCACAAATCCTTAGGAAAAAATTTTTTTTAATTATTCAAATGTTCAAGATAAAAGGAGGACAGTTTCTTCCTTTCCATTGTTCCTCTTGGGTTTTGTTTCAGTGAAGTCATAGCACTAAGTTTGTTCTTGCCACTTTTAGTTCCAGAAAGAAGTGATGGCTCATTGCCTGGAATGTCAAGGTCACCCTAAAGTATAAAATTACAATAGTTTTACTCATATTGTGCCTAACTCTAACAAGAAACATTTGCTTATAGTACCATTATTTATGTTTTGTCATCGTGTGAAGGCAGAGTACAATACAAATGAAGTAATTGGAAGGTTAGTCCAGATGGGATTGTTCTGAGCCCAGGACAATGCCATCATTGTCTGCTAAGCCAATAAGGGCAAGACTATCTTGGGCAGATGCAAGGACAGCAAAGAGAGATGCAATGACTCTCAAAACAGAGAGAGAGCTGGCACTACTCCCATGATACCTAGTTGTTAAATCATAAAATATAAATTACTTTTGACCCTGTGTCCACAATTATTTTTGATGAAATAATTCAATGTTGTATGTTGTGTTAATTTTTCTATTTTATCTGAATAGAAACATTTATTGGTAGCTGCAGCTCTTTTTATTTCTTTGCCTGTGTTTGTTCTATTATCTCACAGGGAATACAGACAAGTTGGCACACACATTCTCTCCTGTGTCGACATTAACTGATATCTTAATAGTGTCATCAGTCAAAGCCACCTCTACCTTGGGCAATGGTTGGTGAATGAGTGTTCCTTTGTGTTGTGTGGCTGGCACTTTGTTTATGTATTGCTCTGGTTGTTTGCTGTCTCCTTTATATCACTACTCCCACACCTCAGAGCTCTGCCCCACAGAGGTGGAGCTGGGCTCACACTTCAGAATCTTCTTCCTTTAATATCCCGATTTCAAGTGTGATAATCACAATGCAGAGAGCAGTAGAAGCTGTGATTCTGCAAAGATTGTCTGCCAGATGCAGTGGCTTCATTTTCAGGCAGACATGGCAGATTCTTGGACTCTTTTACAAGCTCCCTTTGTCCCAAGGTTGTTGGAGTTTCTCAAACTTCTCTGTGAGTACCAGTGTCTCCGCCCTCTGCCCTCTGCAGGGCCTCAGGCACAAGCCCTGAGTCGTGTGTCCCCCTGCTCCTGGGGCCCACCTTCCAATCCTGTCATCTGCAGGAGAAATGCAGCTCCTGCGTTTCTGTGTTCCTATTATTTCCACTTACTATATTAAATTCCTTTCCTTTTCTTTTCTTCCTGTCCCTGGCCCACTGTCTGCTGCCCAAAACATAGACTGATATATTCAATCCATACATATGTTTTTAGTAGCTAAGAGATATCCTATGCTGGGCTGAGCTCGGGAACTAAAGAGATAAAATCAGTCTTTCCCTCAAAAAGCTGAATATCTAGTGAAAAGACTGAAAAAGTCAGTATAAGCTGCAATCTCAACACATAGGAAGCTTGCCTCATGCAGACTGGAGAGGTCAGGAAATAACCCTTAGGAAGAGGCACAATCTAAGCTAAAAGCTTTTCACTTCCCTTAGGACTCACTATATCCAGAGCAGAAGCTTGTCTAGTATTCCAAATCAAAAATATTCTAAATTACTTTTCTGAATGCAATTTTCTTTGTGTTCCTCGAATAAGTAAACATATCTGCCAATACAGTAATAATAGCACCTTGCCTAAACTGTTCTGGCCACAGAAACACGCAGGCATTTAATTTTTTTCTTTGCATGCCTAGTTTTGGAGAATTCCTACACACAATGCCTAGATGTGTGTCTTTGTCTTATTGAAAACAATTCAATTTCCCTCCAAGGAAGCCCTGAATAGGGTAGCTTCAAAGTTCACACTGTGACAGAGCGCTCCAGCCCTGGAGTGTTCTCATCAGCAAAAAGATACACACCACACTCAGCACACTGCCTTGTCAGCTCATTTATAAAGATCATAAATAACAATGGTCCCAGGATTGATCCCCGAGGAACGCCCATAATGACATCCATTAAATCTGACATGACATTGTTTAATAACACAAGTAGTGTGTGCCCTCTTAAGTAGCTAGCACACCAATTAATTAAAGATGATGCCATACCTAGTCCATTCCATTTATCCAGCAAAGAATTATGTGCTACCAATTAGGAAATAAAATGATGTTTGAAGCAATACTGGGTTATTTATCTAAGGGAAGATCTCTTGACCGAAGCCGCAGCAATTCTGGTATGACTGTGTATATACCCTTTCCTTCTGTGAGCATGGCTGCAGGGGTATCTTAAATTTTAGTATGGAAAGAAGGGCATGATTTTAACTTGGGCCTGACCCCTGGACATCATAAACAGGATCTCTGCAGTGAAGGCATACTTAGAAATAATTGCAGTCGATGAAGCTTTGAAGTAATAATCTTGCCTGCTTAAATAGTTAACAGGACAATCTAACACTTCCGTACCTCACCAAAAGTCATTTCCTCATCGGCTTCCCTTGCCAATTTAGTCTCAGTTGAGGAACTGTAAATAATTGCTGGTAAATGAATAAAGGGAAGAAACAACAGAAATAACATTGGCATTATATAGTACTGTGGAAGAGGGAGATGGAAATAGAAAATAACTTTTATATTCATAAACAGGAAGATGGACCATAAAAAGATAAAGATGCTCTTATCTTGGAAGCTGTGGGGAAGAAAAGGAGGAAGGGAGGGGCATGTTTGGCATCTCTGGCCACCCAAGATAATGATGGTAATGCTACATGATTGTACTTAAGGATGTTAAATCAATTTATGATGATGGTGATGAGCATTAACTTGAGTAATGTAATATTCCTTTATTAGGGGGAAGGTAGAAAAGAAGAGCAAAGGGACGAGAAAGGAAAAGGGAAGAGGAAGGCATAGAATGAAGGAGAAAGCAAGCCAAGGAAAGAGGGAAGGAGGCAGGTCAGCTCAGGCCCACTTACCATCCTGGTTAACTTACAGTTTTCATTAAAGTGGGCTTTATGCTTTGAAAGCCACAGGAGGTATGTGGTGAGGAAGATATTTTTCCAAGAAAGAATGAAATTTCATTGCACTTCTTAGAAAACAATTAGAGAAAAAAAATGAATGCTTTGTTTATTCACTGCTTTTTTTCCTTAGCTGAGTGTCTGGAAACAGGGTCAGATGAAAGCATGTAAAGGCTCTGGCACAAACATGGTCACACTGTTCTCGCTCTTGCAGAAAAGGCCAACTGAACAAATGACTCTTAGCCCCACAGGTCAGTTCAAGCCTGGTCAGAGCAAATCCCTTTTCTAATATCAGAAACCCTCCTATCCTTAGTGACAGCTGCAGCAACCTCTTTAGTGGAGGAAGAGGCTCTGGTGAGTGCTTGACATTTGGAAGCTGCTTATTTCCTCAAAAACTTCAGCCTTTACAAATAGAAAAGTCATAAGTTTTCTATAATTATTATCTGGGGCAAGTGTGAATTGGCTATAGATTGCAGAACAGCTTCTGCCAGATTTGGTTGATATGACCAGAGTTTTAAAAATAATGAGAAGGACACTTGGGCGAAAGCATTTTCCATATTAGGATTTCAAAAGGTTTCGAACTTTAATTGTATAATTAGGGACCTCACCCACAATTAAGAGTGCACCCAATTATCAAGCCACGCTAAAAAATTAAAGATAGCTATCTTAAATGCCACTTAAAGGGAAACCAAGGTACACCGAGATTGGTGTGAGATGTCTCAGGAAAGTGTTGTGAAATTCAAGCTCCTGGTGATGGGCTGCTTGTGATAAATCTGTATTTACAGGAATACTAAATGCCCATCAGATGGCTACCTATTTGAGATTAGTGCTACTCGCAGTGTGGTCCATAGAATCCCTGCATCTGTATCACCTGGAAAGTCCTTAGAAATGCACAATCTTAGACCAATTGAATCACATTCCCTGGGAATACAGCCCAGAAATCAGGTGATTCTGGGACTCATACAATGTTGAGGGGCTGCAGATCTCTTTATTTACTCTCCATTTTTCTCACTGCATTTCTCTTTGTGTGGATTACTAGCTTAAAAATTTAACCACTCACATGAGATTTCACATAGTCTGGATTGTCTTCTAGTGTTTGTTAATCTCATGGTAATGTCTTTAACATACTCTTGTCAAGGAGTCAGTATCTGTTTCTTCTATATTTTTCAGCTGTTTTTGTTTTTTACGATAGTTAATTTTTATATGGCTACAGATATCTGGGAAACCCTTATGTATTCACTAGCATTTATTTATTCCTTTCTCCAGCCTTATTTTCAACTTTGCATTTATAAGGTTTGGGGCACCCTACTATATCTTCAGTAATGAGCTCAGTGTTGGTCTTTTCCTCACTTTAGAGATTTCTACTGATAAACTGCTTCTCTGTACTTAAAAAACTTCATTCTATCAGTGTCTTCTTTATCAAATACCAGTCTACCCTTCTCTTTGAATTTGAAGAATCTCTGGGATGAGATTGTCCCAGGTCCCAGAGATAGCTTCATGGTCTTTTCCAGCAGCTCAAGCACATCAATACCAGACAGCCACCCACTCCCTGGCATCCTCATCAGTTCCCCGCTTCCACAAAATGAAATCCACCTCTGTTGCAAAACCTCGGATGCATTTCCTTCTCTTTTTCCTTACCTCCCTGACACGCTAGTGTCTATCTAAAAATTTATTTTTAATTGTTCTTTACACTGGGTTTCCTGAACCAATCATGCCCATGCCTTCTGCGGTCTGCAGGAGGAATGAAAAGATCATCCCAGGCTTTGGTGGCGGGTGACTGCCCCTTGCGGGGCTGACCTGTCAGGATCACTGTGCTGCAGGAAGTCCCTCTGCGGAGATTTGCTTTAGTAGGGTTTCAAAGATTACCCCCGGTAGATGGAAATTGTCCCCGCTCAATGGAGACTGATTGTGAACACTGATTCTGAGAGGGCCCTCCGGGAGAGAAGAAGCATGCTGAGGAAAGCGCGTCCTGCTGGGGAGGCGTGTTGGCTGCGATGCTATCTGATGCATTTCCTCTTTTCATTTCACGGAGGCAAATCCCTAGCCCTGTAAGGCTGCTTTTAAATTTCTCTGTCCATGGGACTTTTATCAGCTGTTTCACCTTTGCCACTTTTACATGTATCAGAGTTAACATTTCTCCTTTATTTCCCATTCCGTTTTCATAGGGCCAATAGTCTTTCTCTTTTATGCCTTCCATTTGTAAGGAAAATACCAAAGGGATATGTATTTTCATTCTCTTTCCCTTGCACTCTTTAAGGAAATCGGCTCTAGAGGAAGACTCAGTGTTTGGCTGAGGAGAGGGATGAGAATCTGCATGGGAAACATCATAAGAAGGTTGAATCGCTTGGTAGGAAAAAAGAGGGGAAATGAGACTGGAGGTAGCCTAAAGTTACAGGAAGTCGCTGTGAAGGAGCGTGGGGGAAGGAAGAATGGAAAGAAGGGTTTTGGTGGGAGAGTAAGAAGGGACATTTGAAAACAAAGAGAGATGACCTTTGAGAAAAATGAGAAAGGGTTAAGGAAAACATTTAGAAAATCTTATGATTGGTTGTACAATGGAAGTTCTCTACTCTACTCTTCTTAGAAATTTTTACTAAGTAAATTGAGTTGCCTATTAGTACTATAGAATTAGATAAGTCCACTTCTGTAAGAAAATATTGAAATTTTCGTCAGTTATATTCAAGTGTAAAGTTTGTTTCCTTAGGAGGAAAAAAGTTTAGAAAAACCCCCAGGCAGATAGAGTGCAGGATATAAAAGACTGATTTCAGATGTGCTATTTACAGTGAATTCTTTCTTATTTTACCTCCCTAAAATCTTTTCAAGAAAATTGCTTATTTCAAGGCCACACGTGCGTTTAGAAACCTGATACACATAAAATTGCAAGCACTAGCCAGGTAATTCCAGGCTTCGTGACTACTTTTGGGTAACTTGATGCCCTTGGTTTCTACACAAATGTTGAGACACTGGACTTGTCCAATGTTAGTCCCATGGAAGGCAATTTGGAAATGGTTGACCTCTGAATTTCTATTAATGTTGATAAAGAGTTTTGATTTTGCCATTCTTACGGCAATTCGAATAAGTAGAAAAATATTACTGAAATACTTCTAGTAGTGTGGCGAACACATTACATTTTGGAAATAAGGTAAATGAAAACAGTTAACTTCACTTTGATTTTTTACCAGGTTCATTATTTTGGCAAAATCACTTATTTCAAAATATCCAAACCATAGATGTTAAGTTCAATTTCTGTTGAACCTTAACAGAGGCCCTGACCAATGATGTTGAAATATACAAAATCTAACACTTCTTTGGCAAATTATGATGCAGACTATTTCTGAAATGTAATTGATAATTGATTTCTGTTGCAGACAGACTGTTATGATTACATAGTTTATAATTAGGCTTGAATTGTTCCTAATATTTTGATATTTGCCTTGATTGAATTTCTAGCCCTTGAATGTTATTTATCCTTAGGTAAGGCTATTTAAATGAATTCTCTTTCAATTGAGTTCATTGTCAAAGGAACTCCTTATGATGCTTCTTTTTTAATCCTCTTATGTTTCCCTCCATTATTTGTAGTCAGTTCAGCACTGATGAGTGCCAACAACAACACATATTGCTTTGTTAGTCACTTCCCATCACTAATTGATGATTCATTGGACTGGGTTGAAGGCTCCAAGTCATCTAGATAAGAAAGAAAACAATTACGTCATATAGAGCGCTTAAGCATTCTTAGAATTATATTTGGTAGGAGCTGAAGAAAAGAGCATTTTATTTATTGCTCAGATCTGAAAGTTGTCTGCATTTTGGCTCTGTCTCTTCAGCTCACTAAATAACCTTGTCAAAGTCATTTAACCTCTTAGTGTTTGTTTTCTCATCTGTAAAATGAGGATAATTATCCTTACCTATCTCATAGGGATGGTGTTCAGATTAACTAAAGATTAGAAACTGCTGCAAAAATGCTCAGTATTATTAAGGAAAACTGAAGTATTTTCAGTGGCTTTGGGTAAAAGTGCTACTTAGCAGCAATGATTCCTAACCAGTGTTCGATAGTCTGAGGAGCTGCTAGTTCCTTCCCCATGGAAAGATGACTGGCCTGGGGGCCTGGCCTTTCACTGCTGTTTTGTTAGTGAGGAGCACCAAGGCGGCCTGCATCACAGGAATGCTGGGATGAATGACACCTTTCCTAACTCTGACACACTTGAGGAGCTGACAAGTGATAGCAAGATATGCCACTTCAAGCCAAAGAAACCATCTTTAACTATCTACTCAGAATGCAAAAATCCCTGTGGGATGTAGTTATCATAATTGCAACTTGTGATATAGCCTTTCACAAAATGAATTCAGCTGAGGATTTTCTTTACAGGTTAAGAAATACTTGTTTACCTCTTTAGATTTTACCTTTTGCCCACCAGACTCATGGCCTCTGGCAGATTCAACAATAGTTACAGAGGTTCTTTTATTAAAATTTCTACATAGGTGTTTAAGGCACAATGGACTTAATTGTCCCTTTTACATCTTTTTGAATGGTGAGTCTTTTGACAGGAGATAAAGAGAAAAATTCCTCAGGGATTGAGAAACAGACCTCGGTTCTTTTATAAATGGAAGGATGCTCCTTGCTTACCTCATTTCCAGTTCGTTTTCTTACTTGGTCCACCCTACAAAGCCACTCTTTCCAGTCAGTTCTCTCTGTTGGCACCTAGACTGTCATAAAACACAAAACCTATTTTTTAATCCTTTGCTTAAAAACCAAAGGTCTTTAAGAATGAACTAAAACCTTTAAGAATAATAAGTTTGTGAGAATAAAGTGCTTCTTCCTGGCTCCTCTTTATTTTAAGGACAGCAGCTGAGCTGTTGAGGTTCAGGATAACAGCAGAGGTCCCTCGCAAACACCTATCATATACCTTCCAGCACCAGTGACCACACTTCTGGAACTATTGACCCTAGAACATTCCATTTGTGGAAATAGGTTTATACCACTAAAAGTACTTGCTTTTTCTGGAATATTCTTTCCTACTAAGTTAAATGCATGAAGAGCTTGTTTTTATGTCAGGTTTTTAGGGAAATTTATCATCATCATCCTCACCCTTTAAAAATACTACTTTTTCTTGCAAACTGTATTGTACATTTTTACTGGGGAGTTTAGGACCATCCTGTGTCTCAGTTTTTTTGTTATATTCATTGATGATGTCTAGATTGATAACTTACTTGCTAAATGGGTTTGTTATCAGGATGAAATGAAATGAAATGACACTTGTGAAAATGCATTAGAACATATTAAATGTTATAAACTGTAAATTATTGTTGAAGTTCTTATCAATTTGCATTGTAGTTAGTAGTGTAAATGTCTGCTTCTCTTAATAGACTATATATAATCACATTTGGAGAGCAAATTGTCTTGTGTTAAGCTCTGTATTACCTCAGCATCTACAAACATTCCCTGGATAAAGTAGTTGTTTAATAAGTATTAGTTGAAAGCACAAGAAAAAGCAAGGATGCAGAACAATGTAAGATTTCTATGTTCATTTCCAGTTGGGTGGAGATTCTTTCTTATTCACCCAACCCTCTCTTATTTCCTATATCCATTCACCAAAAGCCATGTGTCAGGCCCTATCTGTTAGAAAAGGAATATTGTGGCAAGTCATTAAAAAAAATGTACACTTCACATTGCTACATACTCAGAGTGAAGAATGTTTTGAAAATTTTTATACTGTAACTCTTGAGATTTTAATAACAGTGATTTTTGTGATTTCCTTACTTGCATGATATAATTAACCTATAAAAAATATCTTGATCAAAAAACTGTTCATATTGATGGAAAAATACTCAGTCATCATCAAATATAATCAGCTGAACATGTCTTAACAATGTGGTGAAAAAGATTGTTTATGTCTTATGAGAATTGTTGAACTTGTTCCAATTACTAGTAGGCATTAAAATAAAGTTATTTTAGGAAATGTATTTCTCAAATTACCAGAGAGGCTAAGGTCGAAAATGAGGCCCAGATAGAAACTTCTCTTTTTCTCTCGCCTCTCCTTACAAGTTTGGATTCAATCACAGTGTGTAAACACTTTACATTTTAGGTGATGGCAATGGAAAAAAAATAACTAGGACAGTTCATGTATGTTAGTAACTAATTGTTTTAGTTTTTTTAAAAATTTGCAGTATTCCATTTTTTCTATGTCCAATAAAACATATCTTTAACATAATTTTTTACAAAAGACTTTTAAACAATAGTAGTTTATTCACAGTAACATGGAATTGATATATACAATTCAGGAAACAGGATGGCTCAAGACAAAAAGTTACTTGAAAATATATGTTTAAAACTTAAGGAATTATATTTTCTATAATCCAAAATGCTACTGAGTTCACTATTTGTAGGGCTACTGACAAAGCATTTTTTCAAGATGGGAGAGTAATTTAAACTTTTCATTAAAAGCCTTTTCAATCTCAACTGAATAAAGCCAGCTGTTCTTTTCACTTTCTCTTCTATAGCAGCACATCATAAGCACTCAGACCGGAGCTCGGGATGACACCAAAACTGCTTATCCACCACTGCCTCCTTCCCCGAAGGCTGGGAGAAAGAGGATAGGAGCTGTCAAAAGATGAATGGGGCAGGCAGGCGGGGGAAGGGGAGAGGGGACAGACCGAATGAGGAGGGATAGAGCGCTTCGGCAGAGCTCTGCTGATCACTCGGTCTTGAGGAGGGCACCGCCTGCTATAAGAGTGGTACCACTTTAGTAGCAGTGGCTTCTAGCTGGAAGTAACAATCATGCAGTGGAGAGTGAAGCTGTTGCTCTGAGATGCTTCCTTGTCCCCCTCTAGTCTCCTAGTACCAGATCTAACTAAGTCTAGAATCCAAGATTACAATCCCTTAAAAAGACAGCAAAAAGCCAATGTGCTGTCCTGCTTTGTTGCTCCTCCAAATTTTGGTAATTCCACCCTTTTCTTTTTTCTGGTCTCTGCCCTGCTCAACTTTCAAAACAAAAAAAATTCTTCAGGAATCTCTCACTGTTTCCATAAAGGACTCAGTCCTTGGCAAGCCTACAACTATCACCTCTAAGGATATAACTCCAAAATTTTTCATTCTCTTATCCGGATTTTTCCTTTAGGTCTTACGCATTCACTCTTGGAGATCTTGCTTCAGCGTCTCCTCCATCTAAGCCATCTGACTCCCTGCTGTTAGACACAATCACACTGAAGCCCATCTCAGATAATGTTACTCCCAGCTCCAAACCTCAAGGTCTCTTATTGCTTAGGGAACAGATCTACAGTCTCAAAAAGGAGAATCCAGGTGCTTTGTGATTTGTCTTCCACCTTTGACGTCTGATCTTTATTTTTCCCTTTCTTTTACCTTTTGATTCTAGGCCATTGCTGTCCAGTACAAATATAAACCAGATATGTAAGTTTAAATTACTTAATAGTTGCCTTTAAAGAAAATGAAAATAAACAGGGGAAATTATTTAACAATATATGATTTTATTAACATATTTGTACATATTAAATTTATATTTTATTCATAGTTATATATAAATATCTTAGCAAATAAGTGACACAAATCACGTGTCAATATACAAATTATTAATTATGTCCTTGCATGGTAGCCTGCTTCCAAGATGACTCTTATTAATGTCTGTCAGTGTTCACATCCTTCTGTAATCTTTTTCCACACTGTATCAGGATACAGGATACAATATTCTACCGGTCACTGTATCCATTGTGAGCAGTGGAATATGGTAGAGGCCATGTCATTTCTTAGTCTAGATTCTGAAAGACCTGAGGTTTCTGCCTTTCTCCAGCTTGCATCATTTTTTCTGGGAAGTCAGCTGTCATGCACTGAAGGTAGACAGAAGGGCCTCTTGAGGGGCCCACATAGACAGGGATCTGAAGCTTTCTGCCAACAACCAGGGAGGGGAACTGAGATCGCCTGCTAAAGGCTGCATATCTGATCCCATCGTGGAGTAAATTGTCCACCATAGTCAAGCTTCAGAGGAAATCAACCCTGGTAAACAGCTTTACTGCAAATTCATGAGATGGTCTGAATCAGAACAACACAGCAAATTGGCATCGATATTCCTGGCCCTCAGGAATAATGTAGATAATAAGTGTTTGTCATCTTCAGATCCAAATTTTTGAAGTAATTTGTTACATGAAAATTTTAAGCTAGTGCAGATTTGGGGAGTTGGCAGTGGAATGCTATTGTAACAAACACCCAAAGTGCAGGAGTGGCTTTAGAATCATGCATTGGGTGGAAGCTGGGAGGCCCTTAAAAACCATTTTCAGAAACACTATACCTTTTGAAGAGCTATGAAGGAAGAATGAAAAGACATCACAGAAAACTTCATTATGAAATGACAAGTAATGAAAAAATTTTAGGAAGCTGTTGTCTATAGCAACATAAGTCAAAAATGTTCCCAGTAAACAGGTGGTTCAGCTGAGATGGGTGGGGGGCACAGTAAGAAAGACGCCAGCTGGTTTCTTCTTGCTCTTTCTAGTGAAATGAGAGAGGAGACACCCTGTAGAAATGACTTTTTAACAGGAGGGACCCAGAGCTTGATAGTTTCGCAAACTCTTAGCTTTTCTATAGGAGAATGATATTGAAATTAAGGTAAGTCTAAGGAGCAAAGACTAAATCCAGGGCGTTGCTAGGAAAACATGATTCAGACATGAAGTCATGGATGGGACTGTGAGATCTTTTGATAAGGACTCAGAAGGATGAATATTTATTGTCTTGGAGCACTGTAGATTTTAGCAAGACGGAAGCACATATGAAAGGTTTAAGTGCGGACCTCACAGAACCTCTTAATTATACAGTAATTTAAACTTCTGAACACTGAAGAACATTTTCTCTTAGTCATCTCAGGAGAAGGGAGTGAGGGAATTGTTCTAAAGGAAATGGTGTGTGTGTGTCTCTGTCTAATGAAATGAACATCACAGGAGATCCACCAAGTTTTAAAGAGAACTGTATTGGTGGAAACCCTGTCAGTTTGGATGGAAAGGAACAGAGACAGTATTTCTAGTCTCCAAAATCCTATAGGTAAGGAGGAGTTGGAGAAAACCACATAGTTGAAAACCAAGGCTTCAAATAGGGAAGATGATCAGAGGGTGGCACCATGAACACAGAGAGCAGAGTTAAAGCCACAGAGAATTATTCCTGTGAAGGATGGGACTAAGTCAAGGAACTTTTCATCATTTACCTAGCTCGGTTTCAGAAATGTAACTAGTGACTTAGCTGTGCTTCTCCTCCCATTTTAAACTGAAAAGCCTGTAATGCTATTTTTCATCATAGTATTTTATGTGTGTGGAGGACATATAACTTGCTTCTTTATAGTTCACAGTTGTTCTGATAAAGAAATCTACTCAAACACCCTCATCGGCATCTACATCTGATCCAGTCCACAAGGTTCTGGGCTTCAAGCTGAAACTATAATACGGTGATTCTTTTAGTGGGTGTGGGAGAAGGTGAATGTATTTTGCATATTGCAAAAATAAAACTAAAGCTAAAGAGTAGAATATGGTTAGTATACGTCCAGTTTGATATTTCTTCTTTCAAGAAGTGTAATCACGTTCTTTCCTGAGAGTTGACTGTACATGAAGATGAATTTTTAATGGATAATATAAAGCAAGATGATGGGTTTGACTTTGGAGATTAAGCCATGAAAGTACTGTAGCTTCCTCCTGGGATTCTCTCTCTTAGATGACTTAGTTTGTGGCAAATCAGTAATCATATTGTGAGGACTCATCCATAGAGACAGTGATCTGGCAGGGAACTGACTCCCTTGGCCAACAGCCAGTGAGGATCAGTTCTCCTTCCAAAGTCGTGGATGTGTCAGCCAGAAAATAGATCTGCTTAGCCTCACTCAAACTTCAAATGACTACAGTCTTGAGGAACATCTTTAGTGAAGCTTCAGTAGAGATCTTCAGTTACCGTACTTCCGTGCCATAGATGATACCATAGGAGATAACAAGTTTTAGTTGTTTTAAACTAATAAACTTTTAAGGTAATTTGTTATGGAGTAATAGATCACTAAAACATTTTATGGACTCTTATTTTTAATACTAAGTCTCTTAAATCTAGTGCATGTTTTATACTTATAGCACATTTTAATTTGGATTAATCTTCATCTCAGTTGTTCAATAACCATATTTGACTGATGGCTACCATATTAGATAGCATAGCCCAGAAAAAAAGTTAATGTCTCTATGTGAATTTTCCCAAGGCATTTACAATTTCAGATGTTTGACTACATTTTTTTCTTTGCTCAGAATGTCCTTTTTCTCCTCTATAAAGTGACAATCTCTTCATCTTTCAAAATTCTACTCTATTATTATTTCTATGACACCTTTTCCTGCCCAATAAATCAGAATTAATTATCACTTTTCACCTGTTTCTTCACACTGCTCATATAATTGGTTGCATGCGTCTCTTTTCTTTGATTATGGTAATCTTCAGGGCAAGACTTATGCATATATTTTAAAAATTATATGTGCTTCGCTTACTGCTTAAAACAATGCTCAATTATGTTTGTTGAACCATAAATGGTAGACTCTAGACAGCCACTTGGTAAAGATTGTAGGGAACAGTATTTTGCATTCTGTGAGAAACTGGTCTGAAAGATTCCTAAGAGCTGTCAGCATTCTATAAAGTGTGTTGTAGACATAGGTATAGTCCCTCCCTGAGACATACAAAAATCACAGAACTTACTTCTGTTCCCCAAATGATTGTGTGGAGATTAGTTGTGCAGAACATAAATGACTGAGAGTAGATAACTGTCCTTAGGAATTGAATAGTGCAAGTCCAGTTTTAAATTCTATTTCTCTGTGCCTAGGAAAAGGTCCTTGTACAATTGAGTGGGCCAAAGATAGTCCAGTTCTTGTGTACCACAAGGAAAGAATTGTCAACCATATACCTCCTAGTGTGTCATAAGTTTATTAAAGATCAAGGAGTAGCAACAGGAACAGGCAGAAGGGCAAAGCCAGGCAAAAAGGCCTTGGATAACCTAGGCTTCCAGTATTTTTAGAGTCAGACACCTCTGATCCAGGGTGCCTCCCACTGTCTTACTGTTGGTAATCTGCTGCCTCAGGCATGGAGACCTGCTAAGTTTAAACCCAGACAATCATTAGAGTGGTCCTAAGATAAAACCTGGTTGATCACTAGGGTGGTGTGGTGTTTATAGTTGAATGAAGGGAAGGGAGTGACTCAGCTCCTTTGTTTCTAACTGTACTAATCCTTCTGCCCACATAAAAATTGTGCTCCACTACTGCTATGAGCTGAACCTTCTACAAAGTACTTTCAATATTTTATGGTAGATGTTTGAGGCAGAAATCAGACAGCACCAATCCTAGATCTATAAAATGTCACTTCTTTTCTTTAATCATTGCAGAAAATGAGCTAATTTTTGTTTTCTCTTAGTAAATACTTTTCAAAGCAAGGATAACTTACAAGTACATGATAATGATAAAACACAACATTTCAGATACAGGATTATTAAGTGTGATATGAACATTATAAGAATATTATCCAGAGCTGTCTATCAGCAAATAGGTATCCTTTCCCTGCTCAGTTTCATAGATAGGAAATCAGATGGAGGCAGAAATGCTCATCTCACTCTGGTGCATTATTGTCTGCAAAGTAACAGGAGAATATTCATCCAGCCACTTCAGCCTTGAGCTTCCCCTCAGCAATATGTGGTGACCCAGATACTGAACTCTCATCTTTTGCCTTTTACCCCTTTCCTGGGACAGACAATAGTCTTTCAACTCTGAGATGATAGCACAGCCTTGCAGAGCATCAAATAGATTGATTTCCTTGGCAATTTTTACTAATAAAGTACACCTTTCAGATTTTCCTTTCTTCTCTGTTCCACCAAAAGAAGAATGCCAGAGCAGCACATCATGGTCTTGTCATGTTAGTGAATCATAGAAATATTAGCGTCCTGGATGAGAAAGCCACTGAAGCCAGAGGCCAGAAGCTCAGTGATCTGCTTGGTTTATAATATGTCCCTTAGGGAGGGCTCTTTAGCTGTGACTGTTTTAAAAAAGAAAACAACAGCAATAAAAATTCTACACATACACAAAACAGAGATTGGTGAAAGGGGACTTTTTTGTATGGAAAATCAGGTGCAGGGTCTGTCCTTTAGAACCCATTTCCGTTTCCGGTAGTGTCCCTAAACTCATTACTCAATGACTTATGGAGGAAGTCTGCCCAGATTCACCTGAGTACTTCCCAGAAAGGCAAACTCAGAGCTGTTTCTGTGTCTAACTCACATTAATGCGTTCAAGGAAAATTACTTTAAACTAATGGAGTCTCTCTTTCCACTTGTGGCTTCTCTGTCTGTTTTCAACAGGGGAAATGTAACAGAAGAAATTTGATTTATGGAAACTACCTAGAACTTTAAAAAATACTCATAACTCCTAATACTTAAAAGTTAAGATCTCTCTTACCTAAAAGTCCACATTCACTTATTTCAAATAATATTTTGGGTTCTGTTAATCTCTCACCACAACTTTATCTTCGAGATAATATTGAATAGAATTACCCCTTGTAAATGTTAGCATGTGATATGAATGATAATAATTTGCACAGTTTGTCATAATTTAAACAATGAAACCACCATCTCATATAATTCAGATATGACTTTAAAACTGTACACATTGTATTGTTATCTACATTTAAGTGAGTCAGAGAAAATAATATTTGTAGATGTTCTAAGACCATAGACTAAGAATATATAATGTCAATTATTTAATCCTATGAATATGAATAATTTATTTAATCTATTTATGAAATGTATTTACATATTAGGGATATTAATACTTATTCTACTCACTTTAAGGATTTATTTTATCTGATAATTCTTTGCTAACTCTGAACTATGCTAAAAATGAAGATCATTTATGCTATTGTACATCTAAACCTTGGAAATGATTAGTATGTGAACTTCACAGGTATCTTAAAAGTCTCCTTTATAGCCTTCTGCAGTACTTTTGTTTGTTTTTGTTTTTTGAAATTTTTTTCATGTATGGTCTTGTTTAGTGTGGAGAATTAGCTTAGAAGATAAAATAAAACCATTAGAAGATAAACAATTAACATGTTAAGGAGGGAAAACTGTCTGTTTGGCAGTTGGTGGTCTCTTGAGAGTAAGGTGGCTATTTGCTAATCCTGAATCTAAAAGGTGATTAAATCAGACTGGAAATTTCTATCAGGCTAGATTTGATTGAACATAATTTTAAGTTATCAGATGGCTGTGGACTTACATGTCTTCTACAACCTCACTGACACTCGCTATTCAGTATGATGTTGGTGATCACGGCATTGGTGAAAATGATAGAAAACTCAACTTGCATAAGATGAGTCTAAGGCTAATGTATTTGACCTTAAAGACCTTAAAGCAGTGGCTGTAAGAACCAGAAGGAGTTGGTGATATCCTCTATAGTTCTAGAAATAAAGGTAAAAAGAAAGATTCTGGCTAATTTCTCTTCAGTGCGATTGGATTGATATTTAAAATCACAGTTTTGAAAATACATGATATCATGCTTACACATGCATATATACTAAATATATGTTGATATTTACATACAATAATTGAAGGAATATGCTCTATCATACGATTATAATCTGTGTCTAGGAAATGTTTTTCATGTGCATTAGCTTCATTGAAATTTCCAAAAAATAATTTTCATGTCTATGCCTTGATTTTCTAACCTAAATGAGAGATAACCCTGATTTTTTTTTTCTAGGAGTGAATAATCTCTTAAGCATGAACAGAAATATTCTGTTTTCTATTTCTGATATCACAATTTCCTAACATGGTATAAATCTTAATTTTTCTCTCCGTCCCAATTGAACAATAATGCCATCCTCATGTTTCCTAACCCTTTCCTGTACATATCTGAAAACAAGTGGAGAAATGTCCCATCTGCATAGTTTGTGAGGGGCCACTCCCAGTCCCTGAAATGGAGAAAAAGGGCTGCAACCACTGCAGATAGAGGGGAGCAAGGTTGTTCGACTTTAGTGGGTTTTTTTGTTGTTTTTTTTTTAACCTCTGGCAGGTCTCTGGGCACTGAGAACCAGAGAAGGTTGTCCTCAATTTTCTTTTCTATTTCAACACAGAGCAGGAATTCTATATACAGGATTTTAAGCTCTTTGTAAAAATACACAAACATTCATTTCTTAAACAAGAAGAGGACTAAGAGTTTGTGGTAAATTTACAAATGATTTAAAAGAAACCTAACATACATATTCTTTTTTTTAAAAAAAGAATTCATTCTTTTATGCTCCTAAGGTGACAGGGAAACCATGTCATTTATCTTCCTCCTCCTTGTTGGTCTCTTCTTTCTGAACACCCCGTTTTTCAAAAAGTGTCTTGCAACATTCACTGAGCATAGCTAAATTGTGATCTGAGCTTTTACTGACCACCTTAGCTTCCAGGTTTTATAAGTATTTCTCACTCATTTTCTCCTCTGTATCTTTAGAACCATTTTAAAGCTCCTGTTGGTGGGTAAGTAATGACAAAGGGTGGCAGGCAAGTGACCTCTTGTATATTTCTGGAGAAGTAATTAGTGAGTTAGATCCTCCAGAGTCATGGGTGATATATTACAGCCCGTAGGTGGTGCAGCATGGCAGATATTACTCCACCCACACAACTCTAATCAACTTACATGTTTGAAAGCAAAGGTAAGACAACAGCAGCAGATGGGAGAAAATGTGTTTATAAGCAATATATCTGTGTTTTCTGAGTTGAACAGAGAATCTATAGGCATTCATTACACACTTAATGTCACACCCACAACTGATGGTGGAAGTAGATAAATCTCTGTAAGCCCTTTAATGTGCATTTTAACAAACACTGATAAAGAACTCTGGGCTTAGATTTCACAATAAGAAAAAATAATAATGCAAACTAGGCATTCTCACTTTTCACCTTCCCCTAAGGGCAGCCATGCTTGACATTATCTCCAGAGACATTTGCTGTGGCATAAGAGAGACCAGAAAATTGAACTGCAGAGAACCATATTACTTAGAATAGTAAAAGCAGGAGTGCTTATTTCTACGCAAATGCTCCATTTCCTGTTGACAATGTCAAGCTAAATATTTAATTGATCTTATTAAACATGTTCAAGTATTTTTACATCACAGGTTATGAATTTGAAATGAGATTATATTGATTAAGAGAAGGTTCTGGAATAAAAATTTTTCTACCCCTGTCATGAGCTCTCATAATTTTCTTGGTTGAAACCACTTAACATTTCTATATCTGCAGTTCTCAGGCCAATTTCCAAATTGTTAATCAAGAGTGATGGACAGCATGTCTGGCCCAAGTAAGTAACAGACACTGAGCTCCTATTCCAAAGAAATATATTTCTTAATCCTATAATGACAATGAGTGGAATACTAATCCCATCTTCCACCCATCTTCCTATCACCTTTTTGGTCTCTGACAAATGGAAGCAATGCATAGCCTGCACTGTACTGGTACCCAGTCAAAGCCTGCCTGACAATCACTAATTGGTGACAGGACTTTGGGCTCTCTGGCTGAGAGATGGTGTCAGAATTCTTGTCAATGTAGATTTCTAAGAAGCCACTCTTACTAGTTCAGAATTGGTTCCTGAGATAAAATTGACTTCTGCACTGCTGATACCACTCCCCATGGCCAGGCTGGTTTCCTGACTGCTTGAAGACTGAACCCTGAAGCCTTCTATACAGGAAACACTCATCTCTTGCTTTCTTTTTTGGACTTTTCTTTGATGTTTAGAAAATCGGAAGCATGTTCCTGTCTTCCCATCTGGTTCAGAGTAGAGTCTAGGCTATCTATCTATGTATCTATCCATCTACCTATCTATCCATCTATCATCTATCTATCTATCTATCTATCTATCTATCTATCTATCTACCTATCTATCCATCTATCATCTATCTATGTTTTGAGCACTATCCTCTCTGACTGGGTTATTGGTGCTCCAAAAGTGGCACATGCAAAATGGAAAAGCAGAGAAAGGTTAGCATTAAAAACCAAAATAGAATCCTTGCTTTAATCTGTTTGCCTTGATTACTGTATTTCAACTGTCTGTAGATCTCATTTATGCAAAAATGTTTTCATCACCCACCACATGCTTCAAATCTCTGAAGTTCTGCTCTCCTTTCTTTTGTCTGAAAAACAACCACAACAACAACAACAAAAATTAATCAAACAATAATTAGCTATGTTTCATGGGATGGAAGGAGCAGGATAGGAAATGGATAAGTGGAGAACAGTGAAGTTCATAGCTTAGTTTATAGTCCTCAATCCATGAATTTGTTCAGTAGCTATTTGGCATCTACAATAAGCCAGCAGTAGAGACCATAACAAGAGGGAAGCAGTACGCTAACAGACTTAAAGAGCTTCTGGTCCAAATGGGAAAGATAAATTAATCACATAATGCATAAATACATAAATAAAATCTAGGCTATGTCCTATGGAAGAAGAGTAGAGGGACTTGCGAAAACATGATGGAGGTCTGATTGAATCTGGCAGAATCTCAGCCTTTTCTGAGGTTGTTTGGTTTAAGCTAAACTCTGAAGGCTGAGTAGGGTTTAGTTAGGTGAAAGAGACAGAGGGGAAGTAAGAGAGGCTTCCAGACAGAGGAAGGGAAGCCCTTAGATGAGAAGGTATATGGGACCACTGAAGAACTGAGCATGAATACATGGGAGAGGAAGAGGAGATGTGGGTGAGCAGTGGAAGGTAAGGTGAGAGAGCTATATGGGGTGGAGACAGACTGTGTCAGGGCTGGTGGACTATGCCAATGGATGCAGTCAGGCATTCTAAACAAGGGAATCAAAGGGTGGTTTTCATTTGTTTGTTTGAAATCACCCCAGCTTTAAAAAAATAAACTGGGAAGCACTGGAGTGGATGACAATAGACAAGAAGTTATTGGTTTTGTCCAGATATTACTTAATTATAGCTTGGACAAAGGTGATAATAGTAGAGATAAAGAGAAATTAACACATGTTTAAAATATTTGAAAGAAAAGAAAATCAAAAGTATTATATAACAGTGTGGGTAGAAGCTGGAAATGAAGAAGTAGAGGAGAATGATGATTTTTAAATACTAATTTGCACACATAGATTCAGTTTTCTGCTACTCATTGAGTTAGGAAACACTAGGGAAAGATCAAATCTTGAGATTTTGGGTATGGATGTTGTGATGTGCCAGTGAGTCTTCCAAGTACAGTTGACAAATAGTTGCATATACTGATCTGGATTGCTTTGGGATAGAAAAGCCAACATGAGAGTCATTGACATATATCCACTCATATCCTGATTGTGTCCATAAAAATTTATTCAACTCGGCTAAGACATGTTCCTGTTTAACTTACCATACATAACCCCAGTTTCCCATTACAGCTTTTATAATTTGTAGAGATGAATTTTTCTGTAAATTATTAGATCTGCTTGGAGATGTTGGTGATAGGGTGGGTTTACTGACATGTATTCATCAAATACTGCATGCCAAGTGCTGGCCTAGGTGTTTTACATACATAATCTGGTTACTCGTTCTTACACTTGAGGAATATACACAGTTACACGAGGAAGAAAGGTGAAGTTCAGAAATCAAAGAACTTAGGCAAAATCCTTCAGTCTTTCAACAATTAGAGTGTTAGTCTAAGGACCCTTGCTCTTTTTATTGTAACAATTTCTTTCTCACAGATTTCAAAACACTAAATGATTGTACAACAGTTAACATATCCAAATGTAATTGTATTCCACTTTAGAATATAATTTAATGTTGAATCATATTTTAATAAATTTAGTACTTGATAACATTTGTGAGAATGTCAACTTAAAAATATTTATCCATCAAATTTTATTAGACACTGTGTACCAAGGAATTTTTGTTAGGGTTGTAAGAATACAAATATATACATTTGACTTCCCTTACTCTAGATTTATTCCTTGTCTAACAGGAAGGACAGATAAATACAAGTTGTATTTATTGATGGTACTTTTGTCACATATCTTGTGATTATTATTTTATACATTTTCTTAATTATGAGCTCAGTAGGTACCATATTCTATGTATAACAGATGAGAAGAACAAGGTTCCAAGTCATACAATCAACATTTGGATCTTGGGCTCTGTTTTGTTGGGGCCCATACCCCAAATTTGTGATTAGTAGATTATTCTCTCTATTTTAGACCAACAGTTGAACAAATCATTTGATAGGTTATACTGGTATCCTATATCATGTAAAGTAGGAACATAAAGGACAGGTTGGATATACTACTGGAAATTTCTGGAAGTACATAGGAAAAATAATGAGTTTTATTGTTAAACTTGCTTTCATTAAGAGAAATTAAATGTATACATTTAGTATACATTAACAAAAATATCTTATACCATTTTTGTGTGGAAATGAGAGTTGAAAATCACTGTAGGGAAACAGTCCATTTTATATATCTTTATTAATGCAAAAATCTAAAAACATACATCACCTTCTATATGAGGAGAACAGCTGTTTTATAGGCTTTGTGCCATGTTCTATTTTAATTTAACATTGTGAATTTTAAAAATATTCCATATTTGTTTTCCTTTTAAACTAGATATTGCCAAAACATATATTGAATTTTTAAAAGATTTTTCCTATTTATTGAGGATAAATTTTAAGCAAAGAATATTTCAAGTTAGTATTCTGACATTTAACTACTGGTTTCTTCTGGCTTCCGGTGGGTGGGTGTGGGAAGGCTTTCTTCTTCCATAGATTGATCAACTGGCTACAGTGATTTTCTATTTTCTAAAATAGTGATTTTCTATTTCTGAAGTAGGAAAGAAAATGTTAGTGAATGAGGTCAAAGTTCTTATAATAGCTTACAGATATGGATTTCATATCTGGAAAAGTTCAACATTAATGCTTCACAAAGTCAAGAGTGTTTATATTATCTTATCAGTGTCTAAAGCTAAGGGGAGTTCTAGTTACCTTTCACTGTCTTTAGAGACAAAGCAACATGCATTTGGAAATAATATATTTTATAGATATAGCTTTCAACTATTTTTTAATTGTTTGAATTATGTGAATCAATGTAGCATAATTTCATAATACAAAAAGAATTTTGTGTTTTTGTGCATTAATTCCCACTAGGTATCATATAGTATGCCCTGGCAATATGAATAAAGGTGGATGTATGGAGGAGGCTGGAGTAATGTGGTGGGGAAGGGGATGTAAAAAGAATTAAGATGGTTCAAGTGCATGTACTAACTCCCCACAATGAATGTGAGAATTATGTATTGTGAATGTGGACTAATAAAAAATAAAATAAAAGATGGATCTGACAGAATCTGTGATTTCAAGAACCCTGCACTCAGTTGTTGGTGGTGAGATAAGACAAATACTATGAAACTGAAAAGTAATCAAACATAATGGGCTAGTTTTGTACAATAAAAGGAAAGGAGAGAATTTAAGAGTAAGGGAAGGAGAGTGGTAGAAAGGGAGATTGAGGAAAGAAGGAAGTGGGGTAAGGAAAGAGGGAGAGAGTAAAAGAGGAAGACGGAAGGAAAGACCAAAGAAAGGCAGAAAGGGAAGAGACAGATTTACAGAAGCACAAAGTATCCCCAGACCACTCTGCCTAGAATACATTTGTTAAGTTCACGCAGGGTCGTGTCTGTTTGTGTACCTATGTCTGTCTTTAACCCAGAAGTTAAATTAATAGGTTTGAATATATATACATACTTAATTTACTAACCCCAAGTTGTTTTCAAAATGATTGTTTTAGTGTACGACCCCATCAGTGGCAAACACAGCTCATATTTCCCCATTCTCACAAGGACTTGCTATGATCATTATTTTAATTTCATTTCTTCTTCTTTTTGTGTAGTTGAATAGCTTTCAAATACATATTGATTCTTTTTTATTTTCCTATAGCCAATTTCTTACTTATGCTTTTTGTTAAGTTTTTGGCTTATCTATAAATTCTTGATGTTATATTTGCCAATTTTCTTTCCCTAGTCTGTCCCCAGTCTTTTACTCTGTGATGTATTTTTATATCTCTGCTTATATATTTCATGATTCTATGGTCTTAATACTGTGGCCCTCCCAAATTTGCCTGTTGAGATCCAACCCAAATACGGTGGTATTTGGGAGAGGATTGGATCAGGAGGGATCTCCTCTCACGGATGGAATTACGACACTCCCTCATTAGAGAGGTCTGGGAAAACCTCTTTCCCCTTCCACTCTGGGGGAACAAACCATACCTTTGAAGGAGAGAAAGCCCTTACCAGACACCAAATCTGGTGATGCCTTCATCTTGGGGGACCCAATCTTCACAACTGTGAGCAATTTTTTGTTTATAAACTATCCAGTCCCCCGTATTTTGCTGTAGTAGCTTGAACACTTAAGGCAATTCTTAAACATTTCTTTTTATCTTTATAATCTTTTTCCTTAGTCTTTCAAATCACATCCTATAATTCTTTCTTTATCTGACAGTTTCAATACCAACTATCTTTGGGGGAATCTAAACTAGTTGTTTTGTATTCAAGGTGTTTTGCTGCCTTGCATTCTTGGTCCTCTTTTGTTCAGAGTTCATCATGTTCTCTTGATCCACAGGATTCTTTAAGGCCTAATCTGGAGATGCTTTGCTCCAGGGAAGGTTTTTCATTACTTCTTTTGTGTGATAATCATAACAGGGCAACACAGTGAAAAACCACTGGGTACACTCTTAAATTGTTTCACATTTTCTAAATTTTCATAAAATAAAAGCTGAATCTAGCTGATTCTTTTAGGGAGAAACAGAGCCTCTGGAGGTAGTCAAAAATTTCTGGGAATATTTGACAAAGGTCTTGGATGCTAATGAAAAGCCATGAGGATAGAAAATAAACTAAAACATCCTATAATCCAAGTATTTTAGTGACTTTTAAAAATTGCTTCTGATAGAAACTAGGCAGTATTGGGGCAATAATGCAACCTACTGAGACATTTTGCTAGATCTTTTTGGTAATGTTTTCCAAATTCTATGCCAACTTTTGTGCTAATTTGGTTGTATTTTCTGTCATTTTAGATGTTTGGAAAAGTGAGACTTATATAAAACAAATACATTGGATTTCTACATTTATTTAAAGGTTATGAAATTTGAGCTCAGAAGTAAAATTTCTTTAACAAAAGAATGATTCAAGGGCCCATGTTTTGAAAGCCAAATGAGGATTGTAAGCACGTGTTTTCTCCCTGCTACATTTCTGGTTCTGGTGATATCAGGTATCATTCATGTATTTTGGAGGCTGGATTTGGGTGAGGTGAGGTTGGAAGATCTTTTTCTTTTAGAGTATTGGTGTCCAAATAATGCTAAAAAGGAAATAATCAAGAAGTTTGTAGCCAATTCCCAATACTTAAGGACATGGTAAAAAAGCAGAAACTACAGTTTAATAAAGCTGTTAAGTACGACAATATAGAATATAATGATTGACAGTTGGTAGAAAGATAAGAAAAGCAAATTAAAAACTTTGTATTTGATAGTAAGATAGAAAAACACACAAAATTGAAAATCTTAGTCTGAACTGATGACCTTTGGGGAGAAAGTTAATTTTTTGCTCAAAAATTACACTAACTTAAATAGTCTATTCTTTTGTATTATTCTGTTTTTTTAACAGATTCTAAATGCTATGCTGTGTATCCCAACCCCAGATAAAATATTATTCTGTAATATTATATCCTTCACTAAAAAGAATCAGGTATGGCTATTACTCTATCAATATAATCAATTATTTGGTATCCAGTGATGCATGCACAAACATGCAAGCTCTCAGGCACACACACACACACACGCACACACACAGTGTTAAAATCATTCAGTAGAGAACTTTCATTTGTACAAATGATAATATATCTCCTTGTGATTAGTTGATATCAATCTGAAATGTAATATACTGTTCCTCTGTTAAATTGTTTCCAAAGACATAAAATTAAAGGGAAATGGAAGCAGAACCTGAAATAGATCTAAAGTTTGGGCCTAAGTGTAAGTGACCCAGCCACGGGCCTTTGCTTCTCTCAATTCAGCAAGATTGTTCGAGAATATTTGGAGTGGTTTTCTCCTAATGGCTTCTGCTAGAAGATCAGGGTTACGGAGAGTCTTGTTAGGGTGGCGACATCTGCAAGGAGAACGTTGTAATTCTGGAGAAATTCTAGTCTTGGTTGGCCACACCTTTTCCTATTTTTGGCTTTATTAGACTTTTCTGTCTAGTTTCTTGCTTCTTTCATCAAGCTGTTTTACAAATTCTCTGTGCAAGCCAGCATCTTTTTATCAAACATATTTTATCTCATTGTGACAGCTAGAACACCAGATCTGCAAGTTGACCTGATATTTAAAGAGCAAATTCAGAGGCCTATCTTAAGACTGGAGGCAAAGAATATCATGACAACATACATTGCATGTCACAGTTAGGTAATGAGTTCACTAAGCTAAAATTGTAGAGAAATCAAAGCACATAAATAAAAATCAACTCAAATAAAAAATTATTCATCATAATGAAAGGTTGGGTTATCTGGTCATGCTGGTTAATTAATTGTGTTATATGAAGTGATAGAAATCCTTAAAAGTTGAATAAGGAAAGTGTTAAGTATTAGAAAAATGAAAAACATTTGTGGACATGGACTATTGAATAAAGTACAGATGAGAAGGACCCACAGAAAGGAATGTTATAAAATTAATCGAAAAAGGCAATGAACAACAAAGGAACAATATTTTATGAATGTGAATGTCAATCCACTTAAAAAGATTTTGTATATCCAAGACCTAAAAAGAAAGGTAAAGTCAGAGATTGAAAACAAAACAAAACAAAAGACAAAAAAACCCAGTTATTGAATGAGGGGGTAATGTTTAAGTGGCTGAGAGCAAAATAAATTATTTGCTTGAGTATTCTCCAAAGAAGGGAAAGGTAGTATTCTAAAAACTGCAATGCATTCTCCTTAGGGGAAACTGAGATGTTAAAAGGCTTTAGCATCACACTAGAGCAGATAATTAGGCAATTACCACTATTAAATTTGACAGAGCAGTAGTTTAAATGCATTATTCACTAGAATTCTGAAGGAAATAACAAATAGTACAGTTTTTAGTTAATTTTTGTGATAACTCATTGACGACAACATCCCACCAGACACCTGAAGGGTGCTAATATATTTCTGTACTTCACACACACACATACACACACAGACACACACACACACACACACACACACACACACAAATCCTAGAGAAAAACTCCTCAGGGACTTTGAAATTTCTGTAATCCCTTTCCTCTTTTGTATGCAATTACTGCAATAAATGTATAGACATAAACCTACCAATCATCAAAAGAACTTCCCAAAGTATGTAGCAAGTATCATTTCAGTGCTTCCTACTTTGATTTATAGGTATTAAAATAGAAACAAAAGGAAGTCACCTTGAACACTGATAAAAAGACCAAGCCTAGGATTGAAGTAATTGACAATTACTAAACATTTAATAAAGAATAATTTAGTAGTACCAGAGTCAACTTAGAACTCTGTCCTTATCATATGGCTACAAAATCCCTAAATGTATTACTGATGCATTTTTTTAAACATGAAAAATTGTGACACTGAATAATAATTTAGTATAATATGACATAATTCTTATAACTTCTTTCACAAATTCCATGTTTTCTAAGTCCCTGCTAGTGTATCTATGAATGATTGCTGCTCAAAGAACTTTTAAAACAAGAGTCATGTCCATGTGCATTATACCAGAAACCCCCAATATTCTGTTTCTAAAGATAGCTGTGATTTGGTGGCATCATGCTCAGATCTGTTTTCATTAACAACTCCTACGCTATGGAGATGGATGGCACAGGTCAGTGGTGACAGACACACAATGGTCATAGTAGATCTCAGCATAAGGGGTAGACCCATTGAGGACTTTTGCCTTTTCTGTCATAGAGTCACTAGTGTGATGCTTAGGCTGGTGTGAGTGTTCAGTGGGGTAGGATTCTAGCTTGCTCTTTGTGTTCTTGCACAATATTGATGGATGTGCTCTCATTATTGTTGGCTGAAAGAATGGATGAGTAAGAATGGATGAGTACAAATTCTGTCTAATACATTTTTCCTGACATTCTCCATGAATAAGTTTGAGGTCCCTGTTATGACATGATTCCATATCAACCTCTAAAAATTTTGCTTTGCAATTTCCCATTTAAAAGTCTGCTGCTCCTGGAAATGTCTAATTCTGACCTAGACATATTCTTTGCTAATAATGAATTGTATATTCAATGCCTAGCACACAGTGATGCATAGTAAATATTTGCTGAATACATGCATGTGTTCTCCTCCTGCTTCTCTCTGCTAATATGTCTCTCTCTATAGAGTACATGTCCAAATATTTAAAAAATTTTAATGTCATTTTAAGTATGCAGCTTCTGAGTGATGTTTGTAATGTTTTTAAAATTCTATTTTCATATGTGCTATCACTTTTTTTTCTGAGTGGCTCTGTGATTTTTGATGTCAGCACATGGTTATGAGCTCATAAAGAATCCAGCATGACTTACTAGAAGAAGCACTGTGCATTTTTATTTAGGAAAACAATGTTTTTGTTATGGAGTCCAAATACTCTCTAAGGCAATGTTGCTGAGAAATTTCTATGATGCGGAAATGCTTTACAATCTGCTCTGTCCAATACAGTAACAGTCAACACATATGATTCTGGAGTACTTGAAAGTTTTTATGCAGCTAACAAAACTGAGGAGTTTAATTTTAATTTAACATCCACAGGTGGCAAAGTATTGGACATTGCAGGTTGAGAGTAACAGATACATGCATAAATGAAAGCTCACTGTCCTAGAAAACAGAAGTACAATAGAAACAACTTTGAAGAAATTTCTCTATGTTTTAAAATAATATCATATTTACATATAAGTGAAATAAATTTAGAAGTCGGTACACAGTATATACTTGAAATTATGTTGGAAAGTAGGCACATCGTATAGACTTGAAGTGATTGAGTAGGAATTTGATCTTTTTAGTAGTATAGAAATGGTCTTAGGAGCCCAGTGTGGTACTGCAGCCCTGTAACCAGAGTACCCTGGGATGCTAGGAAGGAGGATTAGAAGTGAAAACCCAGCCATAGTCATAGTCACTTAGTGAGATGCTACCTCAAAATAAAAACTAAAAAACGTTGAGTCTGCAGCTCTATACATAGGCCCTAGGTTCAATCTGCTGCACGCAAAATTAATAATAATAATAATAACAACAAATGACTACAAGAAATTCTACCAGAATACCTGAATCTATTTATAACACAGATTTTTAAACTCAGAGTTTAAAAAGGTGTCGAGGAACGAAACAAGCATAATCATAATATTTTGCATAATTGCTTAATGGGATTCTAAGTGACTATTATAATCTCTTATATAATTACACTGAGCATAGGGAGAAAAAATAATCACCAAGGCCATATTAAAAATCAAGGTACAATACAGACTCTGGCTTAAGAAATAACATGTGGAATGATTGTATGAGTGAGTGTATTAAGATATTGCACTTCTCACTATATTTTTGGCAAAAACAGAGTGACAAAATTTGTGTTTAGAAATATTATAGAAGGAAAGAAATGGTCAGTCTGAGCAAGTGTTCAAATCAATCTGAGTTATTTTGGCAGACCTCCTTTGAGAGTGGAATAATATGCTCTACACATGTTGGGTCACTGTATTATTCTGTTGAGAAGATATCAGTAAATTGAAGAGGTAGGATGGAGAGCAACAAAACAGACTTACAATTTGAGAGATGAGACGTTATTTATGAAGAATGATTATCCAGTCTAATGAAATACGCTTTCAGAAAACATGGCTAAGGAGAGTCTCTCATTATCTGGTGTTTCAGAAAAATTTTACCAGGGAACGAAGAAGTTTAGCTCTGTCTTCAACTTTTGAATGGCATAGAGGAAGTGTAATATAGGAGAAGGGACATTGGTATTGGGATTGAAAAGATTTACATTGGAATTCTCATTCTGCCACTGCTAACTCTCACAACTTGAGTCAAATGCTTTGCCTCTGCGATGGCAGCTTCCAAAGAGGAAATGAGTTTAATGAACTCTACTCAAGGGGTTGTTTTGATATTTAATGAAATAATATATGGAAACCCCTTAAAACCATGTCTGAGCATTCTTTTCTTCCTTAAAACATGGACATCAATTTAGTCAACTCTAATACACCCATCCACAACAATCAGAATAATTCCTTCTGATATTTATGGAGCACTGTCCTTCGAGATACCAGCTGTATAAATAAAGGAGGAACTTGCGGTTTTTTGCCCTCGAAGAATCATAGCCTAATCATGGATCTAGACTCATAAATAACGATCACATAAGTCAAACCACGAGAAGAGTTTTAAATGACCCTAACAAGTGCTTTGGGAAAAGAGAAAGGCAAGGTTGAAGGGAAGGAGCAAGATAATGTCTACATAAAATAGCATCTATTTTATCCTGCAAGTTAGTATGTCCGTGATACTTCATTGTTTTAAGTGTTCATTTACTCAATATATATTTGACCAGCACTCAGTGATTTCCAGTCTCTTGAACCATGATGAAGGAGATAAAGTGGGCACAGCAGTGCTTGCCCTCACCTAGGTTACACTCTGGTCTAAAGTGAGGAGGGCTGCACCTGGGCTCTTCACCATGTGCTGTGTGTGGACGCAGGGCTCAATAGCATGGCACGGCCCTTGTGTCTCACGGTACTTAGAGCAGTGCCTCTCTGAGAGGCAATACACAGACTGGAGGGTGTGTACGTGGAAACGGGGCTGGAATGTGAGAATGTGAGGTGAGTCTTCGCTGTCTGTTTTTGGTGACAGGTAGAAGGAATCTGGGTGTAAGAGAAGATCTTTGGCTTCCAAAATGAAAATGTACCTCAGGGTTCTTTTGCAACTAGAGCTGTCGTCCTACTCTCTGTTGCCCTCCTGGTTCAGAACTTGCCTTATGAGCATCAGTGCTAGATGAATATTTATTTACTGTATTAATATATAGATGAAAATATTTAAAGTAAAATGGGTACATTCTTTTTCTGAATGATACATTTCCAGAAATTCGTGTCTAATGGTTGTTCTTTTTTATAAGGCTGACATTTTAGTGGCTCTCTGTAAAGATCTGGTATTTATAAGGAAATTCATATTACTGCAAATAAGTAACTAAACTTTGAGCTTACACTATATCTCCCCCTTACACAGATACACTTTTAATCTCTTCTGCAGCCCGACTGAAACACTGAGGCCAGAAGATGGTATTTCATGAGTATGAGAAAAATGCTTTTCTTTTTCTTTGATAAAATACATTGCCATTTGGGATTCAGATGCTCTTCTTTTGTCTTTTTTGCCCATGTTTCATCAAAAACAGAGAGTGCTAACAGCCATTACAATTACCTAGAACAGTTAAGGCCATATAAGCACTTAGCTGAATTTATTTGAAGATGGGTGTTTTTTTGTTTTTTCTTTTGGTACCGGGGATCGAACTCGGGTCCTTGAGCTTGCGCAGCAGGCAACGAAACCACTGAGCTAAATCCCAGGCCCTGAAGATGGGTGTTTTTAACAAACCACCCAAATATTAATTAAATGATCTATGGACCAAAATTGTAAAGTAGAATGATTGCTGGTACTTAAAAATATTGCAACAGAGAGCAAGAATCCTATCGCACTTTAAAAATGATCAAGGAGATTGAAATCCTATGCAAAGAGATTCAGAGAGCAAACACAGATATTAAAATCAGGTATGTTCTAGATTCTTTGTGTGTTAATTAAAAATCATATGTTTTTTAATTGGTAAATGATTTATTGAATGAGTAGTTTCCATAGTTTAGATTAATATTTTTCTTATATTAGCATGTTCCTAGAATTTCTTCAGCACATGATCATGTCACTTATACTTTGCTGTATTCTCTTTAGCACTTTTTAACTAACAAGTATGAAGGAGTTAGTGCCCTTTTAAAAAGTCTCCTTAGAGAAAAAAATAGGATTTCCACTCAGTTTTGGCTTACCTAGCTTTGGACTGCCTGGTAAGAAAGCAACACATAGCTTTAAACAATTTGTGATTTGTTTGGGATAATTTGTTCAATATTTTTGAGAAACCAATCACAGATAATACTGTAGAAGACATTGAAAAAGTAGATTTATTCTAATTCTAGGCTTAAATAATGTCTATTTCTTTTAGCGATGATTACTTGTCGGGTCTTCAGAACTTCTCTGAAATAAAAAGAGTTCAGAGATAATATAATATCCCAAACTCAAAATGTATTTAAATAATGAATGGTTTTGAATGACTTTGAGGCACAGTAAAAATTGGGTTTGAGAGACCCAAGTCCTATCTTCACATTTTTTGCTGATAGACTGTCTCTCTCAGTGAGTCATTTAACTCTCTGATTCTTTTGTTGTCCATCTGTCACAGGGTGAATGACCAGCTTTATTTCTTGTAAAGGGAATAAATAAACATTGCCTAGGTTTTTCAAAGGACAGTTTTTTTCCCAAGTGTTGAATGGCATTGAAAACAAGTGCAATAAGACAAAAGAGGAAGGCTTTGTCTTCATGACAGCTGGAAAATGCCAAACATCAAAATACTATTTGTCCTGCTGCCAGTGTTAAATATTGTAACTGTTTTTTTCATTCATCAAGTAGATGCTTTCACTAACTTTATGTAGACAAAGCCAAATATTTTTAAAAAAACAAGTGTTACTTTTTTGTGTACATTAAAATTGCTAACCAGTCATCCATCGCGGAATGTTGACTTTTAGCCCTGTTACCTGTCTTGGTGATATGTTTGCACTGTCACAATGAGCTGTTTAGAGTCTTAACTGATCCCTATTGTGATTGAAAAGTTTCTGAGACAGCTGCTCAGGATTATGGAGGCACAATAAGTGACTGAAGAACAGATGCCTCCTGCGTTTGAAGTTAACTGGTCTGCTTAGGTCTCAACCTTTGACCTTATCCTCATGAGTATTCAGAATGACTCCAATTAAGTGGTCCTATTTTCCTCCTCATAAAGCCACCAGGGAATATTCTTAGAGAAAGAATAAAATGTAACAGGTGTTATGATCTCCACTTAGGGGTCATTGATTGTCTCCAATCCACTTTTTATAAGTTGCAAGAATGTAAAATATAGTGAGATATTTTAGTACTGGGACATCAGTTATCTTTGATGATGGTTTGGTTGGAGAGGATTATTGTCTTTCAAACTTTCTGTAGCTGGATGATAAATAACCACCATTTGATTTGTCTCCTGTAATTTTAGATACCATTTTATTAGACAGCTAATATTAAAATGGCAAAAGCCCTCAATATACTTACGATATCTTAAGGTACTTTACCTGTGGGGAAATTAAGTTCCCTCTCTACCCAAAGGGAGCATTGAAGTGCGATTGAAAAGTGCTTTTGTCCTAATTCTGAGCTGGTGTAAGAGTAATAAGGAAACTTACTTAATAAAGCTCAACTGCATAACAACTATTTTCTGATATTAGGTTTCTCATTAGGATGTTCCCTCTTAAAAGTGAAATTATGAAAGAAGAAATTAAGTGCTACACTATCTATATATATATTCCTGTCTGCTAATGTAGGATAGAGTTGTCCATGCCTCTAGTCATAAGAAAATCATCCAGGTATCATTGCACTTTTGCTTTGTATGTTATTTTATTTATGAAGAACAGGCTGACAAAAAAGTATTATGATGAAGAGTACATTGGGAAAAAAAAGACAAACAAGAATCTTCTCCATGAAGGCCACTCTCAAGTAGAAGCATTTCAGATGAGACAAGGATAAAAACTGGCAATTGTGACCATGCTGGTATCTGATATCGAAAAGTCTCTTCCTATGATCTACAACAAAAAGAAAAATACAATTCATCTTCTTTGCAAATGATCCTAAAGTGTATTCCAGGATGGATGCATTCATTTGCCCTGTCTGTGAATATTTTCAGATAAAATGCATGGAAACTCATTATGTACAGCATCCAGTCAACTTTAGTGAGAAACAATTATAGTCGATATTGAGTAATATTTCTGGTTGGCATTGATTCAAGCCATATGTATCATTTTGCCTAAAAGTTAGTAGCTTAATATGAAAGTCACTGATTGCTTTTTTTTTACATGTTAATACAATTTCTTTTATGAAAGTGTGTATTATCTGGACTTTGAGTACATTCAAATGTCTTAGAATCCTATAGTCTACATCAAGGTAGCACTAATCCCAGCCATTTCTCTTCACTTGAATCAACTACAGGGCTGTGTTCCTTGATGTCTTTAATGTCTTTATCCTGATAAGCTCTATTTCAATTTTAATTATTTTAATCATCACATATTTCAAACTTTGAGAAAATAATCGGGGTTTTTGCATGAAAACCTAAATATAATTTAAATGTTTATTGGCTAAATGTGTTTGCAAATATACTAATGAATAGGCATTGTTTACTAAAAAGATAACAAAGTAAAGCTTAATTAACTACTGCTTCATTCAACTGTGTTATGTGACCTATATATTTTCAATGTTTATATTATTTCACTCCTTTGAAAAAAGACACTTTAGAAGTTTGGAAAATAAGAATAATGAAATAAAGGTAACTGAACTTATCATGTATATGAGCATCACTGAGGGGAATCGTGACCAAAAAATAGCCAAAAAAGAAATTAAGCTCTGACTCTCTGGTTCCTACATGTGTGATCCTGAATCCGTTACTTAACTTTTCTACGTTTAGAATGATATGACCTCCCAAATAGACTCATTGTAAGGATTTAATCAAATCATATATGTGTTTAGTGGAATTTCTATCACCATTATCATGACCATTGCTGCCAACTTTCATATAATCATTCTGTTCATTGAATTATGTTCTTAATACAATTTGTCTAAACCCTCACATATGATTGATTTGGGAAACTGCGATAAAATCACTAAAAGTACAAAATTATGACTACAGAAATGTAGAATGAATGTAGGAAAATCTACAGATATAGTGCATGCCAAAAACCTCAAAAGCCTTTACAAAATTGTGTTCCTGTTCAAAGATTTTCATTGATAGAGACTGTTAAGCATTGTAACCCATGTAGAGGGACAGTCTCGTTCTCTCTTTCCTCTCTTATCTTTCTCCCAGTTTGTGTGTGTGTGTGTGTGTGTGTGTGTGTGTGTGTGTGTGTGTGTGTGATGTGCACCAGCATGTGTGCATCTGTAAGGAGAGGGAAGGAAGAGAGAAAACTGGAGGAAAGAAAATGATCTCTTTTACCTTGTCTATTTCACTTCTTTTCTCCTGTGGGAAAATTAGGCTAAATAGAGAAAAATAAGCTTAGATAAAAGCCAAAAGGCCAGTGAATTACTAATTGGGTAAATAAACAGTATGCTGTAAAACCTTGTTAATTTGATATGAAGATCATTCAGAATAGCATGAAATTTGAAATAACTGTTATTCCCTAGCCTTACTAGATAAGGTTTCTCCCATTAAGATCAGTCATTTAATCTAAAGTACAAAAATATGTATAATTTGAGGTGGAAATTGGGTCCCAAGGGTACCTTGGGTTGCTAAATTGGCTAGATAACTGGAAGTAAATGTCACTGAACAGAGTTAGCCTTAGTGAAAGAATGATCCGTGTATCCCCTGATTACTTGTCAACAGCAGAAGAGGGAGCAGCTTGGACAGTGAAAGAAGTAACCTCTGCTGATGACTTCCTCATATTGACAAGTAATCTGGACAATTTACAGGTTTTCTTTGAAGCTACATACATGCTTAGCTCTCTGCCAGGTTTAATGAGATACAGACATTTGATACTCAAACCCTTTTGCCTCAGAATGGCCCTTCTACTCTAATTAACTAGGTTTTATGGTATTTTTATTTGTTTTCTAGTCTTTTTCTGGCCTTAATTAAAAGAGACGTATGATAAAGTGGCTATTTTCTTTGTGCATGCACATTCACTGATGTTTGAAAGTTTAACTTGGGCTTCAGGATAAGAGTGTGGCACATCAGGTTGGAACACGCATTAGGTTCCAAATATCAAAGTTAGCTTTAGTTTGACTTTGTGAGATTCTAAAAGCAGCTGTGCTTTGTTGCACTTGCTCAGATCCCAACAGTGATTTAGTTCTGAGGATTATATATTTGTCTCTTATGTGTCAAAAGTCCTATCTCTTGTGACTTTACAACTCTGTTTTTGTATTTAATGTAAAAGCATGATAGCTTCGCATTGATGATTGTCAGCAGTTGCTATTTATCATCTGTCAAAAGTTTTTCTCATAGGAAGACAGAAAATCAAATGGATTATGACTGTTTTTTTAGTTGCTTCAAGGAATCTTACATGACACAAGGCAAAAAATATTTTTTAAAGAAATGGTATAATGACTCCTTGACAAGTTACTTAGCATTCGGATAAATCTGTGAGTTTTATGCACATACCAGAGCTGTCATTCACCCTAAAAAAATAGCATATTTTAAATTGTCATGTCAGTTTGCTTGCCTGACCTCTAGGTTGCTTTACCACCTGGCCTAGTGGTTATATAGTTTGGCAATTACGTGTACGTCTGGTGAAACCATAAACTGAGTGGTTGGATGACACTTCTGAGAATATGAAAAGGATACAGTTCTTGGATTTCTATCCTTTCAGATTTCCATCTGAATATTCAGATTACCATCAAAGTTTGGTGACCTAATGATATTGGGCAGGTCAATCTCACTGAAAAGAGATTAATAGAATTTCAATAATTAATTGTTACTTAACTGAAAATAGAAATAATGATAAAGTTGAATATAAGTGAAATCAACTACGTGGACATTTTAAGAATAAGAAAAGTGGCACCCTTGTAAAACCCTTGAAAAATGCTGTTGTATGCATGGAGTGTTTTAAGAACACTCATCATTATCAATATACATGGAGTTTGTGGGACTTCAGGTTACTTTGAGGTGTGTGTTAACTTCATTTTATTTTGAGGTGCAACACAGAAATGTATTCTAGCCCAGTTTCTCAACATTAATCATAATGATATTTGCTATGGTTGATTGTCCTGTGTATTGTATGATGCTTAGCAATAGACTTGGCCATTGTCCCTTCAATGCTAGTAGTAGCGCCCCCAAGTGGTGGCAATCAAAATGTATACTGGGGTAAAATTGTTCTGGTGAGAACCATTGTTTTGGAGGTAGGAAGAGAATTCCTTCACTTGTTTGTAACAGAGTTTTTTTTTTTCTTTTCCCAGAACAGGAATTGAACCCAGGGTGCTCAACTACTGAGCAATAGCCCCAGATATTTTAATTTATTTTTTTAAATTTTGAAGCAGAGTCTTTCTATGTTGCCCAGACTGGCCTGAAGTTTGCCATCCTCCTGCGTCAGCCCAGGTGTGTAGCAGAGGTGGCAGTACACCTGGCTTGAAACAGAGTTCTGTACATGACTTTTCTTGTCCCTGAACTGCAGCCAGCACCCTAGACAAAACGAATGGCTCCAGGTATTTCACACTCTAGGTTTAAGGATCACAATGAGTTGAACCAAATCATTGCACTTGAGGTCAGTTGAAAACTGACCATTCCGGAAACCCACAAACTCGTGTCATGCAACAACCTCTACTCAGTAATTTGGTTTAAAAATAGGACTGAGAGCAGAGGAAAATGACTTTCTCCTCTCTCTCTTCTTTTAAATTGTTCATCTTTTTAGTTCAGTGTTTATGGCTAAGTTCTATGCTAGAACTTCTCTTTTCCTGGGAGTGGAGACCATTCCCTTATTCACTAATGAGCCAAAAAGGAACTCCTCTCCCCCATTTCTAAATAGAATATGTGGCTGCAATCAGCAGAGTCTGGTGTGCGGTTCTTAGCTTAATCCCTCCCTGTGACCGTCAGAGGGGTGGAGAACAATTCAGAGTTCTTATAGAGCACTCTGTAAACCTAGGGATGAAGGCATACTATCCTTTTTTTTGTCTCCTCTTTTATCACAGAGATGAAAACACTGCCAGTTATATATTCTCTGAGATTTAGAGGTCATTTTTAATATCAAATCTGTGCCTAATTCTGGACTAATGATATCAGTAGCTGGAAGATCAATATCTCTTAAAGATATCCCAATATTGAGGCTCTGGAAAATAAGGAGATAGTCCTCATTCCACACTACTGTCCCACAGCCTTCTGTGACTCCACAAGGAATAGGAGATATAGTGTAGCTTAGACAGCTGCTTCTTGTAATTGAGCAGCCATATCAATGAAAGGCATAGACCTCTGGAACTTAGAGAGGAACCCAGTGGAAACTATCACATTAAGATCTTCAGAAGTATCCACATGAAGAATGAATCCAATGGCAGCACTCCTCTGCCATATATGGCTAGGTAGGCATGGAGACCTCTTTTGTCACTGCTGTATTTACCCACCATGGAAGCAGAAATCTCCTAGAAATTTAATTTCTACAAGAACATAATAATCATACTTTAGACCCCAAGCTCAAATTGTTTTTTTCATCTGATGGGAATCCTGCCAGGAAAGCAGCTTCAACAATTGTCTATAATTGTGCTTTCTATTAGGAAAACATTATATTGACAAATTTGAGATATATAGCCCTGTCTTTCTCTATCTAGAAGTTAGTTACTATTTAATACTTTCCTGACCATATGACATTTAACTCAGTAATGTCTCTTAGACTGCTCAAGGATCACTCAATATTTACATTTATGCACGGACAACTTTTCTGGAACTGGCTACCAATACTTTTCAGTATAATGTATTTGTTTCTTTCAATGCTAATTTTCCTAGGAAAAAAATCTATCTTTCCAACTTATGGCTCTTCCTTATAGAGGAGACACGCACCATCTGGATATTGTCTTTCTGATTCCTTCCCTTTTTATTCTGCCATTTCCCAAATTCTTTTTCCTTTTACCGATGTTTGCATTACAAAAACCGAGAGAACCATCTGGCAAGAGCAAAATCCTCTTTGGAAAAGGGCAACAAACTAAGAGTTCAAAGGGCAAAACTCTTTTAGAATATATAATTTTGAATGATAATACACTAATCATTTTATTCAATCATACTTTCCTTCTGATGAGGATGCCTGGACTCTGAAAACAGATGAGTAATATTTATATGTGATACATTTCTATTTCTAGTCCATTACTATTTGGAATGGGCATTCTTTCCATCCTGTATTTTTGTAGCCACTTCTAACTCAAGTCATAATAGTTGATTTCCACAATTTTGAGAGTAGGGAATTAGTTTCTCTAATATTGCTTTTCCAAAAAATTTGGTAAATATTTTTTGAGTACAGACTATGTACAGATCATTCAAAATTTGTAAGTATGTGAACTTTTAAGTAAAACATGCAGACAGGCAAATGGGAGAAAAATACTTGTACAGTTTGATGAATTTTTATGTAATGAAGTTCATACCTAACCCCACGTGACAGGTTACAGTCCGAACATAGACCCACTAAGTATTTGTTTAAATTCATTTTCAGGCTATATGGATAAAGTATATACAAAACAAATAAATTTCATATTTAGACTTGCATTCCATCCTCAAGCTATCTCATGTATCTTTAAATATTCCAAAACCCAAAATATGACGTTCACATCACTTTTTGTCCCAAGAATTTTGGGTGAAGTATTCTCATCATCTAATAAGAGGTGAGATTCATTTATTTTGTTCCTTGTTTGTGCATCTTATTGCTATATAGTTGGTTTAGCTGTTATATTTTTGTCATGATGACTATTAATGAAAACCCATTTCTGTACATGACTTTTAATGAAAGCTTTCTGGTCTGTCTATACCTAGGAGAGAAATTGTTGGATGACAGAGTATACTACTGTTTTTCCAAAACTGCACCCATCCCATTTATCTTCCTAGTTATACTACATGAAATTTCAGTCGGTCCATATCTGTACCAACAATTGTTATTGTCTGTTGTTTTTATTTTAGCCTTTGTGGTGTGTTTTTATTTCATCATATTAACGTCACATTCTTTGTGACTGACTTGTTGAATTTGCTGTTTTTCTTGGTTATACAAATATTCTCTTTGGTGATATTTAGGAATTTTTCCCTGTGATCTACTGAGACAGCTACACGCTTCATATAGATTTGGTTTTTTTTTTTTAATGAGGAGAAAGATATAGCTATATATGAGTACCTATCAAACATATATTATACAAATCTTCTTTTCTTTATAGGTGCTTTTTTGTTTTCCATTACTATGAAAAAATACCTGAGCGCATCCCATTATAAGAAGGAAAAGTTTATTTTGGCTTACAGTTTCAGAGGCTTCAGTCCATAGCTGGACCATTGCTTTTGGGCCTGTGATGAGTCAGAATATCATGGCAGATGGGTGGAATAGGAGGAAATTCTTCCCTTTGTAGTTGCTGGGAAACAAACAGAGAGAAAGAAGAGGGTCCAGGTTTTTAATATCCTCATCCAGAGCACTGCCCTGATGATCCAACTTTCTCCAACTGGTCCCTACTTTCTAAAACTTCTACCCCTTCTCCACAGAACCACAAATTGGTGACCAAAACTTTATTACAGGATCCTCTGGTGGATTTTCAAGATGCAAACAACACTTTGGAAAGCTGAGGCAGAAGGACTGCAAGTTCCAACCCAGTCTGAGCAATTTTGCAACTTAGAAAGATCCTGTCTCAAAATAAAAAATAAGAAAGGAAACTGGAATTGTAGCTCAGTGGGAAGGCTCTGGACTCAGTCCCTAGTACTGAAGAAGAAAATAGGACCAAAACTGTGGCTGTGGTTTTCATTGTCCTTATGGTATTTTTTGATGGGAGAGTAAGTTCTTAATCAAAATTACCAAATTTAACACCTCTTTTCCTCCATTTGGTTAGGGCTTTTATGACCTTGCCTGCCTCAAAGTCAAGGAGAAATTCACTGTTTGGTTCTAGAAGTTTACTCATTTTCTCTTTAACTTTCAGCATACCCACTATTATATTTGTAAGAAAATCAAATGATTGTATTATGTGTCTATTTGTGGATTTTCTTCATTTTCATCATTCCATTTGTCTACTCATATCGTATTTTCTTAATTACTGCTCTTTTATAAGACCTCTTGTCATCTTGTATGTGCTTTTGTTCTTCAAACTCGTTTCCAATTTTTATTATTCTTTAAGCATGTCTTTCCTATTTTTTTGGTCATTGGATTCACGTGTAAATTTTGAAATGGTTTTATAAAGACATCTTCACCACTAACACGCACATAAACATATTGCTTTTAAAAATCTGCCGTGATATGGATCAGAATCACATTGCATCCAGTGACCAAATTAAGAAAAGTGACTATTTACGTAAATATTTGAACTTCGAATTCATGAACATGATGAATATTTCCATTGCTTTAATTTTCTTTCATTTCTCTTAATAACATCATTGATGCTCAAATCCCTTAGTTGGACTTTTCTATTCCTCCTGTTATATTGAAAAATTTGGGAGTATTTGATGTCTGTTTTATTAGATTTGTGCAAAATTTTCCTATTTTTTCTGGTGGATTGATTTTTAAATGAAATATTCATCCTTAACTTTTTGCTTGGAAGTATAATTATGCAAGGCACTTATAATGCCAGTAAATTACATTTGTAAGTGGCTGTGTAGTATAGCTTTTTCTAGTTTTTTACTTTTAAACTTTTGAATTATGTCTTTGTAGGGAATCTATAACTTTGTTTTTGCCTTCATTTTTAATCATGTCTGTCTTTTATTTGCAATTTCAGTCCACGTAATGTAGTTATTAACATAATTGAATATATCTACTAATTGTTAATTTGTTTTATTTCTCATTTGTTCTATATTCCTATTTAGCATTGTTCTTGCTTTTTAAAAAATTAGCCAAGCATTTTCTTCTTTGGAATAATTTATCCCTAATTTTTACTCTAGAGATTATAATATCTTGCTTAACTTATTAGAACCTAATATAAATATACACACAGCTCTTCCACACAATGCTAAAACATCCAAATAGTTTAATTCCATTTGTCTGTTTCCTCTTACTGCATTATCATTGCAAGGCATTGTAATTCGGTATATAGTTAAACACAAAAGAGCATCATTACTGTTTTGTGCAGTGCGTATTTTATATATATTTTAAATTTACTGTTTTCATTTTTTTCCTCTCTTCCTTTCTGTGTGTGATCATTTTCTTTTGGTTGAAGATTTAGTGTCTCTTGAAGAAAATTCCCTCAGTGTTTATCTTTTATGTCTGAAGATATTTATTTTCTCTTAACCTTTCAAGAATATTATCATTATGTATAGAATTTTATACTGACAGATTTACTTTTAGAATTTGAAAGTATTTTTCTATTGTTTTCTCACATTCTATTTTTTTTTGGGGGGGGTACTGGGGATTGAACTCGGGTCCTTGCACTTGCAAGGCAGGCAGAGAAACCAATGAGCTAAATCTCCAGCCCTTTTTTTTCTTTTTTTAAAATTAATTTTCTTGGTACATTTTAGGCATACAATATAATGACATTCATCATTGGAAATTTGCACTTTTACATAATCTCTCTTGGTTCTTATTTTTTCCCACTTCCCCTGACATCCCTTCAACCCCTCCACCCCTCCCTATTTACAAAGACTTTGTTTCCATTTTTTCTTTTTCTCATATTAATTCTATTCCCTTCTTTCCTTTCCCCTAGCCCTCCCACTTCCTCTTCCCCTTTGCCCCTTTTCTTCCTATTTCACAATATCTACTATGCCTTTTGATCCTTTTTTTACACTTTCAGTTTCTCATACTAGAGAAACTATTCAGTATTTATACATGTGTGTCCTATTTATTTCACTGAAGAGTATCACCTCGATGTGCATCCATTTAGCTTTAAATGTCTCTAATTTCTCATTTTTTATGGCTGAGTAGTACTCTATTTTGTTAAAAAGCCACATTTTCTTTATCCAGTCTCCAGTTGTTGGGCAATTGGGCTGCTTCCAAGTTTTAGCTATTGCAAATTGCAGTGCTATGAACGTGGGTGCACATGTATCACTGTGGTATGATTCTTCCAGTTCTTTGGGGAAGGTACCCAGTAGGGAAATAGCTGGGTCAGATGGGACTTCCAGTCCTAGTTTTTTGAGTTATCTCCATACTGATTTCCACAGTGGTTGTACCAGTCTACACTCCCACCAGCAGTGGAGCAGGATTCCTCTTTTCCCACAGCCCCGCCAGCATTTGTTGTTGGTTGATTTCATGATAGCAGCCATTCTTTCTGGAGTGAAGTGGAATCTCAGCATTGTTTTCATTTGCATCTCTCGAATGACCAGTGATGTTGAACATTTTTTCATATGTTTATTTAGTATTTTTACTTCTTTGTCTAAGAAATGTCTGTTCATTTCAGATGCCCATTTTTGGATTGGGTCTTTAAATTTGGGAGGTCTGATCTTTTAAGTTCTTTATAGATTCTAGATAGTAGACCTTTGTCTGAGGAACAGCAGGTGGAGATTTTTCCCCACATTGTGGGTTGTCTCTTCACACTGCTGGTGGTTTCTCTTGCTGTGCAGAAGCTTTTTAATAAGAAGAGATCCCACTTGTTGATTGTGCTAATTCACGTGCAACTGAGGTTTTGTTCATAAAATATTTTCCTACACCAATGTCTTCAAGAGTTCTACCTAACCTCTGTTCCAGCCAGTTTAGCATTTCTGTTTTAGCATTTAGATCTTTAATCTATTTTGATTTTAGTGTAGTGCATGGTGAGAGATATAGGTTGAGTTTTAATCTTTGGCAAGTTGAAACCCAATTTTTCCAGCACCATTTATTAAAGACGCTATCTTTCCTCCAGTGAGGGTGTTTGGCTCCTTTGTTGAAGATGAGGTGGCTGAATGTGTCTGGAGTTGTTTCAGCATCTTCCAATCTGTTCCATGTCCTCAGGTCTGTTTCTTTGCCAGTACCGTGTGCTGTTTTTATCGCAGTAGCCTTGTAGTATAGTTTCAAGTTGGGGCTTGTGATATCCCCTGCCATGTCTTTCTTGCCCAGAATTGCTTTTGCTATTCTGGGTCTCTTCTTTTTTCAAATGAATTTTTGGATTGTTTTCTCAACGTCTGTGAAGTATGCTGCTGGGATTTCAATTGGGATTGCATTGAATCTATATAGCAGTTTTGGAAGTATGGCCATTTTCACTATTGATTTTCACATTGATTCTTCCTACCCAGGAGCAAGGGATGTCTTTGTATTTTCTGATATCATCTTCAATCTCTCTTTTCAGAGTTCTGTAGTTTTCAGAGATGTTGTCTTTGATTTCTTTTGTTAGGTTGATTCCTAGGTATTTCGGTTTTTTGGATGCTATTGTGAAAACATCCATTATTTTATAGAAGTGTTTATCAACGCTTTTTTGAGGTCAAAATGGTTTTCCTTGTCCTCCCTTTGAAGGGAGGGCAGGGGAATGGGGAAAAAGTAAGAATCAAGATACATCATGTAAAGGTACAAGATCCCAGTGATGAATGTAACTGTATTGTATACCTAAAATGTACCAATAAACTTAATGGAAAAAATGGTTTTCCTTGCTGTTTTACTTTTATCCTTGCCTCTAGTTTGCAACTGTTTTAATATAATATTCTAAAGTTTTGCATTTACCTGTACTTACTTTATTTGGAGTTCATAGACATTCTATGGCATTGTTCTTTGATTTTTGATAAAATTTAGTAATTATGTTTAGATATAGATTGTGCCTCATTTTATTTTCTTTGTTTCTAATTCTCTAATTATGCATTAGACCATTTTATCAGTTTTCATATATCTCAAGAACTCTTTTCTCTATTTTTGATCATCTTCCCTTGTGTATCAGTCTTGATATTTCCTAGTAATATAATATCATATTCATTGATCCCCTCTTCCATGGCAAATAGGCAGCTTTCTGTGTTTGTGAGTTCTGCATTTGCAGGTTCAAATATCATTGTAAAGTACTCTTAAAAATTACATCCATACTATATATGTATGGAGCATTTTTCTTTTTACCCCCCAAACCATATAACTTTTTATGTAACATTTATACTGTGTTAGGTGTTACAAGTGGTCAAGACATGACTTGAAGTATATAGGAAGGTGTGCATAGGTTATATGCAAATATGATGCTATTTTGTAGAAGGAACTTGAGTGTCTGAAGATTTGGGTAAGAATTGGGATCTGGGACGCAGTTCTTCATTGATGAGGAGGCTGAATATATGCTCTGAAATTAACCTACTGAGTTCTTATTTTAATATTTTTATTTCTAGAATTCCTATATAGAAATGCTTAGCTCTGTTATGTAGCTTTAAAAATACATCAGTAATAATTTTCCTAAAATCTGTTACCTTATCTCATATAACATATCAGCTCTGGGTTTCCTTTTATTGTCTGTTTTCTCTTTTGTGTCCTGCATATGCGACCTTACTCATTTTTAACTATGTAGCAGGGCATTTGTATAAAAATTATCTATCTATCTATCTATTTATCTATCTATCTATCTATCTATCTATCATCTACCTGTAGTCTGTCTTCCTTCCTACCATCCTATCCGAGAGACTATTTACCCTATTCTCTGACAGACAGCTAGGATAAGAGAAGGTTGTTATGATGCAATCCGGTTTTGAGGGGATCAGGTTAACTCTGTACAGTTTAGTCCAGCTCTGCTTCATCTCTTTTCCTACAAGAGAGCCCCCCCCCCAGTTTTTCCACCTGGAGCCTCTCTGTTTTATGGGTCTCGAGCAGTCACTGTTGCTTTTTAGTATGATGAGGGAGTAAAAAGCTCTGTGCAACATTTTAGCTGAGTTATCCTTGGCTTACTATGTTCTTGCCTGCACATTTTAAAAATGGTAAATATATGAAGGAGAAAATTGATTGGAAGTGTTAGTTTCATTCTTCTGCTTTTTTCTGCTTTTTGGGAGCTTGAACCTCAAGATATCTGATGCCTTTAAAGGATTATTAACCTTTGTGACATGGACACCTTTGTTAATCTGATAAAGTCTATGGATGGTTTTTCAGAATAATAAATATGTGAAATAAGATAATATGATTATAAAAGAAATCATATTGAAACATTATATCAAAATATGTGTATATTTTAACATTTAGAATTATAAAATATATGCTTCTTTATTTCATATTAAATAATCCAGCCACAGAGTGAAAAACTACCACAATTTTGAAGTAGGATGTATTAGGGTTCTCCAGAGAAATAGAACCAAGAAGATAAGGTGTGGGTGTGTGTGTGTGTGTGTGTGTGTGTGTGTGTGTGTTTATGAGTGGCTCATGTGACTCTGGTGACTGACAGGACCGAATACTCTAGTATAGAACAACAGACAAAAGTCCCAAGGAAGAGCAGATGTCACAGTTCTTGTTCAAAGATTATTTGCTGGCAAGATTCGCTCTTGCTAGGAGAAAATCAATCCATTTTACTTTTGCCTTCACCTTGCTGCATGAATTTTATCTGTATTCTGCAGGGTAAATCTGTTTTACTTGCAATCCACTGATTTAAATGTTAAGGTCACCTCCCACACACACACAAAAAAAAACTTCACAGAAATATGTAGAAAAATTCTTAAGCGAATTTCTAGGTTCTACAACTTGACCAAGTTGATGCATGAAAGTAACCATCGCATAAGATAAGCATAAATATGTTAAGATTAAATAAAGAGAACATAAAGTAAACATGTCATTTTATTGTTAATAATATTACAGATACTATTAACTCTAGTGCGGTTGGGGTTTATAATTATAAGAAATACTATTTGTAATTTGAGGACAATAAAAAGTAGTACAATAAAACCTTGGTTTGGAAGCATAATTCAGTCTGGAAATGTGCTTATAGTCTAAAGCACTTGTATATCAAAGCAAATATCCCCATAGCAAATAATGGAAACTCAAATGATTTGTTCCATAACACAAAAATATTCATATAAAATGATTATAATGCTGTAATATAATAAGAAAGAAAATACAAAGAAAAATAAACAAATTGACTGGCACTTACCTTTGAAAACATTCATGGCTGGTGTGAGGGAGACAAGAGAGAAGTGAGTCACTGAGTAGGTCCACTTTCGCTATCGCTAATGGAATCAGTGCTATCTATTGGTTCAATGGAATCTTTTTTCTTTTTGTGCAACTTTAACAAGTAACCTATCCAATGATACTTGCTCTTGACTCTTTTTGAGGATTTCATAGAGACGTGACATTGCATTTTTCTCAACACATTCATTGCTTGCACTGCTACAGCCTTATTCTGGTGGTGCTTTTCTACAAATGTTTGCACTGTTTCCCACATTCTACACATCTCCCTAATCTCGTTTGAAGTGAGAGATCCCTCCTCCTTTTTCTTCTCCTCCTCTGTAGATGAGATCTTCTCCATAATCTCTTGCTATGGGAGGTGATTACCCACAATCCTGCAGAGAGGTGGGGGGGGAGTGGAGAAGAACCATTGGCACAGTTGTGATCATGTGACATTTAGTGTCATCTACTACTCATATTGTAGAGCATCACTTGTTTATCACGTTAAAATTTATTAGAAATGTTTGCTTGTCTCGCAGGACACTTGCAGAACAAGTTGCTTGCAATTCCAGATTTTACAGTATAATTATTTTTTCATCCAAAACCTCATAACTTTTTTTTAATCATTTTTTTATTCTACTTTTTTGGTTCTAGTTTTTCTTGTTGAAATCATTGACATGCTGCATGCTCTTTCATCACAGGAGAAGTGAAAGTCTTATTAAAAAATCTCTATGTGAACGACTTCTCAAAATATGGAGTGGTATCTCTGTGGTTTTTATTTGCATTCTCTTATAACTAATAAAGTTGAATGTCTTTTCATGAGTAAAAAAAAAATCTCTATGTAAGTCAAGCATGGTGGCATGTTGCCTGTAGAACTAATTACTCTCAAGGTTGATTCAGGAGGATCCCTTCTGCCGAGGGGTTCGAGGCCAGGCTGGGCAACATAGTGAGATTCTGTCTTGGAGAAAAATCATTATATAAATTAACTATTTACAAACAACAAAATTTCATGGGGTAAATTCTGTTAATATTCTTAGTTTGCATATTAGGAAATTGAGATATGTGGAGAGTAACTGATCAGAAGCCTATAGCTGGGAATTATCAGAAGCAGGATTCAAACTGAGTGTGGCTCTGATAGTTATGCTTTTATTTTATAAAAATCTTATTTGTTAGTATGTCAAATTTGCATTAGGCAGAGGTTTTGAGTTAACCAGGAGCAGTAGTAGTATGAAATTAAAACCCTTCATTCATCTCAAGAGAATCTTGAGTAAAAAATTATACAAATATTCATAAAACAAAAACCATAAACTGAGTAACTGTTCATACTGAGAAAAATTATTTCTGGCTTGCCACTCTCTAAAAAGTATTGTCTCAGACTTACTCTATTAGTTAAACAGCAATAGTAACTCATTTTTTTCTTTTGCTGGTTTTTTTCCTTTTAATTCTGTTTACAGCATTCTCTAATTTACAACTTCAACTTTACTATTGTCCTTAGTGATATTTCTAACTTTAAAGATATTATTCTGAGAGCCACCATAGATCTGAATTAACTACTGTTTCTCTGAAATTTTGTTTCAACAGTTTTATAGTCATAGTGAGACTTGTGCTTGACTTGGGTTTAGGACAATTTGATTTAAGTAGATAGTAATCTGGACCTAACGTCCAAAATCCAAAATGACAAATGTATCTCTGATAAAGAGAAAATTTATTTCATCCAGTATTGTAAGGTTTTTCTGTTCAAAAAAGTACATACTTTTAAAATAGCTCTAGTTTTCTCCTTGAATTTCTTAAGCAACATGAAACTCATATATATGATAATACTTATTGAAATTTTTCTCTTTATGCTTTTTACTGATTCCCATAGATTTTCTTTCAATCTATCCGTTCTTTTGTTAAACCCATTCTCTAAATTTCTTTACATTTGTATGAAGGGCTAAAAAAGAGATAAAGACTGACCAAATGGAGAGAAATTCCTCCTTATGTACAGGGGCTTGGGCAGGGTTCAGATTTAATTATTTTTATCCAACCACATTTGCTTTTTTAATGTATAAAAAACCATAGATGTTATATAGCCCCAAAATAGCCTTGTTAAGAAATCTTGGTATCATTTCAAAAGTGTCTAAAATTATAAAAATTGTTTACATTATTAGATCCCCAAACATTTATTTATTGAAATATGTTTAAAGTCTTTTCTTGTGGAAAATAATATAATAATATATTATGTGAAATCATAAATTATTGAAAACAAATTAATGACAAGCCATAAGAGGATGGTTAAATAAGTTTGAAATAGTCAGTGAATACTATCTAGTTATGGTAACGAATGAGATAGTTCATATTTATGAGATGATTAAAAAAAGAGTGAATTTTTAAATTAAAAAAACTTATTACAGTAAAAGACATTTGGGATAATTGTGTTCTTAAGTGAGGCAGAGTATTTTGAGGGGAATTGATGTATATGATTTAGATTATCTTTAAAATAAATTCATAATCAAAATTTGCATATAAGATGCTATTTTGTGTGCAAAGAGATTGGAAAATGTTTCCGTATCTGCTGTGCTTGTGATTTCTGTTTGTTTGGATTCTTCATGGAGACTTTGGAATTATGAAAGAAATTGATGACACAACACTGGTTGCTCCCAAGGAGTGAGGCAAATGAAAAAGAATGGGAGAGAAGGGTCACTTAATATCCATACCTCTCCATTTTTTTAGATTTAGAGAAGCATTTTAAAACATCACCTATGAAAAGACAAATTTTTTTTTTTAATAAAGCAAAAATCTTGCTTGGTTTATAGTCCTTGTTTGGTCTTGATTGTCTCCTAGGGGCTATGGTACACACTTATCCTGTGATTTACCTTGAAGAGTACATTTTTCTTCCCGTAATCTGTTTTATTGGCCAAGGATGAGACTAGGCCAATTACTGGATAGTTGATATGATGCTAAAAAATTTGTAGCCTGTGACTATAGAAGAGACCAATCTGCTTTCAACAGTAAAACTGTAACATAAGACCTTCATGCTTCAGATCAGAGATGCCCATGATTACACTGGGCCTCTCTTGTACAATTTAGAAATGGTTACATGCTTGGCATGTCTCTTTTGGCATTACTTGTTATGCCTATTATCCATTTTTGTTCTGAAGTACACATATGTCAGAGCATATGACATTGTAATTTTGTTATTGTTTTTTCTTAGTGGCTCAAAAATCTGTTTAAATGTATACTCTGTGGATTTAGAACCCATCTTTAAGTTTTAAAAATCTGAAGGATAGTTCAAACTAGCAGGTGTGTTTCACAAAAGTGATCTGAATGCTTGGAGTTGTATCCTAGTGGTAAATGAAAAAAGAATTCTTAACTAGCTCAGTCCCAGCGCAATATCCTTGCAGAATTGGAGTAAGATTCCGATTAGACAGAGAAAGGTATCATTCCCGCAAGTGTTTCCTTGCATAAAGTTGTAAAACGAGAGTAATGCCAAGAGGCATTCATGAAGCAGTCCTTCTCCTCAAGACATGCTGAAGAAGAAACCTTGGAAAGGGCTACATGTGGTGCTTCCTTGAATTTGACTTGGTGGTTGGTTTATGCCCTGAATGGAACATCTATTCTTCTCCATATTAATAGCATTGCAGATCTATTTTAAAAGATTCCTGAGCAGAACACTTACACTGAAATCTGCAATATTTGTGTTCTTGTTTCAGTGCGTTTACTTTTTTTCTCCAAGAACCAAGAGTGGCTATTTGTGTTACTTCCTGGAACCCTGAGGCTCACTTACTAATTTCTCCAAATCAAAAACAATCTTTGCTGTAAAGATGAATTAAGAAACTACCAGAAATTAAATACTATCAAATTTTAAGTAGCTACTCTCCCATCAAACAAAATGAATCAAAGCAGCCAAACAAACAGCCAAAAACACAAGTCCAAGGTCAATCAATCAACCAATCTATCTAATTTTTCTGTTTTTCTTAATGTACTTGTTAACCTTAGGATAAAGCAGCTTTCCTTCTCTTAAGTCTGAAGCCTGGTTGCTGCCTTTTCTCTGTGGCAGTCTTCTCTCAGTATTATGAGGTCCTATGTAGTAGTAGAGAAGATATTTCAAAGTTATTTTGCAACAGGACTTCGACTCAGGTGGGCTTCAAATTCTGCTGCAGTAAACATGGACTGGCATTCTCTGTGTCATCCTATTACATGACCCCTTTCTCTCCCTACCTGAGCATTAAATGTACTCCAGTGCTCCCTCAGTTGGGATGGGTTATTTCCCCACCACAGCTCTTAATATACTGATTTGAGTGTTTGTTATTTGTAGCCACTTGTGATAGAATGCATATTGTTTGGTTTTCTTCCATTTTTTTTCTTACTTTCATATTGTTTGTTATTTCCCAAGTGATTAGTATACTGTTGTGTTGCTTTACACTCAGGCACAGGCCTCAGAAAGCAAAGTCTTTTCCTAAAATCCAAGCTGGATGAGGTTTGCAAAGTTTCTGGATGGCTGAGCACAAGGAGACTTGCAAGAAGATGAAATTCATCCATATGTTGGGAAGGTGGTCTAGCGCAACTCCAAGGAAATAGAAATTCCTGTGTTCAGGACCCCTCCAGACACTCCCTCTATGAACACAGAGTTTCTTTGAGTTGTTTCAGCTGCTCTGCCAAGACTATGGGATCTAAGGAAGGAGTCCAACACTCCACTTGCAGCTACTCCATCAGAAGCAGGGCAAATATTGTAGGGCTGAGCTCTCAACCTGTGGCATCTCAGAATATCTCAGGGAGAAGGCATCAGGATTGAATTCAGTGCAGTGGAATTTGCTAGAATGGCCACAGCTCACAGAAACATGTGGATAAGAGGATAGGTGATGGGAAGCTCTTGATACTTTGGTGGCCACATGGTCACCCATGGTTGGAACCACAGCTGTGGTGCAGTCATTTCTAATAAAGGGGAGGAAATCCCCATATAATTTGGAATCTTAGATGTGGTTGTTTTGTGAGTGTGTAGTAGGGGAAAATGAGTCTATTTTTTCTACTCACCTCTATTGGACTATGGCTAGTACAGTACATTGTTGGCATTGCCTCAATATTTTGGGAATAAATAAATGTTCATGGCATATCAAATATCATGAAGGTTATTAGCACTAAATTGGGAATTCTTATGCTATGACCTGAGTTAAAATAAAATATCTGGAGGTATTTATCTGCACAGGAAAAAGGACAATATAGAAAAAATGCATAAACATATACAGCAGAGGCAAAAGTTCCTTGAATTTAGAATTGCTGTGAAACATAATAATTTATGGACAGAGATATGTGTGTATGTGTATTCTCCATGATTTAAATAATTCACATGGCTTACAGGGGCATATTAAAAAGTAACATATCACATTATTTTGAAACATAAGAAAAAACAAAGAAGTATAAAAGAATAGAGGCATGTAATGGTGCCAAAAATTTCAAGTACCTATGAGTTGATTCATGGAGGAAAGAAGGGTTGATTTCAACCTTGAAAAAAGAAATTTATATATACTTTGACTATTTCATGTTAGAGAAACCATGCAATATTTAAGCTTGTGTATTGATTTCACTTAATACTGTGGTCTCAAGGTGCATCCATTTTCCTACAAATGACTCAAGTTTATATTTTTTTATGGTAGAATAGTACTCCATTGTGGGTAAGTACCGTACTTTCTTTATTCATTTATTGGAGGTAGATCTTTCTCAGAGAGGAAGGAGATCACAGGATGGATGAAAAGGGGAGGGAAAATAGGGGCTAGCAGATGAAAAAAGGAATTAAGATGTGTTACATACATGTACCAATTCTACAAAAGGAATGTAAATGGTATGTATACAAATACCATTCATAAAAGGAAAGGGGCCATGAATTGGGTGGAGGGGAGAGAGAAGGAAGGGAGGGGATGAAAACAAGAATTGAGATGTGACAACTCCCAGTAAGGAATGTAAGCACTATGTACTATGAACATACAAAATTTTACATGTTCAGAATGAGAGACAGAAGGAAGAGAGGGACTCAAAAAGCTAGGGTACTTTTAAAAGACGAGAGAGCGGGATGAATGTGCTTGACATCTGATCAGGGGAAGTTTGCTTTTTTTTGGAGTTCTCTCTACGGAAAGGAAAATAAAATCAGGAGAACCCTGAACAAGAGAGAAACCCTGAACAAGAGAGAAACCCTGAAGTTTCATTTTTGTTAGCCTCTAGACATGCCTAATTGTGCGTGTGATACACTGTCCAAATGAGTCAGGACATTTTGCTGGGGGAAAATTGGGGCTGGAGATAAGTGAAATACCAACAATCTGAGATCCCAACGTGTTACATTTAAATTTGAGTTGAATGTTCTCCCTTTAATGGCATGAACTGTGGAAATTGGTGTTTTTCTTTTTTTAAAAAGTGATTTAAAAATGGAATAGGCTTAGAAAAGAATGGATGCAAGAGCCATGTACTGTGGCACATACCTGTAATCCCAGAATTTAGGAGGCTGAGGCAGAAGGATCACTGAGTTCCAAGCCACCCTTGGCTACATAGCGAGTTCAAGACCAGCTTGGACTAAATAGTGAGACCTTGTCTCAAACAAAACAAAACAAACAGAAAAACAACAACAGAAAGAGAATGGAGGCAAGAATATCCATTAGAAAGATATACATGTTATCGTGAGGTAATAAACATTTTAACAGATTTCATGAAATGTGTCATGTTAGTAATTCTGTTCTTTATGGAATTATACCTCTTAACAGTGCTAAAATGCCAGCATAGAGAACTGCATCTGAAGAAATAGGAAATAATATTTTTTCTATTAAAATATTTTATTTAATGAACCATTAAGAACAATGATGAATGAATTGGAATCTTTATATAGTCCAATAATTATTAGATAAGTTAGACATGCCATTCCCCATAAGAAATTTTTTTAAAATGTTGAAATTATTACTAACTTTCTTTTTGTTTTTGTGACGTTGATTGGCAAGGGTGCTGAAAGATGGTGGACTCTAATTTCCCACCACCTTGCTCTGCTCAGAATTGCCACAGACTTCTCTGAGGGCTTCCTGCTGCAGATTCAGCCCCTGAGCCTTAGAGATACAAAAAGAAATTCAGGCATACTGTACTGGTTCTTCAACTGGCTAATAAATTCAATTTTTTGGTATCCCAGGAAAATAGTGTGTTTTCTAACAAAATGTCAAGATATTTTCTTGAATTAGATAATATCAAAATAAAAGTTATATAGGAAAAGCAACTTTCTGATGACTCCTTAAAAGTCTCACATCACTACTTTTCTAAAGATAAGTCAACCTACTGTTGAAGATATGAATACTGTGTCCAGACTTCTAAACAAAATTGAGAAAGGTAAAGGTTTAATTGAAAAGTAAAACTGGAGGGACATCTATTACAATGCCTACAGCAAGGAAGATCTGGCAATGGACTCTCAATGTCTTCGTGGAAATGCAGCTGGGCACGGAACAGCCATTAGAGGGCAGTTGTCACTGTTATGTTACTTTGGAGCCCCGGTGGGACAATAAGACATCCTGGCACCTCAGTCTGGGATCTTCTATGAAAAGAACATGTAGGCATTAAAAAATATTTGGGAAGAGGGACACCTGGATGAATCTGAATAAGAATTAGTTACTAGGAATTCAGTGTACTGATCATTTACATCAAATTATAATTTGGGCCATTTGCTTTTTCCCAGCAATGTTACGCGTGTGTGTGTGTGTGTGTGTGTGTGTGTGTGTGTGCATCATTGCATTAGTGTGTAGTCGGGAGGGATGGAGTTGACGAGAGGACTTTTCTAATGGACTTCTCCAGAATCATGTGGCTTAATAGAGAGACTAACAGCTTTAAAGAAGGTGTGATAATGAGTGTATAAAACAAAAATTATTCATTCCACTATTCCTTCTTTGTGCAGGCTCCATTTTCTACAGCTTGCTCTTTTTCCTTTTAAAATGCCGTTTCTTCTTTCACTGTTTCTCTGGAGGACATTCAACTTTTTTCTGGAGCTGCCAGCAGAAATCTCCAAACCTTTTCTTTTATGGAGGAAAAAAAACCACTCAGACCATGTCAACTTCATCTTTCACAACTAAAAAGGATTTTCAATTCATTTCTTAAAAAAATAAATACAAAAAAGTACTAAATGCATCTACTTTGAGTCTGTATCCTTATCAGCATAAGAAAAAGCCAGAAAGCTTTGAAATCTGAGCCATTCTTTAAAATGACTTCCTCTGCCACCTGCAGTCTTTGGGAAGAAGGCTGGGAGCATCAAATCTTTTCTTTGTCTAATAAAAACCGAAGTCCTAAAAGAGCTCCCCTAGCCTCTGATATCTTTAGGAGCTTCATATGGTTTATTACCTGTGGTTCATAAATACATTTACATTTCTAGTCTGGGCTCCATTTGCATACTATTACACTTGGTGGATAAATTTGCTTTTTCATTTTTCTCTTGGCTTAAAACGTCAATTCTTTTGTTTATTGGTATTTTGCTTGTCAAGTCCTTGGAGTTCTTTACAAGGAATATTAGGATCCTAGAGACCTGCAACGTGGCAGAGCCAAGGTTAGTGTTGCTGGGTAACAAAAATAAAGACAGTGAAGCTTGAAGTTGGTTCTGAGTCAATGGGCCATAAAACTGTTGCCCCAGATCTGCAAGCTGCTGCTACACTGGAATTCTAGACTAAAATACCACCATATGACTGCACACTCATGGTATATCTAGAGCATTGTTCTCTCCACATGTGTGGATCATTCAATTTATTTGTTTCTATTGCTGGCTAATTTGCTATATATGACAAAATAGTCAGTCTCTATCAGTCTGTCAATAAAAAAGGAATTTATTAAACCATGGAAATCTGTCTTTTATGTTACCTCACATCACTTCTTTCAGGTCACTACCACTATCTACGGGGGAGGTGAGAAGCTGAAGAACAGGGTGAGGAGGAGATGACATGGGAACACAAATCATATCCATCAGAAACTCAGGTTCAAGGTCTGGGTTTCCTACTTCTGGCTTTTGTTATTGCAGGAAATTATAGCATGATGTCAACTTTTATTTAAAATGTTATCTCTGTGCTTGCGTGTGTCTCCTTCCATAATCTCTCCCAGCCTTATCCTCAAGTGGGGTCACATGACCCCATCTACTACATTAGACAGAGGCAAAGGGCAAGGCATTCTCTGTTCTTTGACCACACTGACTTGTGTAAAGCAGTGCTGCTCCTGAGAGCTCATGAGCATCGCTCTCTGACCCCCTAGGGAAAAGAATCAGGCTGAAGATTTTAACTAAAATTTCTTGCTATCCTTCTTTCTTCTATGTGAAAGGTCTTTTTAATGAAATGTAGATATAAGTTAAGGTAACTTTTCAAGGTGATAAAATAGCATTAAGCTACATAGAAAAAAATAACATGATTATTGTAAATGATCTCTTCTATTACTGCCTTAACCTACTTTAGCCCTCAGGAGCCTAACATCTGTATCATTGCGCGGTTGTTTGTCTACCTAATTCCAGAGATCAGCCTTATTTAACTTATCTTTAAATGTGAAGCCTAGAATTTCCGTAACTGGAATTATAGGGTAAGAATATCTCCCCTAATACAGTGTTAGAGCTTCTCACTATTTCTGCCCTTTAATGCATTAAAAATCACAAATATTTTTGAACTCCAGTGGAGTTCTCAGCATTATGTTAGGGTATGCAAAGAAAGCATAATTCTGTGACTGCCCTTGAGGAATTTACAACCTGGGCTAGAAACAAACAAACAAAATCCCTTAAATTTAAAAATGAAAGATCAGCTAGGAGAACCCACAGTAACTCAATTGTATGACGAATGCTTCAGGCTGGTGTTGAGGCTGGGGCTTGGGGCCTGAGGCTCAAGAAAACATGGCAGTCATTGGTAATAAAGAACAAGGAAAGATAGCTTACTTGTAAAGCTTACCTGGGAGATTGGAATGTTAGTCTCATACCTGGAAAGGGGTATGGATACAACCAAGTGGAGTAAAATTCTGTCTTTAAAAGCTTATAGATTGAGAAAAGGATTACAGTGTATGTCCACTATTGTCGATGTTTGGATTTTTCTCAAATGTGATGTGACCATTATGAGTAGGTACTCCTCACATAGTTTTATCATTGGAGGACTCCTATTGGTTTATTCCTGACAAGAAAACACGAGAAGGAGAAACGTAAGCAAATATCTATGAGTCTTTTTCTTTAATCCTCTTTGTTAAGGGTGTTTAAGTTGAAGGCAGCACTGAATAATATTGTCAATATCTGTCGAATAAGAAACTTTTCCCATCTATCAGACTGCTAAGGAAGAAGAACAAGAATAAAAATAAGGAAAAAGAGAAGGGTAAGAGGAAGAAGGGGGGAGAAAAGAGGTAGAAGGAGAAAGCACGTAATTATTTCTATCTAAGGGAAAAAAGGGAAGAAGAAAGTTACATTTAAAAGATATTTGGAAGAACTAGATATATGATTCTAGAAACCAATATTTGAGCATTCAAAAGATATAATATAATTCAAAAGATACAGTTTTATACATGGTCCTCAAAATTTCTGTAAGTCCTCAGAAATATGTTGGTAGCATACTTCAAAAAGTTTAGCCCACTGGACCAAAGTTTCACTGATGAATCGAAGATAAGGTCTTATCCTTTTAGTAATGATACAACACTTTGTACTTCTGATAATCCTTTTATCCAAGGAGCTCAAAGAAATTTAAAGAAAAAATAGAAATAGGGGAAATGGAAGTAATAATAGCACAGTTAAAGCAAGTATAGAAATATTCTGTATAGATCAAGGTCAAGAATTTCCAAAATGGATCAGTATTGTAAAGGAATCATTCCTGATCTCATACACAAATGTAGCAGCCCCTGCAGATTTGCAGTGGACAACATATAGAAGTTGAAACTACAGAAATATTCTCTCAAAGACCTTCAATCTTGCTACATCCTTTTAGAGAACAGAGTTATAATACCTTTGGAACCCTGGTATGATACCTTTTCTATTTACTAGTGAAGTTTTTCATATTACTGTTCAAACAGTAACAAGATTTAAAAACGTATGTATCTAGTTATCATTCTTCAGCATCACATGCTTTCTGAGGACAATTGCACAGGAAATTAGGAAGAATTCAAGTACAAAATTATCTTAGTGTATCTGGTGTTTCTGTAAAAAAAAAATATCTGATGCTGTTTAAAAAAGGAAACACTGCTTATTTGGCTTATGCTTCTAATGGCTGGAAAGCCCAACAGCGTGGCATAGGCAGTTGGGTTGGGCTATCGGCTGTGTCACGACATGGCAGGTGGCATCCTATGACAGGAGAGAGTGCCAGAGTGGCAAGCAGGCAAGCGTAAGTGCACTCTCATAAGAAATACATTAATTTCTTTTAAAGTCTCAATCACCTCTCTAAATAACCTCCCCACCTCATTACCATTGCACTGGAGAATTCAGCCTCAACATGAGCTTTGATTTCGGTTCTCAAACTACACCAAAAGGATAGAGATAATTTCCCAGTGTGTCCTATGGAAATTTATGGGACTTTAATGGGCATTATGACTAGAATCTTATATGGTTATGACTGGAATCTTATATGGTCAAGATCTTGGAAAAGACTGTACACACTTACCCCTTCTAGAAATTAAATATGTATGCTCAAACTTTCATTACCCCCAAGCCCCACCAAACATTTGTAACATTTTGGGGGACAATTGTGTTTTTTGAAAATGCAATTTGAGAGAAGTGTTGTAAAAGAAACAAAACTTCTCCAGATATTACAAAGTTTTGTTCTGACAACAACTATGAGATACGCGACTAGAGATAAAGCATTTTGGTTTTCTAAGCCTCAGTTTATTTGCCAATAAAAATGTAGTTATTTCTGGAAATAAAATCATGTCATTCTATTTGAAACATTCATTTGGAATTTGTCATCTGTAAATATACCATATGAATGATATTCTAAATTCACAGAAAAAATTGATACGAAATTTGAATTTGTAAGAAAAAACAGTATTACTATAATGATGCAGATTTATCTACCTTCTTTTCTTCAGGTGAAATTTTCTTACTTTTGCAAAAGGAAAATTTCTTTTTATCAATTTCTGTTACCTCATGAATAGCTTTTTGAGTGTAATTTTAACAGCAATAAAATTATGTAAAATATTGGTGAGATTCATGTCTAGATGATGGTGCTTTTCATGGAAGACCAGAATGTTCCATCCAAGGGTGTCTCTCACAGCGAACACTATGGATTTCTCAGTGGCAGCTGCAAAGTTGCTGACCAGTTTATCAGTGGGTTGAGAGCACATGGTGCTTGTCTCCGGGTAAAAGCAGCTGTGCAGTATGGTGATGATCAAGGACCCCAGTGCCTTCTTCACCTCTTTTCCTCTGTCATCCAGAGTTAGAGGCTGTGCTCAGCATTATAAAAGTCAGGAGAACATCTACTCAAATGCTATTGTGGAGCCACAAAAATAGAAAGGTATAACAGAAACTTCCAAAGAATCTTAGGACATTTCACTGAGCCATTGAGACATATCACTATATTTTTGCTGTCTGGATGGTATTTACCCTGCCAGAGTGGCTACTAACCTTTAATTTACTTGAGAAGATTTAAAGTAAAAATGTGGACTCCAGGTCTCTAGCAGAACCTCTGCAATCAGAATCTCTGAATCAGGATCTGGGGGGCATGATTTTGGAGGGCTCTCCGATTGGCTTACTCTGTCTATGTGGTACCATTGTACTCACCACAGTAAGGAAGCAAAAATAGCGCAATTTTTCTTGCAGGATGTAATCTACTTTGAAAGAATTATATTCCTACTTATTCAATGGGTAAGTGTGCAATTTCTGAGTGTCATTTAGGGTAACTGCTACTAACTCTTGGCTAAAAAATATAGATATGTTGCCTGGTTTAATTAGCTAGTTGTTGCCATGGCTGAACAGTTACATTTCCTTGTAAATTAGGTACTTTGGGCCATTTGTGTAAACATCTTTTATAGTCCTAGTTTACTTACCTGTTAGAGGAAATGACAAGCTCAACTTTGCACAAGGAACACTAACAACCTTGTGTAAAACAGGTTTGAACTGAAAGAGTGACAGATATATACACAAAGAAAGGGAAGGGAGATATTAAAGTCTCTATACCATTAGCGGTCGATGTGCTCCCAGATATCTCATATAATCCTTCTGAGTCTCAGCATTTTTATTAGTAGACCCGGGAAAAATAGGCACCCAAGAAGAAAGAATAAGATAGAGATGTGAATATAGTTGTTGCTTCAAAGGGCAAAAGTTTTATTAAGTGCTTCTAATATGCCAGAGTTATTGCTACTATTGCTTGGTATTTCTACAAATATCATATCATATAATCTTCACAAGAACACTTAAATGTATTCATTAATATTTATTAATAGAGATAAATATGGTATAAATCAAGATGCCTAGAGATGGAGATTGGGTATGTTTCTCTCTCTGTCTGCCAATATGATAGTAAAGGGGTTTTAATAAATTTTAATGCACACAAAAGCAAAGAGGAAGGAAATATACAACTCCAAGTTTAGAAGTTAGAAAGCAAATGGATCAATAATTGACTTGCCAGAACTTAATTGTAACAAATTCAACAGTAAGATGCCCAAGCTGAGTTTGAATTTGTGATCCTCTTATCTCAATATAAAAGTTGAAAAAATGCCAGGATTACAGCTCAGTACAAAGGTCCTGGGATCAACCCTTAGTAGTGTAAAAAAAAAGTCAGTAGTGACAAATTCTTACAAGCAAAACTATACCACAGAGGGTGGCTACTGTATGTATTTCTGAGAGTCTTTGAGGCTGATGCTAAAAATGAATGGTTGGTACTCTCATTCATTGTGCCATCCTGTGTAGCTAGGAAAATGTCCCCTGACCCTTGCAGATGACAGGAAATTCCTTCTTTGTAGAAAGTATAATGAAAAGACTGGGCATGAGCTGTAGTCCAGAATAAAGATATAGATATTAAACAGCAAGTTAGAAATGGCAGTTGAAGTTTTTTGAAATGTTTTTACCATTTGTTTCCCAGACTCCTGGCAATAGAGCCTGACCTTTCAGAAAGAAGATTGAGGGCATCTTCACGGAACTTGATTAACCCATGAGAAAAACATCTGAAGACTATAACATCATTAAAGTTCTCTATCGTAATGGCCCAGTTACGACCACCCTACAAGGAACTTCACAATTGAGAATCACTTGCATGGCTTTGGAGGAGTTTCCAGTGAGCTGTTAAGTATCCACTTTTCATTATGAACAGGCAGCCAGGTATTACCAGACAATGAAACAAATCCTCTATTATTGAAGTCAAAGACAAAAATCACACAAAGAGGAGAAAAGAAAGCTATTTGAAGGAAATTAAGACTTTACAAGATAAGAACATTAAAAAATAGTCATGAGAAGATACTGACTTTATGAAATAAAAACAGTCCTGTTACAGCTTAATATTTACAGAACAAAAAGTACCACTTGGAAACTAAAACTAGGACAGTGGAAAATTTTCAGTAAATGACTTGAAAGATAAAGCTGAAGAAATTTCCCTTCAAAATAGCAAAATAAAAATAAGATGGATATAAGAAAGGAAGGATAAGAAAATTAAAGGGTAAATTTAAAAAGACAAAATAGAGAAAACTGTGGGAATATCACCAAAGAAATAAGTAAAGAATTATTTTCCAAAACTGAAGGAGATAAACTCAGATGAGACATTCTGTTGAGTGTGAAGCACACTGAATAAGCTTTGCACTGTGATAATAATCATAAAATGTTAGAACACTGGGAAAAAAGAAAATATTCAACAATTTTCTAAAAACAATATTTCATGATACTGGTCAAAAAATAAGAATAGCATTGCCAGGGATTTAGCTCAGTGGTTCCACCACCTGCCTTGCAAGCGCAAGGTCCCGAGTTCGATCCCCAGTACCAAAAAAAAAAAAAAAAAACTTAAAAGAAAAAGAATAGCATTGTACTGGAGACTGAGGTAGGAGAACTTCAAGTTTCAGTCTCACCTGGGCAAATTAGAAAGACCCTGTCTCAAAAGAGAGAATGAAAAAGGTTCAGAGGTGTAATTCAGTGTGAAGGTCCTGGCTTCAATCCCCAGGAGCACAATAAATAAATAAATACATACATAAATAAAACAATAAAAAGTGTGGCTTTTTTATTTGAAAAGCAGTAAAAGAATCTTAAAAATAATGGATAAATCTGTTTATAATTTAGAGAGAAAGAAATTCCAAAAAAGAATTTACTACTAAATGTAAGTTAAAAGAATAAATTTATGAAGACATAAAATAAAATATTAATATTAATAAAATATTTACCTCTCAGCCATTTTTCTTTTGAAATATGATGTGTATATTCCAGAATAATAGATGGATGAATAAGAAAAAGGAAGAAAAGAGGTCTTGGAGACATTGGATTCAACTAAATAAATAATTAAAGAGAATCTCAAAGACTGTAAGAGTAGAGATCTTATGAAGATAGCCTGTTTCTACATTCAGGTTGGAGTAAATCAGAAGGCTTCATGACTGACTCTTGCAAAATGATAAAAACAGAATATCTAATGTGTATAAATGTATTGAATAGGATTAAGTGATTGACATAATGTTTAGACTTATTAACACTTATAAAAAATTAAATAAACCATAAATAGGACAACTACTAACTTCAGAAAAAGCAGAAAGTTGTTCATGAAAGAAAATAACACCATATATCACATGACTCAAAAATGAATACACTTTCATATTTAAAATAAACAATGAATGTGAGTCTAAAAATTGTAATAGACCTACTATAAAGAACATGGAAGATGAAAGCTATTCATGAGTATAGTTGGGGCCAGATAGAGGGAGGAAATTAAAAGACAGCTAGAGTTGTATCTTCTATACCTTGAAGTTAATAGTTAATGCCTAAATCTGAAATTAAATGTCTGAGCGGTGTCTCTTGGGACAAGGAGGATGCCGGTATGAGGAGGGGGAGAAAATGGTACTGCTCAAAATCAAGCCTTGTGGGAAGATTTCTTTAAACCAGTGATATGTTAATTTGATGAGATTAAGTGAAACGGAATTATATTTTTAAATACTTCATCCTTCCCAGCATAAACTCCATTGTGATGTGGAGATCTGATGATACAACTTGATAGTTTTTATTTATACACATTCATAGACACACTAGAAAAAGAATAACTTTGATATTTATATGAGGTTTTCTCCACAGGAAGAAGTTCCATGAAAGAGGTTGTAAATTTTTTAACTATTTCATTGCAAAATGATGCTTTCAGAGATACACAATAGTATATTAACATTTGTTATTGCCAAACACTGCTTCTGTTTTTCTTTTCCTTCCTTCCTTCTTTCCTTCCTTCCTTCCTTCCTTTCTTTTCTTTCTTTCCTTCTTCCTTCTTTCCTCCCCCCCCCCTTTCTTTCTGGAGATTCAATAAAAATTTACTACCAATTTCCAGTTTGGTCAATTTTCTTTAAATGAAGATTTTAATGGATACATCTAAGAATGAGAAGTATGTGTTGAAGACATTGAACAACTCATGTTATTTAAGATAGTATGAACTCATTTTTTGTTCTTAAAACTCCAAAGATCTCATGGTGATTCAAAAAATTGTCCAAACTGTTTCATTTTTTTAAAACTAATACATTGGACTTTTACTTTTTCTTCCCCAGTTATAGAGCAATAAATCTAGGACCTTAAAGAAAAATGATAGCAATGATTTATTTTAGAACTTCTGGCTACTATCGTTCTCATCATTTCACAGGCTTTTTTGTCAGATTATGGGACTTTAATCTCATTCATTTCCATAGCACACTACATCTTTATAAGTGCTGCTGTGAGGGCATTTCCTTTGATCTTGATCTCCAATGGTCACCTGCCTCAGGAGTATTATTTGTTCTCTTCTTTTACCCCCAAATTTAAAACATCATTGAAGTTCCAGCTCAAGATTATTTTCATTTGTAAGTCAACAGACCATTTTAGCTACAAGCATCTCACAGGTACTGTTTTATACATTATTTTGAAATTATATTGTGACTTCTCCTCCCCTAGCAACTGATAGTAATTACTGTAGTTTCTACATTTAAATATATTGATCTCCTAAATAAAGATAAGTTCTTGGCAGGTAGTCACCATGGACAGTGTCTTTTTATATCAACCCTGTACTGCCTGTACACAATCATCACTCAATATGTTTTTGTTCAATTAGCTCGATTATTTGTTGGCTAACATACTATGAATAAAAGGAACATGATAGCAACTTCAATGGAGATTATACCCTACTGGGGAAAATAGCCACCGATAAAATGATGAAACAAGCACAATTACACATCACTCATGCTTTCAGAGCATCTAATGTCAGTGTGTCAGGGAAGACTTCCGATTGTTGTGCCAATTTGATCACCAGAATAGTCCACGTCTGGATATATTGGTGTGGGATCATACCATAGGAAAAAGTATATGTAGGGCATTAAACTAAACTGTATAAGGACAGTGTTTCCAGAATGGAGTGGGCTATAAGGTGGGTGTATTATTTGGCTTTGTATTACAATAAAAAAAGTAAGTCAATTAACTAATAAAGAGAAAACTAATTGGTTCATGGTTCTGAAGTTGCAGTGTCAGATGGGAAGGCCCTAACCGCTTTGGGTTCTGGTAAGGATAGCAGGTCATGGCAGCAGTGTGCAGAAGAGCACAGTGCTTGCAAGGTGAGCTAGGAAGGAGAGAAAAAAGGAGGGGAGAGAGGGAAGGAGGGAGGGAAAGCAAGGGGTAGGTGAGAAAGAAATTTCACAATTCTTTCTGAGAGCATACCCTCAATGACTTAAGGACTTCTCTTAAGATCTGAATTTCCAAAACCTGCATGAACTCCGAATAATACCATGCTCAGGATCAAGGCTTTAGCACAGGCTTTTGGGATTATTCAACAACCAACCTGTATAATCTGTCCTCAGACCCAAAGTTTCATCTCCCTCTCACAATGAATGCATTCATTCCATCTCCAAGTAGTTCCCAAAGTCTTAACTATTTTGGCATTACAAAAAATTCCAAGACCAAAGTTTCCTCCACTACTTAAGGCAAATTCATCTGAGAGTACAGTAGAAATGAAACAGAAATTTACATAGTTATAAGATAAAATGGTGGGATAGGCACAGGGTAAATATTCTCATGCCAAAACAAATAAATAGAAAGGATGGACCTGCTCAAGGTAAGAACAAAATCCAACAGGGCAAATATTTAAGCTCCATGTCTAGCATCCAGTGCACATTTTGATAACACATGGACTCCAAAGAGCTTGGTCCATCACACCTAGACAACTTTGCTGATTGCACCATGACTGCTCTCTTGGGGAGATTTTTCTTTTTTCTTTAATTTTATTTTATTGGTACATTTTAGGTATACAATATGATGACATTCATCATTGGAAATTTGTACCTTTACATAATCTCTCTTGGTTCTTATTTTTCCCCCCTTTCCTGCCCTCCCTTCAACCCCTCCATTCCTTCCTATTTACAAAGACTTTGTTTCCATTTTTTCTTTTTCTCATATTTATTCCACTCCCTTCTTTCCTTTCCCCTACCCCTCCCACTTCCCCTTCCCCTTTGCCCCTTTTCTTCCTATTTCACATTGCCTATTATACCTTTTAGTCCTTAATTACACTTTCAGTTTCTCACACTAGAGAAACTATTCAGTATTTACACATGTGTGTCCTATTTATTTCACTTAAGAGTATTGCCTCAATGTGCATCCACTTAGCTATAAATGTCTCTAATTTCTCATTTTTTATGACTGAGTAGTACTCCGTTTTGTTAAAAAAAAAAAACACATTTTCTTTATCCAGTCTCCAGTTTTTGGGCAATTGGGCTGCTTCCAAGTTTTAGCTATTATAAATTGTGCTGCTATGAACATGGGTGCACATATATCACTGTGGTATGATTCTTTTAATTCTTTGGGGAAGATGCGCAGCAGGGGAATAGCTGAGTCAAATGGGACTTCCAGTCCTAGTTCTTTGAGGTATCTCCACACTGGTTTCCATAGTGGTTGCACCAGTCTACACTCCCACCAGCAGTGGAGCAGTGTTGTTCTTTCCGCATAGCCCCACCAGCATTTGTTATTGGTTGATTTCATGATAGCAGCCATTCTTTCTGCGGTGAGGTGGAATTTCAGCATTGTTTTCATTTGCATCTCTCAAATGACCAGTGATGTTGAACATTTTTTCATATGTTTATTTGGTATTTTTACTTCTTTGTGTAAGAAATGTCTATTCATTTCAGATGCCCATTTTTGGATTGGGTCTTTAAATTTGGGAGGTCTGATTTTTTAATTTCTTTATAGTTCTAGATAGTAGACCTTTGTCTGAGGAACAGCAGGTGAAGATTTTTTCCCACATTGTGGGTTGTCTCATCACTCTGTTGGTGGTTTCTCTTGCTGTGAAGAAGCTTTTTAGTAAGAAGAGATCCTACTTGTTGTTTGTGCTAGGTCACAGGCAACTGAGGTTTTGTTCATAAAATCTTTTCTTACCCCAATGTCTTCAAGAGTTCTACCTAACCTCTGTTCCAACTGGTTCAGTGGTTCTGTTTGAATATTTAGATCTTTAATGCATTTTGATTTTAGTGTAGTGCATGGTGAGAGCTATAGGTCGAGTTTTAATCTTTGGCAAGTTGAAACCCAATTTTTCCAGCACCATTTCTTAAAGAGGGTATCTGTCCTCCAGTGAGGGTCTTTGGCTCCTTTGTCAAAGATGAGATGGCTGAGTGTCTCTGGAGTTGTTTCTGCATCTTCTAATCTGTTTCACTGGTCCTCAGGTCTGTTTCTTTGCCAGTACCATGCTGTTTTTATGACAGCAGCTTTGTAGTATTGTTTCTAGTTGGGGGTTGTAATACCCCTGCCATGTCTCTGTTACTTAGAATTGCTTTTGCTATTCTCAGTCTCTTCTTGTTCCAAATGAATTTTTGGATTGTTATCTCAAGGTCCATGAAGTATGCTGCTGGAATTTCAATTGGGATTGTGTTAACTCTATATAGCAGTGTTGGAAGTATGACCATTTTCACTATGTTGATTCTTCCTACCTAGGAGCAAGGGATGTCTTTGTATTTTCTGATATCATCTTCAATCTCTCTTTTCAGAGTGCTATAGTTTTTAGAGAAGAGATTTGGGGAGATTTTTCATCCTGCCTTCCACTGTCTGTAGATATTGCTGGTTTCTAGCATCTCAACATTCCTGGGGTCCCCAGTGTAGCTTTGGATTTTCTCTGACAGCTCCACTATGTATCACTCCACCGGGGCTGCTTAGAGGAACTCTACATCTGTAGCATACTGCCTGGCTTCCTAGGTTTTCTTTTGAGATCTGGGAGGAGGCCGCTGTGGTCTCATAATTCTTACATTCTGCATGTCTGCAAACCCAGCATCATTTGCTCAGCCCCAAAGTCTACTGTTGGCACAGACTATACCTGGGCTCGATTAAGCCATGATTCTAGTGGAGTGCCTCACCTAGGGTGTTCCTGATCAGGGAACAGGGGATCTTTTCTGAAATGATGACACTCTGGGAATTCTTTGAAGCAAATTTGCATTTGTGCACCTTTCATTTTGTGATGGGTGGGTTGGCCCCTGCAGAATTCTGAAATGCTTTTCAGGGATCTTTTCTATTGTGTCCTTGCAAACCACTTTGCTTCTTTTAGTGAGCGTTGATTACTTTAGCAAACCACACCTTCCTTGGAAGCATCTTTACAAGCTTTTTCATGCCTTTCCTGGACAGGCTGCAAATTTTTCAAATCATTCCACCTTTTTTGTTGTTGTTGTTCCTGATTCTCACTTTAAAACTGTATAAAAGAAGCCAACAGTATCAATGCTGCATCCTTAATCATGTCCTGTGTTGAAATCTTCTCCACTGGATGAACCAGTGCATCATCTTCAACATCTGCCTCCATGAAGCATCAGTGTAGAGACAAAATGTTAACAAATTAATTGCTGCAATGTAAAGAGTGGCTTTTTCCAATAAATTCCACTAAATTTCCAATAAATTCTCATTTCCATATGAAACTTGATGAGCATTGTTCATGTTTCTATCAGCATTCTGTTCTTCTGAGTCCCCAACCAGACTCTCCCGTTAAACTTCACTTACAACATTTTAGGCTTTCTCTGGCTTGTTCCTCCAAATTCTTTCAAATTCCACCCATAAACCAATTCTAAAGGCTAATCTAGAACTTCAGGTTTAGTTACAGCAATGTCCACTTGACTCTTGTTACCAATTTTCCTTATTAATCAGATTTGTATTACTGTAACAAAACACCTGAGGAAATAAGTTTACAAAGAGAAAAGGTTTATTTTATCTCACAATTTTGGAGATTCATGCTCAAGATTGGACATCTTCAACTACTTTCAGCCCCTGTCAAGAGCAAGAACATCATGGCAGGAATGTGTAGTGGAGCAAACTACTTATCTATTGAGCCTGGAAGGGGTATGGGGAGAGAGGGAGAGGGAGGGAGGGGGGAAATGTCTCCAGGATGTTTGAGAACACATCCACAGTAATCTGAAGACCTCACACAAGGCATTATCTCCTTAATTTCCACTCTGGAAGTGAAGCCTTTAAACAGATGAGCATGTGGAGTACATTCAACATCAAAAGTATAGCAATGAATAAATAGGACAGAAGGGAATAAGTTAAACATAAACCTGGAAAGTCAGGGAAAGGTTTGACTGTATAGTATTTTACACACATATTATGAGTTTTCACTTTCAGGCTAAATACAAAAGAAATCCAGGGAAGTATTCTAAGCATTCAGGGTATATTAGGCTTTGAATTAGAAAATGTCATCCCAGTTATATTTGGATAGCAGATTACAGTGACTAGAAATAAATTCAGGGGTGAACATTAGTAGATTATTGCAGTCATGCCAAATTATTGCAGGTTAGAAATATTGTTAGGTTCAACTTAGTGAAAGGGGGAGAGATCATGAAAAAGAAGTGGAGAAATTAAAAGATATATGAGGTACTGTAAAGAGAGTTATTATAAACACAGAAGCATGATAAAGAGGGATGTGTTAACAAAAATTCTTAGAATTTTTGTTTGCACAAATTAAAACATGTTGTTAATATTACCTAGATTGGGACAATTTGATCACAATGGAAGAAAGGTAGAGGATGAGGTAAGCATCTGAATGGAACAGTACAACAGGGCTTATGAGGGACACAGGAAAAATCTGCATCTAGACACAAATTTGTGAGTCATTTCCATGTTGGTGGTGACTTAAACCGCCTGAGGAAATAAAGTTTGAGAAGAAAACCTAGCAAAAGGAGCACCTCCAACAACTGGAAATCAGCAAAGAGGGCATTCTCTAGTAGAAGCAGGCCAGGAGGAGATGACAGAGGGACGGTAGGAGAATGTGATGCTGAGAAAACCTAGGGAGAAGAGTATTTTTCAAAGGATCAAAAGGTAAATAGTGTCACCTTGCACCGAGATCCTGTTTGATGAGAACTGAAAATTAATCATTAGAGTTAGTAACACAGAACCTAAGATGAGGTCAGACTAGTGTGTGTTGAGATAAGCGAAGAAATAAAAGCAACAACTTTATGAATATTGGCAACTGTTTTGTGAAACTTGGCTGAGAAATGGAGGAGAGAATGTAAATATATCCACAGAGGAATGCTGGGCCAATTAAAGAACATGTATATGTCTTAAATATAGAATGCATGAATTTCAATATAAAATGAAAAACATTTCATCTCAATTGAATTTATAATGGAAATTACTA
>NW_004624742.1:15104433-15148820 GCF_000247695.1 Heterocephalus glaber | reverse complement strand
GCTCATTCTGCTTTTTAGATTTTCAATGGAGTTTTTAATCTCCTGGAAATCTGTTTGCATCTGTTTTATGGATTCCATTTATTTCCTATGTTGGGATTCCATCATGTTCCTCAGATCCTCTATTTTTTATCTGTGTCCTCTCTAGATTTATTAATCATATCTTGCACCATGAGCACAATCTTTGCTGTTATCTGAGTGATTATTTCTTATTTCATTTTTCCCAGATCTTCTTTTGTTGCCAGTTCACAGAGTCCAGGTGATTGAGTATCAGATTGTTCCATCTCGTTTCCCTTTGGGGTTGCTGTATGTGATCCAGAAGTCTGTTTTTGAGGCTTGTTTACATGTCTTCTCATTTCCATGGTGGGGGTGGGGGTGCTTCTAGTGCCCACACAGCTCAGCTTCTCTGCCCTAGGAGCATGGGATGGTGGAGGGGAGCTTCCTTCTGGGTGCTGGAAAAACATAATTTAAAAAATAAAAACAATTCAGAAATTATTTTTCATGCTAGATAGACAAGGTTTTTCAAAGAGCAATTCCTAATTTGGACAAAATACATACATCCTCTTTATTATAGGCTTGAAATATTTTATTCATGTAAAGATTGAGTTAATACTTTAGGTTTGGTATTTAGTTGGTTATTCTATAAATCTATTAATTAGTCCATGGCTATTCCTTTTGGGCATTGTGGATATAGAAATACAGATTTGGGTCTACACATCCCCAGAGAAAGCAAGACATGGTCTTGGGGAATTATTATGAAACAATAAGTGAATGCAAAGGCTAATTTTCTGTGTCAACATGGCTAAGCTACCAGAGGGTTCCCAGGTATTTGTTAAACTTTACTTTGGATATGTGTTTGAAGATATTTTGTGTGAGGTAAACATTTGATCTGTAGACTGAGAAAAGCAGATTACCATCCATAATGTAAATGGATCTCAGTCAATGAGTTGAAGGCCTGCATAGAGCAAAGGGCTGGATCTCATTTAAGTAAGAAGAAAGTCCTTGTGCCTGACTGCCTTTAAAATGGGATATTATTTTTTTTCTTGCCTTTGAACTTGAACTAAAACCTCAGCTCTTCCTGCTTGCTAACCTTCAGGCAAGAGCTCCACCATGAGCTCACTTGGTTGTCAAGCTTTTGAATTCAGAATGGAACCTCGCCATTAGCTCTCCTATGTCTCCAGATCCTGGGCATGCCACCTGCAGGTCTTGGAATTCCTCAGCCTCCATAATCACATTACTTAATTCTTTCTATCTGCCTGTCTGTGTTATCTTTTTTTGTCTAGATGTCCCCGCATAGACTCTTGTGGTGGTAGCTGGGGCTTTTTTCAGAGGTGCCTGGATCTAGAGTGTGTGATGCTGGGATTCATTGGTGGTGCAATGCTGGAATCAAGGGGACTAGGATTAAGGGTATGAGTCCTACCTGCCCTACATAGCCTGGAAAAGATATAAGGGATAGAAAGAGTGGAAGTTGTTCTTTGCTTGCTTGCTTTGCTACCTTCTTCCTGTCATGTACTGTTTTTCCTCTGCGATGCCCCTCTGCCAGGCCACTCTGCCTTGGAAACAGTCAATGATCGACTGAGACCTCTGCACATGGTGAGCTAAATAAATCTTTCCTCTTTTCACTTTGGATTTCAGGTATTTTGTCTCAGCAATGAGAAAAATAACTAAGACTGTCTATCTGTCTATCTATCTTCTATCTATCCATCATATTGGTTCTTTTTCTCAGGAGAACCTAGTGGTTTGAAAAAGTTAAACAAAGTTAACTGTGCCTTGGAAATCTTTTAAGAAGAAACCTAATTGTTTGACAGTCAAGGAGGTTTCTTGAGGAAGTAATGATTTTTAAATTTTCTTTAGTGTCCATGCTGGCCTTGAGCTCCTGTTCCTCTAATTGCAGCCTCCTGTGTAGCAAGGATTCCAAGCTTCTTTCACCACACTGATGAGGAAGTAATGTTTAAGATGAGAAATAAATGATGGGTAGGAGTTAGAAGGGAAAAGAGAAAAATGAAGAAGAACATTTGTCATAGCTCTGGGAGATGGGGGTTGGGAGAGCTTTGTACATTTTAAATCCATGATCCACTAATTTATATGCACATCTTGGAATAGTTTTCAACATTAATATTCATAATTAGGTGTTGGAAGTAATTAGTACTGATAACTTATAGGTGTATATTTAATTTGTTTGGCTTATACTTAGCACTCAGAAGATCACTACTGTTTATAAGATCTGCTTTATTTTTAGATTTTATTTTCAATGTTGAAAATAAACTTAAATGTGAAACAAGGGCTTTAAATTACTGCAAAAATGTGGGGTACGTAATGTACTAATCAGTTCAGGCTACCATAACAAAATATTGCTGACTGAATGTTTTAAAAAACAGGAATTTATTTCTCATCGAGGAGGCTGAATGTTCACGATATCATCAATCTTGATTTCATTGTGAGGTCTCTTTGCTTATGGGCAGCCACCATCTCATTCTGTGCTAATGTGACCTCTGTGTGTAGAAGAGAAAGAATGCTCTCTGCTGTCTTTCCTTATAAGTACAGTATATTAATCCTATTGAATCCAGTTCCCACCCTTATGACTTCATTTAAACTTAATTACCTCCTTCTGGGCCCTATCTCACAATGCAATCAAACTGTAGGTTAAGGTTTCAAAATAAGAACTTTGGGTGGAAATAATTCAGTCTATTGTGTTCTGCTCCTGGTTACCCCCAAAATTCATGTCCTTTCTGCATATAAATCACATTTGTTTTATTCCAACAGCTTAAAAAATGTTAACTATTTCTAAAGTACAAAGTTTTATTCAAATATCATCTAAATAGATATGGGTGAGATTCAAGGTACAATTTTTCCTTGATTACATACTAATTCATGTACATCACATATAAAATTCCTGTTATGGTTTATACCTGGATGTTCGCCAAAGTCTCATGCATCAGTAGGTAAGGCTTTTGGGAGGTGACTGAGACATGGGAGTGTGACACTTATCAGTAGATCAGTCCACTGATGAATTTATAGTCAAATGAGATGTGAGGTAAAATCTGATTAAAAGAAGTGGGGGACCCAGAGCACCGAGCATCAGCACCCCCCCCCACAACTGTGCCAAGCCATTACCTGGATCTATACCCCATACCACAGAGTTGCAGGGTCATGAAAGACATTGTTCTGAGCTTGAGAAGATAGAGTAGAAGTGAACAACAGAAAGAGGGCCTCTCTGAGGGCCCTTGATGAAAATTAAAGCCAGCCAGAAAAGTGAAGAAAATCTCTGCAATAAAGGCACACCAGACCACCTTAGTTGGGGGAGCAGCAGTGTGGACCAGAGCAGCATGGCTGCAAGCAGATCCCAGCCAGGGCTCTGCCCTGACCCCAGAGGCTGGGGCACACTGTTCCAAGCTAAGGGCCTGCCTGGAAAAGAGCTGCACAGGCACACAAGCAACAGCCAGAGGTTCATCCCAATACCATCAGTAAGTGTGCGAGACCCTAGCCAGAAGCTTACTCATACAACAGGAATTGGGGTGCACAGTCCCCAGCCAAAGTTCCTCCCAGACAACAGGTACATAGGGGCCCTTGCCAGTGGCACACCTAGATACCATCCCAAGTGTGCCCAGGCCCCTGCCAGAAGCCCACCAAGACAACAGATCAGCTCAGGAATCTAGAAGGCCACCTTTCTGAAACCTAGGAAATAGTGTACTGGTGAGTGGCAGAGAAAAGGCAACTCTGTGGCTTTGCTGAGATTTGAAGACCACTGGGTGAGCAAAAAGTTGCCTCAACAAAGGCACAGCATCTGTTGAAATGAGAAGGCACATAAACAAGTCTCAAAACCAGATTTCCAGATCATCTAAGGCAACCCCAAAGGGAAACAAGATGGAACAGCCTGATACTCAACCACCTGGGCTCCCTGAACTGGCAATGAAAGAGGATCTGGAAAAAATGAAATCAGAAATAATTTCTCACATAACAGCAGAGATTGTGTCCATAGCGCAAGACATGATTAATAAAACTAGAAAGGACACAGATTAAAAAAATAGAGGAGTTGAGGAACATGATGGAATCCCAACATATGAAACAAATGGGATCCATAAAACAGATGCAAACAGATTTCCAGGAGATTAAAAACTCCAGTGAAAGTTTAGGCAGCAGAATGAGCCAATGTGAGGTCAGAGTTTCAGATACTGAAGATAAGATTGCAATTAGTGACCAGGAAAAGAAAAATTTCTTTAAAACAGTAAGGGATCATGAGAAAACAATCCAGCAGCTGCTAGATGATGCAAAGAAGAATAACATAAGACTGATCGGAGTCAAGGAGGAAACAGGAGATAGTGAAGATGACATAAAAAACTGTTCACAGAAGTGATGGTGGAAAACTTCCCAAGCAGGGGGAAAGAATTTGTCATACAGATAAGTGAGGCATACAGGACTCCAACTAGCTTTATCAAACAAAATCTACACATAGGCATATAATAGTTAAGATTCCAGAAACCCAACAAAAGAACAAAATTCTACAAGCAGTGAGAGAAAAGAAACAAATCACATGCAAAGGAAAGCCCATCAGAATCACAGCAGACTTCTCAGTGCAAACCCTTAAGGCAAAAAGAGCTTGGAGGGATGTATTTCAAGCCCTAAAGGAAAACAGCCTCCAACCCAGATTGATGTACCCTGCAAAACTTTCTTTCAAAATTGATGGAGAAATAAGATACTTTCATGACAAAGAGCACCTTAGGAACTTCATGAATGCCAAACTAGCACTCCAAAAAATTTTAGACAATATCCTAGGAAAAGACAATAAGGATCACAACCCCAGGAAGCCCAGCAGAATGAATCCATTGGGCATGACAAAAAATTAAATGCAAAGAGGGAGAATCCAACAAAAAGAAAAAGTCGTGACAATGATAAGTCAATATGTATCAGTTATAATCATCAATGTTAATGGTCTCAATTCACCAATCAAAAGAAATACACTAGCAGAATGGGTCAAGAAGCTGGCAGAATGGGTCAAGATACAAAAATATGCTGCATACAAGAAACACACTTAATTTTAAAAAAAAACCTCATAGACTGAAAGTTAAAGGGTGGAAAACAATGCTCCATGTGACAGGAACCGGAATAAAAGCAGGAGTAGCTATCCTTTTTCCAGATCAAGTGGATTTCAAACCAAAATCTGAAACACTCCTGGTCCCAAGAATTTCAGATAAAGGATAGTCAACCTATATGTATAAATCTATTGTGAACATGTGTTTTCATTTCTCTTAAGTAAAAACTTAGGAACAGAACTACTGGTTCTTAACAGTAATACAAGAAATTTCTATATTGTTTTCCAAAATGGTTTTATCATTTTATATTCACATTAGCAGTGTTAGAAAGTTCTAAATGGTTCACACCTAAGCTGACATTTGTTCTTTTAAAACTTTTAATTTCATCTCTCTAATGAGTGTATAATGTGATCTTGTTATTGTACTGATTAGTATTTTTCTGATTCTAGTACTGCACACTTTCCTTATGCTGTACTGGCTATTTATCATCTTCTTTTATCTACTTTTTAATTAGGTTGTCTCTTAATGAGCTATAAGAGTTCTTTATATATTCTGGTCATAGGTTATATGTATTATAAATATGTTTTGGTCAGGGACTATTTTTCATTTTCTTAATGATGTCTTTTAGAGTTCTAAATTTTGATGGAATCTCATTTATCAATTTTTTTCTTTTCTACATCATGTTTTTTGTATCCTAGGAAATCCTTGCCTACCCTAAATTCATGAACATTTTCCTTTATAATTTCTTCTTAAAGTTTTATAGTTTTAGTCTTTCATATTTAGGTTCATAGCTTCTTTCAAGTTATTTTTATGTGTGGAAATAAAGGGCTGAGGATAATTTTTTACATACGCATATCAGGTGTTCTAGTACCATTTGTTGAAAACATCTTTTCCTCTGCCCTTTAGTTGAATTTATGTTCTATAAAATGTTAATATTAAAAAATCTTTCAAAAATCAATGGACCATATATGTGTGGTTCTATTTCTAGATTCTCTGTTTTATTCCATTGATCTATATCTCTTTCCTTAGGCCAACATTGCCTTCATTACTGTAGCTTTCAAAGTCTTAAAATTAGGTAATAAATGTCTTCCAACACTGTTATTTTTTTTCTTTTAACTTTTCCAGGTCATTTGTACTACTACATAACTTTTAAATTTCAATATCCAATTCTTCATTCATAGCAAGTATACATAGAGTTGAATTTTTATATATACCTTGTGTTTTCTAATCCTGCTAAATTCAAATACAAGTTTTAGGGGCTCCTAGAGATTTCTTAGTATTTTCACTGTAGATGATCATTTCATCTACATATAAAGATTTTACTTCTACCTTGCCAATCCTATGCTATTTGTTTATTTTTATCGTCAGACTATTTTGGCTTGGGCCTGTGTTTCAAAGTTTGATGGACAGATGAAGAGTAGGCATATCTGCCCTTGTTTCCCTCCTTAGGGAGAAAGCATTATATCTTTTCCATTCATATAAGGCATTTTTGCTGGAATTATGGAGTACGTGTCTTTTATCTGTTGAGAAGTTTCTATTCTACTTCTAGTCTCCTGATAGCTTTTACCATGAACAGCTGCAGAATTTAGTCCAATAGTTTATGCAACTACTGATAGGATCATATGGCTTTTTCCTTTCTTTTGTTAAAATGATGACTAATGGGAGTGGATCTCCCAATGCTGAACCAACACTGCCATCCCTATAATAAAACCACTTACTACATACTGCCAGATATGATTTCTAGTAGTTTGTTAAACAAAGTTTTATTATGTTCATACTTTTCTCTTCTATTATCTTTTTCCAGTTTTAATATTAGCACAATGTTGATTTCCTAAAATGTTTGATATAACTTATCAGTTAAAATGTATATGAGCCTGTTGTTGTCATATAGGTAGCTTTTCAAGCTAGGAATATACTTTCTTTAATAGGTGCTATTCAAATTTTATATTTCTTCCAGAGTCAGTTTCATTAATTTTTCTTCCAAGGTACTTCATAGAAGTTGTCAAATTTATTTCAAAAAGGATTTTTGTAATATGCTTTCTATATCCTTTTAAATTCTGTAAAATCTGTGGTATTGTCCTCTAAATGTTGATATTGTAATTTTTTAAAAATACATAATTAATATTGTGTAATAGGAAGAAAAGCCCTAAAGGAGTATGGGAATTGGGAGGGTAAGGGAATGGAAAGAAGGGAAAAGAAAAAATATGAGAAAAGAAAAATAATGGAAACAAAGCCTTTGTAAATAGGGAAGAGCAGAGGAGGTGAAGGTAGGGCAGGGGAATGGGGAAAAAATAAGAACCAATATACATCATGTAAAGGTACAAGATCCCAATGATGAATGCAACTGTATTTTATAGCTAAAATGTACCAATACACTTAGTGGAAAAAAAAAAAAAGAAGCGAATCACTGTGGGCATGGCCTGGAAGGGTCTATCTTCCTCCCTTCTCCCCTAATCTGTTTCTTTCTGCCATGTTAGGAGTTGTTTCTCCTTTGCCATGCTTCTCTGCAATGTCTCCTCTCCTTGGAGCCAATGAACTATGGACTGACAACTCTACACACTGTGAAAAATAAATTTTTCCTCCTTAAAGTTATGTGTATTGAATATTGTCCCCAGTGAGGAGAATGTAACTAAGATTCTGTAATTCCTCTCTAGCTGTGAACCTGTGAAACCAGAAAAGTTACATCCTTCCAAAATAGAATGGTGGGACGAATAAAAGGCATATATTTCCAATCTAAAAAGAAGAAATTGGAAAGAAGAAAGGAATGGTAAGCCTCAAGCAAGTCCCAAACCTACCAAGACAAATCCTAATCAATATCAAAACTCAAAAATATTCCTCTTTGGTTTGATGCTTTGCCCTTCAAGTTCACTGGATCCCCCTACATTCAACCTTGAGTCTCTATGGGGCAACCACAGTTCTTTGAATCTGTAAGATGACCCCAGCCACACAGCTGTCTGTGGTGGTCATCTGGACTGCTGAAACTGACGGGGAACCACCCAGTCCCATGGGCCTGTCACAGAGTGCCAACCCTGATGATTGCCAAACAGACTTTAGCCCCATTCTTCCCTGTCCTTTATTACCTCCGGTAATTTGTCCAATTTGACCAATCCAGTTCAAACTGGCAGTGTTTCTCCTCACTAATTTCTATAATCTCTTTATCAAATGATATCTAGTAACACTTTTAGTATTTTCTTCTGAACATCTTTTCTTATTTTTGCAATAAAAGTAGCTTCAGAATTTTGTCAAGCTTTAAGTTTTGGTAGCTAAAATTTCCTTCTCCAATTTATCTCCACCCTCTTACATTACCTTTCATATAAACAACCTAGAAAACTGAAGTCACATACTAAACACTTTCATTAGAAATCTCTTTGGTAAAATAGACAACTTTAGGGCTTATCAATTCTATCTTTCTCAAAACACTAGGTGATAATTTAGCCAAATTCTTCCTTTCTTTGTAATAAGGATGATCTTTTTTTCAAATTCAAATAAACTACTGCTCCTTTCTATCAGAGACTCTCTGTAACGGCCTTTACCTGTTACTCAGCTCCAAAGGAGGTTCCACATGTTTAGGTATTGTTTTACATCAGCATCTCACTTCTGCTATCACAATCTACTATATTGCTTTCTCTTTCTCAGCCTACACCTATGGCCTTTCCTCTGTAATCAGTTGACAAAGAAGGAAAAGACTCAGGCTTGGCTTATTTGATTTAAAACTGACCCAAATTGTAAAAGTGCTGTACTACATCCCATTTCTGATACATTCTCGGGAGATAATGATTAAGTGAAATCCTCCCAGTGGGAAGAAACTTGAAGAGAACATCTGATAGTTTACATTTTTGGAAAGAGAAATGGCTGGATATGTGATTACATACCATTCACGGGTTGTGGCCCATGGTTTGTCCAGGTGATCAGTGACTTTGGAAGGAATATGATTAGAAAATTGACAAAGATACCTGTGGAAGAAGTATGAGCAAAGGCCAATCTGAATGGGAAAATAATACAAAGATGATAGCATTCCACGTGAGTGCCCATCAAAGCATAACCTCAGGAAAAGAAGATTTAAAATATCAAGTGGATCCACTTTGTACATACTAGCCAGGATCTTTTGTGATTCTTCAATGATCTCATGAAGAAAATGGGCATGGGGCTAACAATGAGAATTATTTATTTGTTCAGAAACATAGACTTCCATTGTCAAGACTGACCTGCCTGTAACCACTCCCAAGTGTCTAGTCTGCCAGCAGCAGAGATGGACACTGAATCTAATATGATATCCCCCTGGGAGATAAGCCAGATACCAAGTAGCAGGTATATTACATTGGATCATTTTTTTTCCTGAAGCAGGAAGTGTTCTGTTCATATGAAGATAGATATTTTGGGTATATTTTGCCTTTCCTACATGTAATGCTTCCTAATAAAACTGCCATCTCTGGATTGCCTATCCACCACCATGGTATCTCACAGTATTGTTTTTGATGTAGGAAGTCCTTTCACAGCAGATTTTTGTGATAATGAACCCATCCTCTGGAATTTACTGGTCTTACCATATTCTCCACACTTCTAAGGCTGCTGGTTTGAAGTAGAGTGGACTTTTGAAGACTCGGGCACAGTGTTAGCTAAGTAGTAGTACTTTATGATTCTGGGCCAAAAAGCTATGTATATTCTGAATCACCATTGAATATGTGATGCTATTTCTCTCATAGGCAGGATTCATGAGTCCAGGAATTAAAAGGCAAAAACAACAGTCACATCATTCACCCTTTACTGACCACTGGTAAAATTTTTGAGTTTTGTTCCCATGACCTTTAGCTATGCTGGTCTACAAATCTTATTTCCGAAGGAAGAAATGCCACCAACAGGAGACAGGATTCCATTAACCTGGCAGTTAAGACTACCATCCAGCCACTTTGGGGGGTCTTCTTACCTCAGAGTTGATAAGCTTAGAAGGAAAGTTATCATGTTGCCTGGGATGACTGACCTGGACTACCAAGGGAAATGCAGACAGTATAGTAGAAGTTAGCAAAGCTATTTCTATTATACAAGAGATTCTTTAGCGCATCTTTCAGTATTATCATGTCCTACATTTAAGGTAAAGGGAAAATCACAAAGGTCAGTCCCAGTAGGATTACTAAGGGTACAAATGCTTCAGGAATGAATATGGATGTTTCCTCACCAGATAAGGAACCATAACCAGCTGTGGTGATTATTTTTCATCTTTAACTGATGTACCTCTATATTTTTCCATATGTTCTTGCTGTATACACTAATGTTCACTTTAGTGGCCAATAATTGTGTTGAGATCATTTATTTTTTATTTTTATTTTTGAAGGCAAAGAGAATACAGAATGTGCAGTGGAAAAAGGTAATGACAGTTATGGTCATTTGTGTTACAGAAATTAGGACTATAATTTGTCAAGTGTTTTTCCTCCTTTATTTGAGTTTATATTCTTTGTATGTGTGTGTATGTATAACTTATTCTTCCTTCTCTTCTTCCTCAACATGTTCAATAAGATATTGGCTTTATATGAAAATATTTAAGTATTATTAATTTTACATTGTAGTATATAAATTATAAGAGATCAAGAAGAGTGAATATCATTCAAGGGCTTCACATTCTCTTTGGGGCAGTGGGTTAGGAGATTTTGGCTGTGGCCAGAGTAGTTGTGTCATCTTAAGTGGAACTATGACCTCGTTGCTGTCTTTATTTGCCAAAGTATGCTTGCTTTAAGAAGATCTATATGTGCGCTAAGTTGACAAGGCATAGGCTCATGATGATTAATTTTTTGCATCAATTTAATTGGCCATCGGGTATCCAGCTATTTGGTTAAACATTATTTTTTGCCTTTGAACTCAAACTGAAACATCAGTTTGCCTTACACCTTGAGGCATCCAGCTTTCAGTTGGAACTTGCACCATTGACTCTCCTGGTTCTCAGGCCTTTGGATTTGTCTTGGAACTACACTATAGTTATCCTGAAACACCAGCTTGCAACGAGCCATCTTGGGAGTTCTTAGCCTCCATATTACATGAGCCAATTCATTACACTATTGGTTTCCTCCATTCCTGAAAACTTCTAGAATTTAATTTATATGTTTTATATACACACACACACACACACACACATATGATATGTAGCATTTCTGGTTAATTCTAAGGGACTACTAGATTACTATCAATTTATAATATGTGGGAACCTAGTAAATGATATTTTAAAATAAAAATAACAGAGTTACTGAGAATTGAAATGATTGAGTTATTTATACAGTGTTTTTCAAGTTGTCCCCCCCCCCAAATTTGTCATACTCCTAGTCCTGAGAGGAGGCATTGTGATGCATGGATGTCAGCAGGTGCTAAGTCAATAACTATTAGCTAATTAATTGTGTCTTTGTGGTGCTTGTATCAAAAGAATATCTTTCTCAGGAAGCAATGACACTTGTCAAAAAATTCTTGAAGCTGAATTTAAGGGGTGTTGATGTAAATAAATATACTTGGTGATACAGAAGTAGTTGTTTCCCACTGTACAACTTAGCTTATAATACACCAACAATTCTTCCCCAGAAGATTTTATGTGACCAGAAAAATAAGATTTCTTTAGTTAGAATAAGAAGAAGTAAAAATCTAAGTTTAAAATGTCAAACAGAAGTGGTTCTGTAGCTGTTTCGGTTTTTCTGTGGTTGGTATGATCTAGTTCCTATAGAGAGATGGTCAGACTGTGAAGCCTGACTTCTCCCAGCTAGCTGTATCTGCACTGCCCAAGTTTAAGCACAATCACCTGCAGAGAGAGGCTGGAAACTCTAAATAATGCACCAGAATATCTGTGGGGAGCCACACACCTATGAAAGGCAAGTGAGTTTCATTTCTCAGAAACCAGTTTCCCTTAAACATTCACACATCAACTTCTGTAATCAAAGATGACTGCCTAAAGATTTGCCCAGTGATTGAATGCAATGCAGCTCCTAGGCTTTGATCCCTCCCCTATGGAAAGTAAGGTTTCCAGAGCAAGGAACCAAGAGGTCTCTGTTTGCAGTATTCAAGACCTGTGAGACTGTCCTAAGGTGTGGGTCTCAATCTCTGCTTGTATCGTCTCTCTTCAAGGAAATGTACAAACAATCTTTTTTTTCGTGAGGGTTGAATTGAAAATCTGGGGAATGCAGAAAGTAGTGACTGTGTGTCTTTTGTATTTACAATGATGATGGATGATACCTCACCTGCAAATACCATTACATTGGGGATCAGGTTTCAACATAGGAATTTTAGGAGGACACAAACATTCAGTCCATAATAATGCTTAATAAATATTTTCACAAGCTGTCTTGAATCTGTATCAAGGCATTAGTAAATAGTTATGGTAGACAGTATAGCACAAAGATTAGAGGCTCACATCAAAGAAAGAGGCATTCCTATATAAAATGTTGGAATGTATTGAGAAAATTGTGAAGTTAACCTCAGCAGAAGAGTTTCTCTGTGCAAAGACTAAATTAAATGTGGAATTTCCAAATTAATTAATTAAAGGGATGGTTACGATTTTGTTTTATGCAGTCAGTTTTGTTTGACTATTTCCTTTACTCTTAATTTCTAGTACGCTAAGATTTTACCTTTGATTGCAGCAAACACCTGCATTGCACATTGGTTAATCATGAGGTCTGAGGTAAAGCACTGGTACAGTCATAGGATATTTGAATTCAGTCACGGCATAAGAGTACCTCTCTTCTCCTTCACGCTCTTCCTTATATGGATAAAAATAAATTAGTAATAATTTAGTGTTCAGATAATGTCAGATGAGGGGGTTTAGAATAATAATAAATTTAAATTTTTTGGCCTATTTACTCCTTTTTTATTCTTTCGCTCTAGTTCACAATTAGATTCTTAACAGACATGTCAAGAATCTGCACATAAATAAATTTTTGATTCAAGCATTGTATCAGTAGATACCCGAAGATAAATGAAAATAATTGCTTTGATATATCTGAATCAAAAAAAAGTTGACACATAACAGAATTTCTTTAAAATCTTGTGTCAAAGTAATAGGAAAATGGTTTAAATACCAAAATAGATTTTTGTATTAAGGAAAAAAAACCCACAAATATCTCTCTATATCCACCACAGTTGGCCAGTGAGATAGTTAATTACATATATTTTATAAACTGAACATCAAAGAGTCTATTTGACTAAACTTAAAGATTTATGACAGAGTTTATTTTTCCATTGAATTGATTGTTTGGCTAAATTAACTAAGTAAAACTATTAGCCTTTGAATCTCTAAATCAACTCAGGAATTACTAAATTCTCAATCAAATTTCCCTGAGAGACCATTAATTTTAATGGCTGGTATGATGTATGAGAAAAATAATTAAGAGGATCAATATGAAGAGCCTTTTTCATAAAAGACGTATTAATTGTATATCTAAAATGGTTTCAGTCATTCCGGTAACCAGAGGATATTATTCAAGGCATTTTGTATCTCGCATATAATTTCTTGAACCTTATTGTTCTAGATCCATTTCTCTGTCTCTGAATCTACCTTTCTCTCAAATATCTGATACACTCTCTGTCAATTTTCTTGTGATGTAGAGCATACAGAATTTTCCATGAAACTTTTAGGATTCAGATTTAAAAACTCATATTGGTTAGTGACCTTACCAATGAAACTTGATATTGCACTAATGGTCTTACACTAAAGAGAGAACCCTGGACAGAACTAAGACTCAGTATAATTTTGATCGAATACTTTCCATCTGATTAGCCGTTTCCTGGCTATATGAATGATGAAAATAATTTGCCTTGGTTAAAATTAGGCATTAAAAGTTATTTTAATTTAATAAAAACAGATGACATTAATGAATATTTGTAAAGTAAAATATTTAAATCTCTCAAAGAAAATTAGTGCCAATCTTAACTAAATGGCATGTACAATACTTCATATTTACATTCTTAACATTACTTACGTAATTGTCACTTATTGAATACTTAGGCTTTTTATGTATGTGATGAGATCATTTTTTCTTCTCCTGCTCACTGCTTTTCCCACTATTCCTCCTAATTTTCCTTCTATCCCACCTCATCCTATCCACCTGAAGCTATCCTGGACCCAAGTAATGTAAAACTAAGTTCATCAAGTAAGTAGACTTATATGCTGAAGTTAGAAAAAACTCACAATTCTTTTACCTTCTAAGAATATTTTTTGACATTCCTCAAGAATCAAACTCTGTCCATTAATTCAGAGATTGACAAAAGCATTATTACCATTTAACAGACAAAAAAATTGAGACACAGGGGTTGAAAACTGGCCCAAATTGACAGTGTTGTGGAGTGCAGAATCGGGATCTAAGACTAGTCAGTATAAATCAATGCCTCTTATCACTATATTGTTCACCATTTTAGATTAGCATTGCAGCATGTGAGGTCTATATGTATATGAATGTTTTTAAAAATCCTTAAAATGTGTTGTGGATCCCAACAAGCTTTTGTTATGTTACATATGTATGTACTAACAGTGTTATAAAATAACAGAAGCATTTTTTTTTTTTGGTACTGGGGATCGAACTTGGGACCTTGCACTTGTGAGGCAGGCAGCAGAACCACTGAGCTAAATCCCCAGTCCAAAAGATGCATTTTTGAAGTATTTATTTATTTATGAATGACAATAATGAGCTAATTATGTGTTGGATTGCACTTTCTTGAACATAGTTGAAATATATCTTTTTACTTTTTTGCAATTTCTTTAATATCTAGATAACTGGAGTATAATATGTGCTCATGAACTGATTCTGTTATACTATATCAGGTTTTATAGACTCTATAGACTCCTTATAGACTCTAAAAGAATAAGGAAGCGAGAGGCTTAAAGTGCTTTGGCATTATCATAAAAAATAGTTGTGACTTCAGGGGCAACCACTTTTCTGGAGACCTGCTCCAGGTTTCAACACTTGAGGGTGCTTCTGTGTTAGAATCGATCATTGTATCAAGTTAATGGACCGATCGAGCATTATTTGGAGATGTGGATGCATGCGCTTCACTCTCAGACGATGTTGTCATGAAGTAGCACCCTTTTACTACATGCTAAGAAGGCCAGTGTTGAGCTAAAATGTTATGGCCTTGAATAAGAATGCAAAAATTCTTTCTATTGTGAGATGTTTGAGATTTTTTTTCAGCTTCATAAAGGAAAACTAAATGTCTAGAGCCAGGAGGGAAAGAAGAAAATATACTATTTTATCTAGGTATCACCTCATTCAATATTAAAGCTACTGATAATGTTAGTGACACTATCTTACAGATAAATGAATATTCCAAGATTCATAGAAATTAAATAATTTATCTGAGGTAAAATACATGAATGAAATTCCAAAGATAGGGTATTTTATAAAGTTCATAACTTTATCTGATATCTACTAACATTACCAAACATGTAGGCCAAGACTTGGAATTGAGCAATAGTGATTCAAGAGCTTCCTCACAGCAGAGTGCTGGGCACTAAGTGAAGACTGGCTGGTCATTCTCTGGTTCTATAAAGATCTAGAACATTGAATGTCTTCTTCTGGTCTAAATTTTTTTTTTTGTTCTGTAGAAGTAAATGTTAAGGTAGAAGCACAGTGTAGAAAGGCAGATTTTTCTTGTCCGTAGATATTCAAATAAATATTGTTTGCTCTAGATATACTTGATTTCTGCTCTGCAGAAAAGATATGCCTAAATATTTCATTTTATCATTCTACAGAAACTATCTGTAAATTATAGCCTGCTAGCCAATTCCAGCTTGCATCCTGTTTTGTTTTATTTTTTCTCGGTAGTGAGGATTGAACCTAAGGCCTCACATGATAGATAAACCTTCTACCACTGAGCGACAACCACAGCCCTGCAGCATATTTTTAAAACTGCCAGTGAGTGAAGAATGGTTTTTATATCTTTAACAAGTTGTATAAAAACCACACACAAACACAAACAGATACCGAAGAATATGGAATTAAGACAAAATATGGCCTACAAATCCCAAATATTTGCTATTTGAACTTTTATAGATAAAATTTACTGATCCCTATGTCTCTTGGAAAATTCATTTCTGCTATCCTCCTTTTTTAGCTGTATGTATTATTTATAATTTCTGTAATTTACTCAATTCACAAGAAATTTAGTTTACTTCTGAATATTTTCTTTCAATTATATTAAACAATTTCCTTTAATATACTTTCATTGATGAATAAGAAAAATGTAATTTAAAAATGAATATTTGTGACTCTACACAAGTAGGTGTTAATTCAAAACAAAATACATAGTTTAATTTATAAATTATAAGTACAAATAGGGAGTTATTTTCAAAATTGTAAAATGCTTTCATCTGTATGTATTCAAAATTTTAAAGAATACTTTATGGATATATAATAGATGCAGACTTCAAAGCTGGTCTGTTTATTATAAATGTTAGTTTCTCTGAAAGACAGTGCCGGCTGGATTAGCGCTATCACTTTTCATGGTTCTTTTTTCACAGAATACAGTAGAAAAAAGAGAGAAAGAAAAAAATGCCATAAGACCAAAAATTTCATATAAGATCATGAATTATTGCTCATACAAAGAAAGTTAGTACTATCCACTGTCTAAACAAAATTTGTTATTTATATAATGGTAAATTCCATAATAGTCATTTGGGAGGAACCTAGAACTTTAGGATTGTATTAACATGATGGCCTTTGAGATTTAAAAAAGCACTGAACTAGTGATATTAAATTTTCAATTCCCTTTCACACTACTTTTGACAAATTCACTAACCTACTAAATGAATTAGCTATAAACCCAGTCTCAATTTTTAAAGTTTTAAAAATCTACTGACAAAATTCTCCCAAAACTATCATTTTCTAGCATTATTTTCTGCCTTATATATTGTCATTTTTTTTTTTTTTTTTTTTGCTACTGGGGATCGAACTCTGGTTCTTGCGCTTGAGCAGCAGGCAGCAAAACCACTGAGCTAAATCCCCGGCCCCTATATTGTCATCTTTCATGTAACATATTTTTATACTACTTTTTTCCTGTAAATTATTTGTTTTATAACTTGTGGTTTTGGGAGGAGGAATTGATTTTTAGCTCAGATTATATTTTGCCAATACATTTTCAATATTATTATGAATGATGTTGAAGTCAATATGAAATACCTTTCTTGCAAAATAACTGAGGGTGGGAAAGATTATGGAATACTTGAGAAATTAAGCAAGTGGCAAGAATTTGTTCAGAATTCTCAGTAGATCTGTAAGCACCAAGTGAATTAATATGGTAACATTGATGTAGGAAAAAATAAATGCAAACTTAAAATATCCCTGTGGTGCGCACCTGTAATGCCAGCACTCAGGAGGCTGAGGCAGGAGGATCACCATGAGTTTGAGGCCAGCCTGGAATACATAGTGAGTTCAAGGCCAGCCTGGACCATATAATGAGACCCTGTCTCAAAAAAACAAAAAACAAAACAAAACAAAAAACAACTTAAAATATACCTTTGGAGAGAAGCTAGCAAGCTATGAAATGTTATTCTTTCAATGTCAGTGTGTACATCCTTCAAAACAAAAAGTATATTTTACAAAATGTTTGTTCATTCATCATCAGAAGCAAAATACTGACACATAAAATATTGAGAGGTTTCCCAGCTTATGCGCAGAAAAAAATGTCTCATCCAAGGGGCAAAAATCAAGCAAATTCTACATGGGAAATAACGACAGATAATTGATGAGTTAGGTTGTGTAGTTAAGAAACATATGAACTTCTCATATATTCCATTAGTTGACAATGTCAAGTTGGACATTTTTTTCATTTTGGGTATCTTTATGGTCTGAATGTGTCCCTCAGAAAGCATATGCTGGATGATTAATCCCCAATGCAAAAGTGTTGGGAAGCAGAGCCATTGAGATTTGATGAGGCCAGGAGGCCCCTCAGTCTTGGACTTCCAACCCTCCAGAACTGTGAGCCAACAAATTTCTGTTTATTATTTATTACCTGGTTTTAGGTATTTTGTTATAGTAGCAAAGAGTGGACTAAGATAGGTGTCATTCAACTTATTTGTGGAGAAAAAATCCTAGACCCAAAGAATTAAAATAGAAGAATGAAGCTTAGAGGTCATACTGATTAAATTCCTTTGTCTCTGAATATAAAATTAATTATATGCATGAAAGTTGTTTACTAAAACAATTTGAAATATAGGATTGAGTTATGAAATTTTTTGCCAAATGAATGGCTAGATCTAAAACAGTGCCCGCCAAGGTAACAAAAGCAACCCAGGAAAGAACTATGCTTTCCAAATTTAAAATATACAACATACTAATTAAAATTACAGTTTAGCCATAGAGAGATTTCATCTCTCTACCAAGTTGCTATTATATAATGTGTAATGAGAGAAAAAATGATACAAAATTTTAAAGTTATAAAAAGAGAAGCCATTTTTTTTTGTCTTAGAATTTTGCAAGGCATTCACTTGAAATTCGGAATGATTTACAACTGCTTAATTATCCTGCTAATATCCCATGGAGTACTGAGATTGTAGGTTGAAACCAAGAAAGGGAAATTTAAAGCACTTCCTGACTTAGGAAAATATTGGGTTACAAGAACAGTCTTGCAGGAAAAGTGAGTGATAGAAGTGTAATCACCAGGGACATACAAAAGTCAACAGTGCTAAAATATTAGAAGGTTTATTTTAGGTAGCAATTTTCCCCTGCTGGAGTGCTTATGTGGACAGGATTGTTTGCTTGATCCTTCTTCCTCTCAATTGTTCATTTCCAACCCTAAATTTAAATACATAAAGGAACATCCTTAACATCTGAGATTGTATTATTGATTTTGTGTTGCCTGACTCATTTGATCACCCCAGAAAAATATGGAAACAATTTTAATGTGACTAGTTTTAAAGAATATATCATTTCTATGATGCTCACCACACATTAAAATGACAAAATAACAGATAATCATCAGTTCCCAAACACAGAAAACATCATAGCATGGAACACAGTATCACTTTAGTGAATGGGCTCTACACTGGAAACTATTCAGATACTATATGAGTTCATTAAGGCAATTATGCCTTAAATTCTGGAAAGATACAACTAGTGTTGGTCATGGTTAGTGTTAGTGATTTCCTGTGGTGTGTTTATGATAGTAGCATAAACTCAGCATGAAGTTACATTTGCCTGGGGGCTGTTGTAACTTAAGCACTTGCTTTTTTGACATTTGTTCATATTCTTCAGGAAGAAATTGTATTTTTGTTGGTTTGTTTGACCAGTCTTTACTGAAAAAAAAAAAAAAAGACACTTGGAGCCTATATGGCTTAAAAATGAATGTAACAAATGTAACTTGCCAGGGAAGGCAGAATCCTGCTGTCCCTGGGCAAAGCAGCCTATTATTTGTACATGTTCCTAATGCTGAGATTTTTCTTAAGAAGCGCTATTCTCCAAATTGATGTTTCTCTTCCTTAAGTCAAGAAATCATGAAAACACACACATGCACACAAACACACATACACACATACACACACACACAGTGCTGCGGAGTTCAAAGAAATTGATAAAGTTTTGCTTACTGCTTGCTATAGGATGAGGAAACTTTCAAAATTCACCTATATTTCAAAGTTCATATATACAGCCATTGAAGGAGAGATTGTGCTACACGTACATTTATTGTATCTGCTTGAGTTATGTTGTTTGCAATTTATTCAACAAACCATAATAACTCTTGCTCTTGTTTGTATAACATCGTGGATTTTGTAATGCAACTTTACTTTTCATAGTGATATCTCTTTCAAAGACATCATTTGTATATTAAAACTGTACAAGGAGGATGGGGGAATTTCTTCAATAAAAGTGAATAAGAAGTTAACTAGTTAACAACTACTGGCATGGCCTCTGCCTTTGACTATCTGAACATGTGAACAGATGGGAGATTAGAAATTGCTCATTCTATTTCTATTCAGTTACAGTTGGTTTGAGGATTGTCTAAACCCTGACAGGTCTGCTTTTTTTATATATCTCAAAGTACTGTCAATTCATATAAACACACATTGAAAACTGAGTGGAATATGGCTACACTGATGTCTAAAACAAACACTCCACCAGCTCAAAGTTTTGTATTCAAAAGTTTAGAGCTGGAAAGCAAGACATACACACACACCCTGCCCGCTGCTTTGTCCTGAAAATGATTTCACACAATTTGTTTGGACATTTCTGAGTTTCAAATACCAAGCATAGGAAAGGAGACATTTGATGATATCAGATGTCATTCTTTATTTACATGTATTGTCTAATCTCAAGTTGGATAAAAATACATTAATTTCTGTGGATCTTTTCATTGGCAAAGTTGAATGTACTGAATGGAATAGTGAAGCTTTAAATAAGCTCTGTGACACACTTACAATCTCTGTACTTAAAAGATTATGCTTTGTAAATCTTTTGATGGGGCCAAAATTAAGTAACAATGAATTATTCAGGGACAAGCTGAAGGATTCAAGTGTAGATTAGTTCATAGCACTATTTGTTAAAGCTAGGCAAATAAGAAGGGTTTGGCAGCTTGCTGCCTCCCTCAGTTGTTGGCTTGGGACTTTTCAAGCACTCTGAACCATCCCCTTCCCCCTGTAGCCATCAGGAGCAAGTTGTAGAGTAGCGGAACAACAGAAGTGGCATCATCTTAGAAAATTTGTTTGGTTTTTTGGACTGAACCCAGGGAAATCACTGGGAAATAACAAAGCAGTGTTGTTTATATACAAGAAAGAGACTTCTTTATAACAGATTTAAAGTACTTAATCCATTTTGTAAAGCATAATTAAGTCAAATAAACACCAAATTGTAAAACAAAATAATAAACACAAAACAGATTTAGTACTAGCAGGGTAGTATGCTTGTAGTAGAATGATGGGACTGAACTCGCTGTTAGCCAACTATTTATCAAAAATGGCACAGTAAGTAGAATCAAACATTTTTGGGTTGAATTCCTCTTTCTGTTTGTGTGGATCTGGGCAGTTTGCTTAAGTTTCCTGTATCTCACTGAGCAATCATTTCTTCTTATTATTAACAAAAAAATGACCCTGCTAATCGTTTTCTCAGCCCCACCGTTTTTCTCCAGGCTTCTGGTCAGGGCATAGCCTATCATTGTCTTTGTGATGATTCTGAATGTCATTGTCCTACTTTCAGCACAGCTTAAAAGTGGTGTGCCTGTTCCCTTCCAACTCTTCCCCAGGATCTCTATTCTTTGATTTATCTTTTCTTGCCAATACATAGAATCCATTATGTACATTACTTTCTGGAGCCTACTTCTGAATATCTGCACTTAAGTCCTCTCTGTAACACACCTGAGCTTGAGGCTTTTCTATCCCATTCATGCACTTACTGGTGAATTCAATTAATATTTTATTGAAGGCTTACTGTGTGCAAAATTTTGTTCCAAGTGCTATAAAAGCTATAAATAAGCATGATCCATGGTTTCTACTTCAAAGACCCTAAAGTAAATAATTTAATAAATTAATTTCTAAAAATTTCTGCCAAATAAGTTTTGACATTTATATAATCATTTAATATAATACTAATAGTGATGATACCTAATGCTTATTTTCACTTTATTATTTTCCTATACTTTTTTAAAAGCTTTGCATGTAGTAACTAATTTAATTCCCTTTTAACCCTTTAACCTGAAGAGACTGGCAGCTTATGATCTTCAGTTTACAGGTGAAGAAACTGAGGCAGAGAGGTTAAATAATGTTCCTAAGGTAGAATGACTAATTAGTGGCAGAGCAATAATCCCTTTGGAAGAATCACTGTGTGTTGTGACTCTGGTCAAGCTCTTAGACTTTCCTGTGTCTCTACAGCCATTCAAGCAACGCCGTTCCAGCGATGACTTTGGAATTTACTTAGTATCCATTTCTTGAGGCTTTTTATTTAGCTGCAATAAGAGAAAAAACTCATAATTACAACTGAGTTGCTCAGGTAACATTTCTTGGAGAAAGTAACTTCTGAAAAATTACTGAAAGAACAGATGGATTTGTTTTTACTAGTATTCAATTTTTCTTAAAAATAAAAATGATATAAGCACATTCCAGAAATTTTAGAAAACACTAAGAAACACATAGAAGAAAATAAAGATCACTCATAACATATAAACTCAGAGTTAATAACCGTTAACATTTTGGTATGTATCCTCTGGGTGAGAGTATGGGTAATTTCTCTTCTTCATGCTATGATGTATTTTTCAAACATTTCCAATGCTAAGAATTATGTTTACAATAAGAAAAAGAAAAAATGTCACAATATTTTAAAAATATATTTTCATCTATGAATTCCCCCCTTTGAAAGCTTTCCTTAGGGAGAAATCAGGAATGGATGCAATATAAATACATATGTGTGTGTGTGTGTGTGTGTGTGTGTGTGTGTTTATATGCTTTTTAAAATATAAATACTGTTTTCTACAAACTTGTTGGCACAATAATTCCCTTCTCAGGTTACTGCCTATTTTTGTGTGACCCGATAGTAACACATATATCTTAGATAAGATGATGTTAGCAGACGTCCGAGCAGGGCAGCAGCGATGCTGTCTGAAGAGGATGCACTTTCCTCCCTGAGGCAGAGTTGTTGCTGGGCAGGGGTCGCTCAGGCTGGACGCTGTCTCTGTTCCCATTCCACAGAACCGGGCTGAAGTAATATCCACCACTTGCAGAGCTGTCTCAAAGGGACTCTCCTCCTTCCTCCTCTGCATTGTCTTTCCTCATTCTCGGCCCCCAAAGAGCAAAGCATTACAAGGCCCTTAGGGAGGAGAGTGGCACGCAGTGGAGAGAACAGGGTCTGCTTCCCTATGGAAAAGGCTGTCACAGAACACCTACTGCATCTGAGAAGGTAGTAACTTTTGCTGTAATTCACTGTGCTTTGAAAATTCATGTGCTAAGCAGGCAGTCTCACCTTAAGGACTACAGATTGTTCCCAAATTTTATTCTTTAGGATTACAAAGAAAACATTTTTAATTTTCTTTTTAAACTAAAAAAGCAACACATCCTTTTTAATATTGCCAGTGCCTGGCAATACAGTGATGTTCCAAGAAACAAGTAATATTTTTTTTCCTCCTCACTACTCCTTTCTTTTTCTCCCATTACTCTTCCTCTTACACTCCCCCAGTGCCCTGTGATCAATATTTGGTGAACGGAAAGGAAAAATTATGAGAAAAGAAAAGAAAAAAGGAAACAAAATCTATGTAAATAGGGAAGGGTGGAGGGGTGAAGGGTGCACAGGGAATGGGGAAAAAATAAGAACCAAGATACATCATGTACAGGTACAAGCACCCAATGATAAATGTAAATGTATTGTATACTAAAAATGTACCAATAAAATAATTTTTTTAAAAAGCACAATTCATAAAATAAACTATTAATAAATTGCAAAAAATTTTGGTCTGTATCATTCCACCCTCATCTTTATATTTGTTTTAAATGTCTACAACTCCAAATACTTTCTACATTCATGTATAATTTTCTATTAATTCTAAAAATAAAAATAAATCCAATGTAGGCTACAGAGCATTAAGTAGATTATGGATCCATTTAAAAATAAATCATATGGGCCGGGGATTTAGCTCAGTGGTTTTGCCGCCTGCTGTGCAAGCCCAAGGACCCGAGTTCGATCCCCAGTACCAAAATAAAATAAAATAAAATAAATAAATCATAGTATTGTAAGTGAAAAAATTGAATGTTCTTGTTCAAAAATAATTTTATATTTTTCAAAGGAAATTTTTTATTAGGATAAAACAGAAATGGAATCAAGAGGTTACAGGATATTTATAATTTCAACACCCACATAACAAAACTGCCCTACAGAAAGATGAAGCTGATTTCATACTTGTTCAGTTATGGCAGGGGTGCTATTATTATTTCTAGTGTGCCATATTCAATATTACTAAGGAATTGTTGGTTTCATTGTATCAGTTCTTAATTCAGCTAATTTCCTTTTTATTTAACTGTTGTATCTTATAATTACATCTTTTTTATTTCAGAGAATCTTTGTTTTGTTTTATTAAAAACACATTTTGAGTTTAGATAACATTTCAAAAATGTTTGAAGAATCAAACCTATCTTCTTAGCTTCTTATATGCAATATTCTTTTCACTGTTTCTAAAATTTTTTTGATTGGATTTATTTCCTGGTTGGTTGGCTGACTTTGTTTTCCTTATTATTTGGCCTTGATTCTAGGTCTGACATTCATCTGTAAGGAGCGCCAGTAGATGGTTTTTGAGAGCCCTATTAACTCTCTAGGTGACACTATAAGGTTCCTCTCAGAGACCAAGCATAGCCAAATTTCCGTGATCCAAAAGCGATGCCTCTGAAGTGTGAGGAGGGTGTTTGGGAGTGTGCAAACCTAGCATCACTGTTTCCTGTGCATTTCCAAAGAAATTAAGGTGATAAACCAAGTCCTCAAAGTAGTAAAACGTAAGGCATATTTAGACCAAAGTCCAGGTTGTCAAGAAGAATAATAGAGACATAAGCTGAAGTTGAAGCCAAATAGTAGAGAAGCTTAAAGACAAGAGAAAAATAAAAAGTAATATTTGTTTTATGGATTGCAGCTTTCAAAGTCCTTTGATATGCACTATTTATTTATTCTTACAATTAATTTGAGAAATAGATGTTATCTTTACTTTTCAAATGAACTTTAGAAAGTTTATGTTCTGTGCTTAGGGCATTGAACTTGTAGGTAGAAAAGCCAGGTTTTAATCTTGAGCTTTCTGTTTCCAAAGGCTATGTTCATCCTTCTGTACTCTGCTGCCTGAAAGAAAATTATAATCAATCACTTTGTATGGGGGATAGTCTATTGTAAATATGCATATTGGACTATAGAACAAAGATTCCAGTTTGTTTAGGTTGCTACAACAAATTACTGAAGCCTGGGTAATTTATAAATAACTGAAATGATTACTCACAGTTTTGGAGGTTGAGAAACCCAAGGTCATGACATGGGTATGCTCAAAGAATGCTGGGAACTTGTTCCACTTCATAGATAACATCTTCCAACTGCATCCTCACCCCATGGGAGGGACAAACAAGGTCTTCAAACTTTTTTTGTGAGGGTATAAATCCCATTGGCTGGACTTCTTAATAATATTTCACTAGGGAATAGGTTTCAACATAGGAATTTTGGAGGAACACAGTCCATACAAACAACAAAGAAGATGCTTTCTTCTTTCTAATCCAGCTGTTCCAAGTAACTAAGCCTAACATTTATTTCAAGCTGTGCTGAAGAGAAGGGAGTCTGGATCCAGAACACATAGATTCTCATCCTCAACCATCACTTCTGAACTACAGAATTTGGGACAGCTTCCTTAGTCCTTTTGTGTCCAAATTTCCTCAGTTTCCTCATTATCTTCATGTACTTGGTAGAGTATATTGGATTTTTTTTCCGATGCCAGCGATTGAACTCAGGACCTTGAATTTACAAGGCAGGCACAGCGCTACTGAGCTAAATCTGGGCCCTGAGTATATTGGAATTAAATAAAAAATGTATGTAAAGTGCTTAAGATGATAACTAGCATATAAAAAACTTTCAATAAGTTGTAGCTATTATTATTGTAGAACTAAAAGCCAGACCATTTATGGGACAATTTGAACACATCATTTCCAACTTTGGGGAGTCATAATTTCTTCTGCGCTAAAGATGATGAAAAGATCTGATACAAGGATTCCAAAATCCTCTAGGTGAACTTGTAGTTTTGAACTATTATTGCACTTATTGTCTTAACTTTTTTGTATTTAAATCCTATAGTGTCAATTATTTTTTTTATTTTAAGTTCTTTTATTGGTACATTTTAGGTATACAATACATTTACATTTATCATTGGATGCTTGTACCTGTACATGATATATCTTGGTTCTTATGTTTTCCCCATTACCTGTACGCCCTTCACCCCCTCTACCCTTCCCTATTTACATAGACATCATTTCCATTTTTTTTCTTTTCTCATAGTTTTTACTTTCCCTCTTTTCCTTTCCCCTTCCCCACCCTTCACTATAGTGTCAATTATTTTGGAATACACTAGGAGGATGATACTTTTCTTTTCTTCTGTATTTGCCATGCCCATTAGATGTGCTAATCTTTGCCTAAATAGGCAATGCTCAGTGACTGCTGATGGTATCAATGATTATGATGAGCTTAGCAACATAATAGATCAGGAAGCAGAGGGACAAAAAGCATTTCTTTGTAGCAATCATACTTTAGAGAATGCGTACCCTGGGGAAAACTTCCACTGTCTTACTCTCCTAAAGTTCTAGGATAGTTTTCTAGAATCTACTTTGAAATAGCTTATATAGAGTAATTCTTCACTACTGTGTTTATTGCTATTCTGTCATTTATAGAACCCATAATTTTCCCAGGCTAGAAAAGCTGACTAAGAATGTTGACCATGCTGTAGGAATTCAATGGGGCTAAGCTTTATTTTTACCTCTATTTCTGACATTACCATGCTGGGAAAAGAGACAACATCAGAAAGAAAGGGCATTTGCTGCATTTCATTGTTTATGTCATCTTTTGCACTACATCTGAGCCTAAGAGAGAGACTGAGACAAATGGTGAAAGAAGACATCGCATATTTCTGTAGGCAACTAAACTTTCAAGCAGAATAATTTTTTTGATATGTCACTCATGATTTTCTAGACCTTCTAAGAATCTTGCAATGTAGGTCAAGGCAGAGATATGTTTCGGGGAATGTTTTCAATCTTTTGAAAGCTGCAAGTTTCTTAATGACTCCCAGTAGTGTGCCCCAGTATTTAGCATAGGAGGGGGGCCGAATAACCAGCACTGAAAAATATCTTTCCAAAGTGAATGACAGCAACATAAAATGTAATTTAATGAGATTCCCATATATTCTACTTTTAATAATATGTAGGCCACTAATAGGCCAGTCTGACTGGAAAGCACCTTGTGAGAGGGAAAGAGTAGGAAACAGAGAGATTACAGGGGGATGGAGAAGAAAGCTAGATTGTATAATTTTGATGACCAATATCAAGACTTAGATTTTTACTCATAATATTAGAATACGTGCTGCCAAAGCGAGCCCAAGATTTTTACTCATGATATTAGAGACATTGTATGGAGGGTTTAAGAGGAAAATGGTAAGAGTCCTGACATGATCTCACATTTTAAAAAATAAACATTTAGATTTGAAGTAATTTTAGATATAGGATTGTTGTGAAAATAGCACAGAGAATTGGCATGTAGTCCACATCCAATTTAGTCTACATTTCACTCTTGTGTTTTGTCGCCATTAATGAGCTAGTATTGATTCATTATTGTCAAGTAATGTTTATTCACATTTTCTTAGTTTTTACCTAGTGTCTTTTTTCTGTTTGAGGTTCACATTTAGTATATATCACATTTCATCATCATATGTCCTTGAGCTTCTCTAGGTAATGAATGTTTCTCAGACTTTCTGTGTTTTTAATGATCTGGGGCCTTTGAGGAAACTGGTCAGATACTTTACACAGTGTCTTTCAATTTGGATTTGGTGAATAGTCATCTCATTGTTAGAGAATTACAGACTCTTTGGAGAAAGAGCACAGAAGAAAGATACCATCATCATCATTTCATATGAGAACTATGCAATACTAACATGACTTATCAGTGCTGATGTTGCTCTTGATTAACAGACTGTAGAAGAGTGTGTTAGATTTCACCACTGAAAACTTATCTTCATTCTCATTTTCTTTTCTTTGGAAGAAAGTCACTATTTGTAGCCTGTTATGATTTGGGTCTGGATGTCCCCGCAAAGCCTCATTCAGTCAGAGGTAGGGTCAGAGCGGGCTGAATCTGGAATGTGTGATGCTGGGATTAAGGGCCTGTGATTACTAAAGCACTATCATGAGTGAGTGCCTTAGCTCCACCCTAATCCTGGTGGTCTGGATGGGATAAAAGAGGCAGAAAGATGTGGTGAAGGGCCCTTGCTGCCTTTGCGACCTTGTCTGCACCATGTTGTTTCTCCTCTGCAAGGGCTGTTTGCCATCCCTGCCTTGGGGCCATCTGATTATGGACTGAATCCTCTATGAACTGCAAGCCAAATAAACCCCTTCCCTTCCAACTCTGGGTGTCAGGTATTTTGTCTTAGCAATGCGAGAAAAGTATAACAGCCCAAACATAAAGGGTAAGGAGCTGTGTTCTCTGAGGAGTGATTACCTATGAAACTATTTCCAAATCTGCAGGAGAAAGTTGTTTAATTCTCATTTATTTATTGAGTTATTCATGTGTGGGTATTTATTGTATTCTTTGGGCTATAATCCAATACTACATGGACTTATTTACACTCAAGTCATTCTAGCTTTGTTCTTGAGAACTATTTCAGTTGACTCTTGTGCCCCTTTAACACATCCACATCTTAAGTATGTTGTGTGCGCACAATTGTGGGTGTTGGAGGACTTCTTTACTTTCTCGTACTACAAGATGCTCTAGGCTGTCTTATATATTCCCTGCCCTAGTTGTAGATCAGCCACTTCTCAGAAGTTCTAGTTCTTTCATCCGAGAAACCAAAGTCTGGCTTGTCGGTTTGCTCACTACTGTTGGATCTAATTGGACTAGGCCCTCTTAGCTAATAGAGCAAGTGAATATATGCATGTAGTCAGGCACCACTTAATGATAAGGACAGATTGTGAGAAATATGTTTCTAGCATTTCATTATTGTGTGAACATAATAAAATGTTCTACAAACTAAGATGACTATGATGTCACTAGCCAATATAATCCTATGGAGCCACTGTCACATGTGTGGTACACTTTTGAAATGTCATGTTCTATGACTATATTTTACCTCTGTCTTAATGAGTTCACTTATATTTTTTTCATTTTTGCAAAATCTGAGTAAGATTGTTTTTGGTTTGCCAGTTTTCTTTTAAGTTTATATATCTTTTGATTAATGTTGGTGGTTCCTAAAAATTACATTCATCTTAGAGAACTGGTTAATATCCACATCACATCTTGAGCATTTTTCTCCTCCTTTTCTCCTTCCTGCTCTTGTCCTTCCTTTTCTGGATCTAATTCCCATCTCCACAGAGTCGGTCTCATGTTTCTCACCTTCTTTCATTTTGCTCTTTAAATGATAATATTTTGGGTTTCTCACACTAGAGAAACTATGAGAAATTTAGCCTCCTGTTTCTGAGTTATTTCACTTAGTATGAAAGTGTCAGGGTCCATTCATTTTCCTACAAATGACTCAAATTTGTTTTTCATTATGGCTGTGTAGTACTCCATATGCCCATCCACAGATGAGCGGATAAAGAAAATGAGATCACAGACACACACACACACACACACACACACACACACACAGATTACATTTGTTTCTATGTTAAAAATGAACTGCAAAAGGCAGGAAGACCAGTCAGGGGACTGTTAGCATTATCCAGGAAAGCTATGGCAATTGTTTGGAGCAGGGCCAGAGAAAATACTACTGCCCTTCCATTTATTACTGATACTTAAGTGTCTACCTTCTACATAGACTCTTTTATACTTCTATAAGCAATTTGGTCACCCAACATGTGGGTAAAGAAGATAAAACCATTTCTGTGATATCTATTTATATCTATATGTCCAAGTGCCATTGTTAGGCATTATTGAGATCATTGAAAACAATTACGGAGATGATGTAGGTAGAAAAGTGAATAACTCGACTAGGATGGATAACAGTAGTGACAGAAAGGATAGAACGTGTGTGACAAAAAAAATGAGAGGGCATCAACAAAACTAATGTTTAACTAGGTCTTAGTAAGTAAAGAAAAAGATTGGTCAAAAATGAGTTCAAAAATTGCATTCGATTTTTAATATCCTGACATTCACGAAAACAATGGATTACAGAGTTAGAATTTATGTAAGAATAAATTAATGAGTGCTATTTAAAATTAAATTAAGAGTTTGTGATTTTTTTGTGTGTTCTTGAGTGAAATATTCAGTTGACATTTTAAAAAGGAATGGTTTCATTTGGAGACTAATCATGGTTGGCTGGTATGTTGCCCTTTCTTCATCTCTGCTTCTTCAAATTTTAGTATTCATTAAATAGCTTTTCTGTCTTCTGAAGGGTATTTTTTAACCACTTCTTTCTGTTGTGGTTGTTGTTGTTTTTGTGTGTATGTGTGTGTGGTACTGGGGATCAAATTCAGGCCGCAAGGCAGGCATGGTGCCACTGAAGTAAATCTCTGGCCCTGAAGGGTTTTGTGTGTGTGTGTGTGTGTGTGTGTGTGTGTGCGTGTGTGTTTCAACAAGATTGGTAAGGTAAAAAATCTGTAAAGGTATTCAATTGAACCCACAAATTTGTGTTTTGAATCACTATTGTGCAGAAGTGTTTGTTGTAGAAAGGAAAAAGCTTTCTTGGTAAGCATGTTAAGACTATCCATTTACCCATTTTCCTCTCTCTCTCTCTTTCTTTTCTTTTTTTTCCAGTGCAGGGAATCGAACTCAGGACCTTGCATTTGCAATTCAGGCATGGCACCACTGAGCTACATCCTAGCCCTTCTCTCATCTTTTGATCAGAGTCCTTTTAATTTTATCTTTATGTTCCTTCATTTAGTGATAGCCCTATTGTTTTTGGTCTACAATATCTGAATGAAAAAATCTTTAAAAATCTAATGTTACTCTTGAACTACACATTTTTCTCACACATTTAATATATGTATGTATACTAAGGGCTTAAGGATGTCATATTTTCAAAACTCATCTTGATAGGTAGTAATCATAGAACATAATTTATACTAGCCTTACTGAGAGTGACCATGCATTTCATAGTTTCACTCTGCATCTCCCCAGAACTTCAAGAAAGCAGAGGGATTATAAATGCCTGGCCAGTTATGGCCAAGTTTTAGAATTCATTTATTATGAAAAATAGATTGAGACAATGAATTTGTCATGTGTTACTCAAAGATCCAGTTAATGTTTGATACTGTTTACACATCTGACATGAAAAACCATGGATTCAACTGAAAATGTCTAACAGCTGCTAAGATCTGGTACTTTTGTAATGGCTTCAAAGGAGCTGAATCAAAAAGAAACTTAAATAGAGTACTTCTCACATTAATATCTTTTAGAGGAACCAGAGCAATTGACTACATTTTGTAGATAAATCCTCAAAATCATATTTTAGAAAATCTATGTAACTCCTACTCTTATTCAAGTGTAATAGGGATCTAAATGAGTTGAAGAATGTGTATACTTTTCCAATTCTACATGTAAGACCATTAATATTCTTAATTTTGGGGGATTCAAAGGCTTGTTTGTATAAAATGGTATGAAGGAAAAAAATTTAAATGCTACACTTATGAAGACTTTTGCAATTGAAAAGCTTTCATGCATACATTATTTCATTTAATCATTGCACTAGCCTCATTTTATTCATAATGTACATATTATTTCCAGTAACAATAATTATTATTTGCAATTTAGGAAAGGAAGTAATCTGTCTCAAATCCACCAATAATCAATAAATAAAGGGCCAGAATTAGAACCCACCTTTTCTGACTTTTGGGCCAATACATTCACCACTGAACTATTTTGTTACATTCAAAGCAATTAAGAACATGCCACATAATCACTACAATTGAGCTTCAAACTTCTCATCTGTAGAATGGGTATGTTAACTCTTTCTGTTCAATTCAAAAATTTTAGTTAAATATGCGTTAAGCCCCAAACTATACACATTACTATTGCACGAGTTTGTAATTATTTAGTTTTGGAAGGCCACCTTTTCCTCTACATAGGTCCATTTGGATCCAAATTTATGGTATACAAATTTGAAACTTAAACTGGAGATAACAGTTTCTATGTTCATGTTTTAAGGTTTAATTTAAATTTACTTTCCTTCTCAAATTCATATTTCTTCCAAACAACATAACTCTTACAATCATTGACAAAGAAAAAGATTGAAAATAATCACTTCAGGTTTTTTTAAACATATGCCATAGTGGTTTCAAATTTCTGTCTAAGTTTTAAAATGTTTTGCACAAGCCTGAAAGAGTCCTGTAAGGGCCAATGTGGGATAATTTTGCTATAGAAACCAAAGAGTCGGTTTGGGGTCTGTAACAAAATACCTGAGATTTATTGCTTTCAGCAACAAACATTTATTTTTCAAAGCTAGGAGTTTGGAAAGCCCACAGTCAAGACACTGATACCTGGTAAGTTCTGGTAAGGATGCTCTTCCTGAACCATAGGTGGCCATCCTCTTGTAGGTTGACACGGCTTAGAGAAAAATCATCTCGTTCCTTTCTTTTCTTATAGGGACTTTAATCTCAAGCATGAAGGCTCTGCCTTCATGACCTAACTATTTTCAAACACCCACCCCTTAAAAACATCTTAAGGGTTAAGCCTCAGTCTATGACAAGCACCAGCTTAAGGAGAAGAGGCACGAGGGACAAAGTTTGAGCCAAGTGTTGAGAATCAGAGGCCAGTGTTTATCTTTCCCAGGGCATCATCGCTAAACTCTGTAACCCGAAAACACCTAACTTCGAGGAACTAGATCACAGGTGTGAGAAAGCTCTTACTGCCCATGACTGTAGACGTGAAATACACTGAGACATTCCATGGAACACACAAACAAGCTAAATCAGCCCAGTAGGAGGACCAGGACAGGGCCACACAGTTTGAGGTTCTCATGGTGAGAGAGCCTATCAGCCTCAGGAGCTGAAGCAGAGAGGGATGAAGCACTCAGCAAACCAGGTCAAGGAGTCGAAGGCCAACAGACTGCATGGGTCCCCTTGGCCCTTGCCAAAGTGCTACCTGCCTGGAGGTTTAAAAGGAGGGAAAGGGTGATTTATCAGCTCTGTCACCCCAGGCTGATGTGACTTCTAACAGTGCTGAGACCTCATGCTCCTTCACAATGAGACAGGAGAGTGAAAGTAGGTGACTGATGTACGGTAGAAAGATAGTTAATAAACTCTTTAATTAAACCAATATAAGTAAATGTATTTTCAGTTTTTGAAGTTACTTTTTGAATCAATTTAGTTTTTTCTACTAAATGTGTGTTTTCTGGAAACTAAGTATGTCTTACAATGACAAATCTTTCTCCCATCGGTGAGAGAGGTACAAATTGGCCTTGAAGCTTGTTTGTTTTTTACTTAATTGGGCCCCTCACTCTAAACTGATACTTAATTTCACCCTAAGTATTCTGAACTTCCATTTTATGGACAATCTGAATATGCTCTGAAGTTGAGATTTTAAGGATAAACGGAACAATTTAAAGAGTAGTTCTCCCCTGGTAGAATGTATGTTTAAATTACATTATTGTGAGTGTAATTCACTATAACAAGCTTCTACATAAGTGCCAGAAAAAACAGCAGCTTTATGATTTTTATTTTTAATTCATGAATTCTCAAAATTAAGTTTGGGGTATATATTTTAACAATTCTTTTCTGGAAAACATACATTCCAAAACTGCATTATAAAAATTTTAGCTAACTTAGTTGGAAGCAATTCTAAGCACTTTATAATTATTTTATTTGATTTCTGCAAAATCCCCATGAGAATAGAAGCTGATATTATAATCACTTTTCTTTTATTCACAGATATAAATATATATGATATATGATATATATATATATCTCACAGAAATAATACTTGTTTAAATGATTCAATGACCCTTTTTTGGCATTCCTTTATATGTTACACAAAACATATTATACAAATGTTAAGCTCGCTTTTAAATGATAGGAAAAATTATAGAACAGAATTAAGACATTTTAAATGCAGACAAACAAGATTGTTGTTTGTATATGTATACAATAAAAGATGTTTATTAACTAGTTTTATCAAAGACATTTTTTTAGAGATCATCTACTGCTACCATAATTTCAACCACATTATTTTCACATGTAGTTCATTATTTGTACTTTGAAAAAAATATGTTTATTTTTGGAGTCATTTTTCTATTTAATAATAATTCTATGAAAATATGAAAAGTTAAATAGTGTTGCATACGTTGAAATAAGATAGTTAAGTTGTTGACTCGTGAGAATTCACTCATTTATTTATTTATTTATTTACTCATTTATTTATTTAATAAGTGACAATTGGCATCTGCTATATGCAAGTCCTTGTTCTGGTGTTACCTCAGTAAACTAATCACTGTGGGTCCTATTTTCATGAAACATAGCTGGGAGAGAGACAATGAACAAGAGATAAAGAGAAAAGATACCTTCTTATGTAGGTAATCAAAAGGAAAATATAGAACAGAAAAATGATACTGCACATTACTGGAGGAGAAAATGATAGTGTGGTGAGGGAAGGCTTCTTTGGGAAGGTGACAAATAAATTTAGAGTTGTTTCAATGAAAGTTTTCAAGAACAGTGTAAGCCATTATCTTCATTCTCATAATTATGGGGCTGTTTATCAAAACAGGATTAGGGAGTCACAAAATATGAGAGCTAAAAGCACTTAAGAAATTGTCTACTTGAATATAGTCATATAACAGACAGAAGATGAGGGGCATTTACAAAGGGCTGGTGACTTGTCCAAAACTTAACAGCACATTTACCAGAATTATTGTGCAACACGCAGTTCTCTGGACTCCCGGGCTTATATATTTGTTATTTTTTTGAAAAAGATTTCTGAATACATACACACAAGAATACCACCACTTATTCTTAAAAGCATGATAAAGTTTATTTTTAAAATGATAGAAACTTTAAAAACACAGCAAAACAAAAACCAACAAGGGGTAACTAAATAATAATTAAGTAGGGCTTAAAGCAATTATTTTAGAAAATTTAAAACAAAAATATTGTAACTACATACAAAGATTATAACTGGACTTCCCAATCATACCAAGATAAGCACAGTAAATTAGATAATTATTATTTTCTAGCTCAAAAAAGGTTTTCAATTTAACCGAGGAGAAAATTTAGCTATGAACATAGTTTATTATATGAGATTTTCCATTATGCACATTGAAAAATGCAAAGCCACCATCTTCATTGTAAGCTTATGAATGCAAATTGTTTACAAATTGTTAGGATTTTATGAATGCTCAAAGAAAAGTATATTATTAAGTTTATTTCTTTAAAGACTCTCTGTGAAGAGATGGATAAATACTGATCGGCTCAGTGATCTTGTTCAAGAACACAAGCAATGCAGGTCTTCTGGTTACCTCACAATGTTGGAAGCCACGTTAGAGAATTTGGAAGTGAACCTATGTTTCTCTAAGAGGATCTTTCCATGTCTTCTGATCTATTGATATTACCTGAAAATGATTTTCAAAAGAAACATAAAGAATAGCGGTTCTAGATAAAAGAGGTAAGGTATCCATTAAAACTTCAGACATATCCAGACATAGCTGAAAGACAAGTAGAACAAATTTGCTTATGGGATGATGACTTTTAAGGTGAAGCTTCAATTTAAAGGAAGAGACTGTCAGAAGTATAATCTGGCTGTAAGGATAAAAGGTGATGAATCGGGTAGAATGACTCTGTGTAACGGGTTGAGTTCTACAGAAAGCTTTCTCCACTTCCCACTCTATGCGACTTCTCAGAGTTCTAGAGGGAAGAAAAAGCTACAAGAACTTCTTTTAATCTTTATCATGTGGTTAACTCATTTGCTATGGAGACATGGGTAGCTTTACTTAGAAAAGTCCAATTCCCTCATTGCGGGTGGTCTCAAACTTTTTAAGGTTTCTGCAAACTCTGAGACCATTATCAATGTCATTTTGGCTCAGATTTAGTACAGAATGTTATCACTTTCTCAATAAATCTAATTAGGCAAGATTTTAAGAAAGTGTACTAGCATTTGCAGAATGAGCTAAAATGTGGGGATTACTAGGACAGGTTATATAATGCTCTATATCTTCCTTCCATATCTGCTTTCTGCTTCTCCTTTCATGAAGCACTTTCTTCTCCCTTTTATTCTTTATAGTCTTACACATCTGCTTTTGAAAATGTCTTTGGTGTCTCCACTCTAATGGCTCCATGGAAACCTATCAAAATATATTCAACAATCACTGAGGCTTATCACTTAGAGAAACTCAGATGGCAATTTATTTTCTCCATAGTATTACTTAGTCATATCATAGATCATCACAAATATTTTGCACCAGACAGAGGAGAACAAATGCAACAAGAACTCGAATATAGGACATTTCCCCTCCTTCAGGTAGGTGACATCATAGGACACTACTGAGTTACCACCATCAGCAACAACAAGAAGAGGGAGTCACAGGCACCTTGCTGAAAGCAGTTCACACTGGTGTGAAAACTAGGGAATCCGAGAAGAGCTGGAAGAGAGGGCAATGGCCTATTTCCTTGGTGTTGAGGCCCAGCTGTAATATCAATAAGGGTCACTCACGGTAGCTTTTTTAACAAAAGGCTAGAGCTTATATATGATCTGTAGATTCAAGTTACAAAGCCAGGAAGGAAAGAAGAAGGTTGTTGTGTAGATGGGACTATTAAATCAGGCAATAAACATGACATTCCTTGGGGAATTCCTGAGTTAGAAGGAGTTTGAGCGGCAGCCGGAGTTTCTGCAATGCTGTGGGTGAGTGCTAGTCCAGAAAATACTATTGTGTCATTGCTTATGTGATGTTATTCTACTCCACAGTTGATGTAATCTGAAAATACATGAGTCACCCTTGTACTGCACAAATAGGTAACAATTAACCAGAGATCTCCTGTTTATTTCAGTAAAATCTGTGCTTCCTCCTAGTACTTATATGTGGACTTCAATGGCAGTGGCCTCTTGTTCCTGAAAGAGTTCAAACTCTGTCATTGATTTTTTTGTGTGTGATTTCAGAGTTCTGTTATCTTCATTTCATGTTTATAACTGGAAGGAATGTTTAAAATAATATGGAAGGCCAAAGATACGTGATACATTTGAGAAAGTGTACTTCAATTTCAGTGCTTTGTGTGCCATTTCCCCATCTCCTTTGTTACCTGCTAGGTATTTCCTGATGATAGATGTTTTAAAATTGGCATCAGGGATGTTATAATTATAGTGAAACTTGTGGCTGGGGATTAATTATTTGGTTTATGAATTATTTATCTAGTCCTTTCCCCTGTTAGCAATTCCCTTTCCATTCTTTTGGACTTTTGTTTTAGCTTTCCTTATGGTATACATGACATTGACTAAATATAGTAATAGGAATTTTAACAAGCTAACAACTTTGAATGTTTACCAGGGTCTAGGTGCTTTGCGTATCTTACATTTTTAGAGCAACATTTGAAACATTTACATTTACCTATTTGGTGTTGGGGACCTATCAATGGGTATGTTTTCTAATCTTCCAAAGGAAGCAAGTGACAAAAATAGGATCTCAAGCATGGGTTTAGAAACATTTTCTAAATGATGCCAATACCTCAAGTAAGATAAATAATAACATTTGACCAAAATTAGTCACTTGCTTAGTTTACAAAAAGTAATCTAAACTATTAGATATATGAAATGTAAGAAATGGTATCACTACTTCTTAGAAGCTCCCCCCCCGTTTTGTGATTAAAACTTTTCTTCATTTGGAGTTTCAGTTCAAAGAGAATATAACTCTGAAGAGATTGTAACTCTTGTTGGTAGAAATAGACTTAACATTCTCTGGGTTCCCCTAGCGTTTTCTTCATATATGCAGTATAATGTTTGTTAGTGAATTACAGTTGAATTTAAAACATGCTTCAGAGTCCAGCATGTATAGGTGTAAAAATTACATGGAAATATGTTTTACTATGAATCTAAGCCAGACATATCACTCATTTGAATACAGTTTAGATTTTAAGAAACTCTTGTAGTTAAATGTGTGCAAACACACAGATAAATATGTGTATGTATGTAAATGTATGTACATATATAATATATACATATATAATAGAAGGGATTTAAACATTTTATTAATATATATAGTATAAGGGATTTGATATGACCTCAAGAGTTATGATATTCTCACTGAATTATACAGAATAAATAAACAAATGAATTGAGGAAGGAATATACAGTACTTTCTTTTCTTGGATTACCACTCCAATAGTTACTTATCCTAAGTGTGGCTCATAGAAGCTCATCTCCTTGAGAGACATAAAGACATTACCATGGTCAGCAGCAGAGCAATAACTTCTAAAACATCATCAAAATCTTAAGCTTCATATGTTACATACTGTTGTTAAAGACTTGTATTTGTCAGCTTTTTTTTTTTCTAGGACAAAATAATAGACCTCAACAATTTGAAGGGGGCATGGTTTATTTTGGCTCACAGTTTCAGAGGTTTCAATCCCTGGTCAGCTGCGTCTTAGACAGAAATACAGTGGAAGGTCCTAGTGAAGTAAAGCTCCCCTGGCATCCAGGAAGCAGAGAAACAGGGCATGAACCCCAAGAGGAAGGGCCAGGACCAAATAGGTTGTGTTCCCGTGACCACCTAGACAGAACCAGAAATCCGTTTCTCCTAGATGTCTCTTAAACAATCAGGTTGTCGATCAAGATTAACTTTCACAAGGCTTTATATGAATATTTTCCAGAAAGAAAAATTAATAAATGAAATAAAAGAGACCGCAGCCAGCTGTATTTTTTTTTTTTTACTATTGTACTAGAAGTTCGATCCCCAACTTTCTTTTCCCTGTCGGGCCAACCACATAACAAGCTGCAATTTAAGTATCTTTTGTATTCATTTATAAATAATCCAGGTGGCCTTTATTTGCATTTCCCACCATTTTGGATGCTGTAATATGTACCCAGGCCCCTCTCCAGGAGTAAAGACTATTCCCTCAGCTTCTGGGAGGGCTCCCACTGACATCCCTCAGGAGTCAGCCCCATATGGGGATTTCCGAGATTGTGCTGCTATGCCTTTACCAAAGTCACACCCTCTTTCCAGAGTTTTTTTTTTATATCCAATTACTAATTAATGGGCAAATATAAAAACCTCTTTCTTGAACTTAAGACAACCCCTAATGTTCACATCATTAGAACTTCTAGCAGGACAGGCTGGAACGTGTGCTGAAGCTGGATTACAGCTCACTAACTCCTCCTCTCCATTCCTGCTGTAGTCCCTTCTTGTCCCTTATACATGACAGTGCTGAGTAAACCTGGGTTAATCTCTGCCTCAGATCCCAATTCTGGAGAACTGAACTTGTGAAGCTCTTGAGTTCAAATGGTTCATTGTGTTACAACATCTTCAGTCCCAGACAGCTGTAGTGGAAGAGTGATGTCAGAATGTGTGGCTGGAACTCCACATCTACTATTAGCTGTGAGATGTTGAGCAGGCCAGTTAACATCTCTACATCTCTTAGCTTCTTCACTAGGAAAATGGCTTTATTAATCATTTCTTAAACAAGAAAATGCAGTAAAACATTTGCATAAGTGATTAACACATGGAAGCTTTCAATACAGGAAAAATATTTGGGCTGCCTTAGTAAAGGGAGACATCGTCCCACCTCTGAAGTATTAAATAAATGAGCCAATGGAAGTTATCTGTTCTAACTTAATTTCACAGAGGAAGGATTAATTTCCTCAAGATTCATATTTAGTTGAGCAGAACTGAAACAAAAATGCAAGTCTCTTGACTCCCCTGAGGGCACCATTCTGACTTTATCTTCACCAAAGATCTTGAAGGTGTAAAAATTACACTGTAAAAACAGTTGTATTTTACCCAACTAAGCTTAAGAATAGTTGGGTTTTGAAAGAAGTGAATGTAATTATCCTTAGGTTATGAATATAAGACACAAGGATTCAATTAAAATTCTTAATTCAAGTTTTGGAAGGATTTGCATTGTATGTTGGTTTTTGCTTCTAATCTCAATTAAATAGAAACGAGAGGGGCAAAAATGTTTAACTAAAAAAAAATCTATATTTCTGAAGCACTTTCTGAACAAGATTTAGTTGTACTAAGAACTTATGGCTCTATTGACCATTTTAGAGCCATAAAATAAGGGAAGACTTTCTCTTCCCCAGATATAATTATGTCTTAATTTTTCCTCTAAAAAAATTAACACCAAGAAAAAATATTTTTAAGGAGAAAATTACTGAAAGGGTATATTACCTTATACTATGTCTGAAATTTAAATTATATAACAAATGACCATAACACTCATGCTAAAGATTATTTCAGTCACAGTTATGACCTACGAAACTAAATATTTTTCTTTGCTTTCTTTAGTCACTACTTAACTAATCAATAAGTGTTTATTGAGCACCTACTATAAACTCAGCAACATCTATTCTTTATTTCCCAGGGGAATAAAACAAACTTATCCATTAAAATTTAAACTCACTTTCATATATTGACAGAAGACATATAAGACATAAGTTCAAGAAACAGTCATCATAGTGTCTGATTAGGATAAACTTCAAGAATCTACACTTCATCAAAAGCTTCATACTTCCTTTAACACTTTCTACAAATGCATAACTTGATATATAACAATAATTAAGGATATAATTGATAGGGCACTTACTGGGAGTGAGCAAGCATTTAATGGACCACTTGATTCTTAAGGCTTGTGTTATAGATTGTAGAACACCTATGTTCCAAACATGTTTTACAATTCAAGCTGTATAAGTCAATTAACAGTAAATATATTTCACATCAAAATGGTGTCACAGGTGAGTGGAATTTTGATGCTTACTTCTAGCACAAAGCAAGAAATATTGACCCTATTACAAAGAACAAATATCAATGAAACAGCAGGTCTCTGATAAACAGATATAATTACCAGAATGATCTGCCTATTTACACATCAGGACCACTGTCTTCATATTTCTTATCCTGTTACATAATTATCAAATAAAACAGTAATTCCAGAATAAGTAATAGCAATCACACAGAGTACTGTATGCTTAAATATTTTTATCTTGGTGGAAAGACATTTGTATATCATATCCACCAAAGATTCACTCTGAATCTTAATATAGGGAACTAATACCAATCTGGAGTCTGAAAAACCAATCAGCCCCAACCAGAGGGAATTTCTCTCCTGATTCTTACAAGTTTTTCAATGTAATGGGAAAAGCCCAGAACTGTCCATTTTGAGACGTGACGCTTTTTCATCTTTAAATTCTGGTTTGGGGGGATTTCCTTTTGTAAAAACAGAAACCTTTAACAGAATAAATTTGGCACTGCAACAAAAGCTGCTTTTGCTTTTCAGGCAACTCTCTCCGTATTCTTTTTCTTGCAGCGCTGTGATGGGCACACTAAGAACAGTTTCTTGCTGAGCAGAGCAGTTCCTACAGCTGAGGACAGCAGGAGACCAGGCAGATGGCCAAGGCAGAGTGTGAGAGGGGCGGAGATTACAGCCAAGACTGCGGGAGGAGACCTGATACATCAAGGCAGGAAAAGGGAAATGTCTGCTCTGAACCCTAAGGTGCTCCTTCAAGCCTGCTGGGCTGAGGACTCGCCCCCAATTGACTTGGGCTGGCGGGCTGGGGAAGGGCTTTGTGAAGATGCCTGGCTGGAAGTCACAGCTTTGCATCACAATAGGTCAGGGAAGGTCTCCTGGACAGAATCAGTGCGCAGGTGTGGGGAACCCCTAGGATTAACTGACAGGCCTCTTTCCAGCTGTCACTCAGAAGACCCTGCAGGATCTCTCTTCGGAGGAGATTCTGGTCAGTTTGTCTGTAAGCCACTTCCTTTTTAAAAACTCTTTATTGTCCTTTCGGATTAGCGCCACTGTCCTTCAGGCTGAGCAACATGGAGCATTCCAGTGTCACTCACGAGTCAGTCAAAATGTGACAAAAGGCAGGCCTTCCTGTCAGGATCTGAGGGAGGAGAGGCAACTCTCAGCAGGACTCTTTTTGCGGGACTTAATGCTGTGGGTCCTGGAAAGAAAAAGTAGGAAGCAGCCGGAAATTGGACTTAAGTCACCACCAAGTCAGTACAGAGTTCAGTCCTAGTGGTGATTGTTTATAAAATAGCTAAGTAATTCACACTCTGTTTCCCATTTAACCTCTTGGACACATGTTTGGCCTACCGAAGAGTTTTTTTTGGAGTTGTTCATAAAAGTGTCGAGTTTGACACCGATAGAAAGGAATTTGGGGTCAGAATTACTATTTTAAACTTAGGCCTTTGGGATTTATAAAAGATGTTTCTGATATGCTAAAATAGCTGGAAAAGCCTTTGGGATCTGTAATGTAAGCGAGAGGCTTCCTAATTTGTACTACAGGTGAGGAAAAGGAGGCCCGGAGAGGTTGAGTGACTCTCCTGCACGTCAGGACTCCTGATAACATCTTGCAGTCCCAGGGCAGAACTACTGGGGGGTAAGGCAAGAGCCTGGAGCGCCCCATAATACTCCCCAGCTGAGGCTGCTCTTGGCGGGTACGGGGCGGGGTGGGGGGAGGGGTTCTGTCTCTCCCAGTCCCACCTGAGGGTGTTTCCATCTTCCCCAGCTAAAGAGAGCCGGGGGCCGGGGGTTTAGCTCCGTGGTTCTGCTGCCTGCCTTGCAAGTTCCCGAGTTCTTGATCCCCGGTACCAAAAAAAGAAAGAGCCAGTCTGGGTCATTAGCCCATTTTACTCTGGAAGGGTGGGGCTGGGATTGGCTGCTGAGCTATTCTGATGACCCAGAAATTACATGTATTCATTTTTTCTTTTTAGATAAAAGCACTTCTATTCCAGTTTTTCTATGGTTTTTTTTCAAGAGAAGAGGAAAAAAGAGAAGTCCAACATTTTTGTCTAGCAGACTCTACTTTTCTGTGTGCCTTCTTTTACAATCTATCGTGATTCTCAGCCCATACTTTACTTTCTTTTCTTTTCTTTTTTTTTTTTTGTACTTTGTGTCTTTTAATCACCTAAAGAATGTGACTCAGTGTCCTTAGCTGCAGATCACAGGCTGCTCTTCCTTCATCTGTCTCCCAGGTGGAGAGGGAGGGGCCAGAAATCTTTTTTTCCTATGTTGGCTCCTGCCCTGACAATATAACTTCCTCTTCTCCCAGGTCTCTTTTGGGCTGTTATTCATTTCTGAGGTTGATTTTTTTTTAAATACTTTTATGTAACAACGGAAAATTCGGTAAGCTATCTCATTATTAAAACACTTAAGAAGTTGTCTCATACATAGTTGCACACAAATACCCAGAAATATATACATATATATGTATGTTTCTTTATAAATGTATATTATATAAGATCATAGAAAACACTTCTTTTTAAGCATTTTCTGTTACATGCAATAAAGACAAGCCAAAATGAAAAAGAAAGAAAGAAAATGGAAAAAAGGAAAAGCATTCAATAGAACCTTTTAAATAGTTTTTCTTTGAGGAAGGATAGGCAGTTATGTCAGATGATAAAATATTTTGCACTTGTTCATATCATACTGAAATGACCTTTTGAATGAAATCTTGGTATAATAATGGTAAAATACACTTCCAGTTAAAAAAAGAAAGAAAAAAATATTTGTTATGTGTGGTGAAAGCCATTAAAAAATCAGAATGACAATGGAAGGGCCAGAACCAACCTGGTCTCATTTTAGACTGTGATTATAGTTTTGACTACAAGCCTCTGAACCCTGGGCAGATTTCTTTGGGAGAGAGACTCCTTCGCTCAAGCTCCAATGTTTTTCCTTTCAAAATGATTTTTTTTCTGTTTCCCATCCTACACTTAAAAATGTTCAGTTTAGCCTAGTGTCGGAAGGTTTGTGTAAGACAACGAGTTTGGCAGGGCCAAGCTTCCTTTACGTTGGCATTTTTCACTTCTCTAATAGTGCTAAGAAGTACTAGGCTATCTTTTTTTCTTTTTTAAAAAATTTTATTTTATTGGTACATTTTAGGTATGCAATATAATGGCATTCATCATTGGAAATTTGCACCTTTACATGATCCATCTTGGTTCTTATTTTTCCCCATTCCCCTGCCCTCCCTTCAACCCCTCCATCCCTCCCTATTTACAAAGACTTTATTTCTATCTTTTCATTTTCTCATATTCATTCCTTTCCCTTCTTTCCTTTCCCCTACCCCTCCCACTTCCCCTTCCCCTTCCCCTTTGCCCCTTTTCTTCCTATTTCACGTTATCTATTATAACTAGGTTATCTTTCCAATGTGATGCTGTCTTTTAGTTTTCTACCAAATACATGGGTGATAAGAAATGCACAGTTTGAAACAACCAGCACAAATACATATATAACTTCCATCTTATATTACTTGTTCATTTCTTTGATTTATATATTTATTCACGAATCTTCAGTGGATAAAATTTCACAGCTTTAACTTCCATTTGCTTTAAAAAGTCCATTTTCTGAATTCTGAAATTCTTTATGTTCATACTTTCTTGCTTCTCTTTTGACAATAAGAGAAAAAAAGGAAGAAATTATCTTTTTTTTTTTTAAATTCTTTTATTGGTACATTGTAGGTATACAACACAATTACATTTCTCACTTGGAATTGTACCTTTATATAATGCATCTTGGTTCTTATTTTTTCCCCATTCCTAGCCCTCCCTTCATGCCCTCCACCCTTCCCTATTTACAAAGAC